>VFFE01007706.1:5732368-5969036 GCA_008921705.1 Burhinus oedicnemus
AACAACAAAAAAACCCCAAAAAACCAACCAAACAAAAAAAACCAAAAACCAAAAAAACCCCCCACAAAAAGCAAAACAAAACAAAAACCCCCAAAAATATGTACAGTTAAACTTAAGTGAAGTAGGGTTAAATGAAAGGCAGTAGAAGTCTGTTGGGCTGCAGCAAGGTCTAGATATTTTCTGGTTTAAAGATTTCTGAGAAAAGTGGACTTTGGGTTTTGTTTCTTTATGTTGGCCAATTATGCTAAAAAGTTGGTAATGTTGGGGGGGGGGAAGAGAGAGGGTCTGAAGCAAATGGAGAAAATAAGCTTTAAATAAAGTACAACTTAATCGCTTCAGAAACAGTAGCCCTATCTCTTCACTGCGTAACTGCCAGCATTATTGCAAGGCCCATGTAAAAATGCTCGGAAGTCAAACTGGCCAATTCCTTCACATAGCAGGCTGCCCACCCGCTCTCTGGGAGAGGAAGGGAAAAACCAGCACATACAGAGTAAGGCTGTGGGGTCAGTGTTCATCTGGTGGAAGAGAGCAGCTTAAGGGACATAGTGAGAACTAACCGCAGCTAGAAGTGAATGGTCCACCTCTTGACAGGTATTTGGGGTGGTGGTTGGGAAGACAGTAGGTACCTGTGCACTTGAAGGTTGCTGGAAGGCTGCAGGAGGTTAGTATCTGACCATCAGCAAGTAGGTATTCCAAGAAACGTATGGGGAAATGCTCTTTATAGAAGCTGTAGACCTGAGTTTAGGTGTTTCATGTTAGTCAGTCTTTTGTCTGCTGTCCAGATGTTCCAGTGCTTAGGTGGGAGAAAATCCAGAGGTTCCTCAATGAGATCCCTCCCAGATACTTATCAGAGCTTTGATTATTTCCGTTCAGTGAAGATATGCAGAACTCTAGTACTTAAAAATGATGAATGCTGTAACATGACAATAAAAAATAATTTAGAAGACCTGGGTTCCTATTTTGTATGGACCTCTTAGCTTGAATGCAGACATCAGATAGAGGCACATCATGCTTTAATACATTTATAAAAGCTAAAGAGAACTTCATGATAACTGTATCTCCTGTGATTGCATCATTATATGCTTAGGGAGTCTAAGTGCCAAATAGACTTTCTTTTTAATTGAGGTGGCTCCTGCCATTTAAAACTAATAGATACCCACAGTGATGGGAAGTCTGCAGGGATCAGAGAAGATTCCCTGATTTGCCTGAGAATTTTTTTCTAAATATACTGTTCTCATATTTCTCTAAAACAACAGTTACTTTTCATAATAATAATACAAAAACCTTCTCCAGTTTAATTTTTTTCTTCCTACTCAGCAGCCATTCAGTACACAGAAACAAGGAAATGAGGATATTTTGAAATAGGGATACTTTGCATAAATTATTTCCAAAAATACTTGCTGTTTTTGAATGTTGACATTTCCTATGGATGTTAAGTGTTAAGTAATATAATGGAACTGTCAAAGAAAGCAAGATATGAGTTCCTCAGAAAAGAATAATGTAAATATAGTGGGTTTTCTCCCAATGCAGCGTGCTTTGGCAGATGCCATCTATTCTGGGGAAGTACCACATATGCAAAGCACACAAATGCAAAGAGAGTGGCTTCAGGGCAATCTGTCTCAAAATGAACAAGAGCATTGGGCATCTGATGGTACATCTTAAAAGTGTATGAACTCTTAATGTGTAAAGACTTGGTGTGTCTGTAGATGAGTGAGCACCGCTGCAGGACAAGGGAAGATGTGAGTTATTTCAGAGCCTTCTTGGAGGACTGTGTGGTGTTAGCCATGAAGGCAGCCAGGCTGAATGGGGGCCTTTGACTACTGTGGTGTTACGAATTACAGCATTGCATGCCATGCTATAAATGAGTAACAGTGTACACGGAGAAGAGGCTGCGTACCCTGTATACAGAGCTGTGTTTTCCTTCCTGATAATTCTTGTTCCGATCATTTCAGTTGTCTTTTATGCTCTCTTGTGTCTGTATGGGGGTGTTGGTTGGTTGGCTTGGTTTTGAGGCTACATGGGAAATTTGAGGCAGAAAACTGATTGCATATCTAATTCCCTGTTCCATCAAAGGACCGTAGTCCTCTCTTAACTGATGCAGTGCCTTTGGTAAATGTGCTGGTACAACACGAGATGCAGGGGAAGAGCACTGATGGTCACGGTACAGCTCCAATCCAACAGGCGTGGGGAGAGTACCCCCGCAAAGTTCTGGGGATATAGGGACTGTATGCTTTGGGATAATACCATTAAATCAATTTCTTCTTGCCTCCTATTTTGCCTTTGTTCTGGCTGCGTAGCTCACTGTCAGTCAGCAGCGATCAAACCAAGTCTGTCCATCTGGCTGTAGACTGTACAAAAAGCAGTTGTACGTCTGTACCTCTGTCACGTGTGGTGTGGACGTCTCGTGGCCTGAAAGGAGCTGTCCCATGTCTTTCTCTTCACCCAGTCACTCTCTTGTGTGCTCAAGTTTCAAAGCAGAATGCAGGTACCTCAGGACTGTAGGAACATGAATCTAGGGCATTTAAAATGAAAAATTCCTTCACTTAAACCAAAAAAACCCAAAAACCCAAAAGCTACCTTTTTTCCAGTCAAATTCTTTGTGTGTTTCAGAGTACCTGAGATGAGCAGCAACTTCTCTGGTCCCTTTGGGGACCAACTGTCAAAATGGGTTCAAGTTAAATCTGTGTGGAATTCTAGGTCAGGCTGAATCTGCCCTTAGACTCCTGTTTATTGTTCACTTGAAGTAGTAGAGAGAAACTAGCTTTAAAAAAATATTTGCAAATGGAGGAATTAAAAAATGGATTTATGTTCTCATACATGTCTGAGAGATGGATAGAAATTTTCCAAAGTTCAGACTTTTTACACCACTTGACACTTCCATCCAAATCATAGTCAAATTATTTTACTATTTCTCCTAAGAAACTAGCAAGCCATGTGGAGGCATTTTTTCCTGCACAGCATTAAGAGTGTTCGAAGTGGTGTGATATGCCTACATCTCCCTTTTTATAGGAGTCCATACAATATTTCATCAACTTCACTGCATTTGAAGATCATGTGGAAGGATTAAAAAAAACCTTCTCCAGTAAGATAAATATGAAATGCTGACTTCATTATGTTAACAGTAGGTTTTGATTGTTCTTCGCTGGAGAGAAAAATAAATATAGGGAAGACACTTTCCACTCCAGCTTTTTAATGAGCAGGTGTGTGTGGAGGGAGTTGTCTTCTCATGAAGGCTTAATTGTGTGTGCTTTTCTGCTGCGCATATTATAGTAAACCTGGTAGTTAAATTCAAGTTAAGACCACCTCTTCTTACAAATCTAAAATGACAAGACTTCTTTTACAAGTACATCCAGGAGTTGGGGTAGTAATAACTGTCAGGTTCAAAGCAAAGCTAGTAATTAAATATTCTGGCCTATCATGTTAGAAATGCAATATATTTCCCTGTTTTCAGCACACAGTATCTCCTGTATTAGTATGAATGGATCTATTAAAATACCTTTTATCAGTATGCTTTGAGCTTTTCTGTCTTCATGAAATCATGTAGCTGCTTTCTGTAATAAGCCTTTAAAGAGCTTCCCACATCTGATCTGATAAAAAGCATCTTGTTGTCATGAACCAGCCTGACGAATAACTGTTCAGCTGTGGCAACCTGAATAATGCTTGCCAAGAGAATATGATGCGGGATACGTAAACCCAAGGGAAGGATTGTGGTGGGTGGGTAGCTTCAGGCTCTGCTCCGGGGCGCCCATGGGAATTTCACCTCCTGGCTTGGATGACAGCAGAGCCAGGCTGGCACTGGGCAGCAAGGAGCTTTACCTAAAGGTGTCATATGTGCTTCTCCCTTCACTGAAGGACACGCTGAAGTTCTGCTTAAGTGTTTCAAGATGTAACTTTGTGTAACCTCCCTGGCACAGGGATCATGGGACTTTGGTTTGGTTGTGGCACGTAAATACCTTGCGCAGCAGAACTTCCCTGTGATGAGAGCGTCGTGTCCCTGGCTCCTGCAGGAGCCGTGCTTCTGAGGGATCTCATCTTTCACCCTGCAGTTCTTACCTCTTTCTGTAGCAGTGACAGCGTAGGACTGCATGAAATGCAGTCTCCTGACAAGGCTGAGGAGACTGTTAAGGACATCACATTTTGCATAATCACACGTTGTCACCACCATAAGTAAAGGTGAGAATCCAAAGCTGAAATTCCCGCTTGTGCCTATAACGTGTCAAACTTCATCCCCTTTCCTACGTGTCCTCAAGCTTTTGTCCTTGGACCCTCTGGCTGCTGGGCTGTGAGCTGCATCATCAGCTCTGACAGGATGAAGTGGAGGGAGATGAGTTTCATGGGCATTTATGCCTCCTAGCTACTCTTGGCTGACACAAAAAAACAGATGAACCATGGGCTGTCACACAAATATAGAGCAGATCCCGCAGCCTTTCTCTCCGCATCTGTCACTGGTCCTGTGCTGAGCCTGACACAGGTTTCCTAATTCTGCCTGTCAGCTTGTGGCTCTGTACAATAGAGCTTTCTTGTTGGGAAAACCATTACAGCATGTCAGCAAAAGCACGCTGGGTGAATGGAGCAGCAGCCGACTGCAAAATATAAACAAGTAGATGTCTGTTGGAAAGAAACTAGGAATCAAGATGCTCCAGAAGGACTAAGCCTAGTCCAGACACCATTTAACAGTTTCATTTGTAAGACAGGAGCTTAAAAAAAGCTGGTTATGCTGTTTACCAGTCTGTCATTCCCAGATTTTAATGATAAATAAGCAGTCACAAAGAATGATTTCTTTCTTTTTGATGAGTAAAACCAAAGGTAGGTATGGAGGGTGTGGCTGAATGCAGTCAGATTTCTCAGTGACAAGTTTTCTGGACATCCAAAACATGGGAGACTGCATCCTGGAAAGCAGCAACTCTGCAAAGATACTAGGGATTGGGCTGGATACAGAACTTTAAATTACCAGTGCGCTGTTGGAGGGAGAGGAGAGAGGGCTAATTTAATCCTTGGCAGATGGGATTTATGAAAGAATTTTTTCTCTTTGCATGGCATTAATGACAGTAATACTCAAATTCTGTATCTGGTCCTAGTTTTCACATCTCTAAAAGGTCTTTTGAAAACCTGCAGGAGGTATAGAATAAAAGCCACAAGAATTATTAGTGCTGAAAAAAATTCCTGGTAGTGATTTAATGTGGAAAGGGTGGGGTGTGAGCAGCTTTTACTATTTTTTTTTTCCTTCCTGCATTTGTCTTATTTGTAATTATTGGCTCCCTGTCCAGATAATTTTAGGACAGACTTTATCTCATCCAAAGACAAATGTCTAAAACAGGTCGGATGGCTTGATCTGTCACGTCCATCTCTGAGAGACAGATTGTTCTGTTGGTGATGGAGGACAATGTCACCAGCTGATTGGAAGTAAGCAGCTGGCTCTTAAATACTGGTGTAAAAAATGACCAAGTGAAAAACGGGCTGAGGAGGTTATTAAAATTATGGAGATGGAGTTGGTTTTTTTTTACATGAGTTAAATACCAAAAAGGGTTAAAATGATAAGGCAGCATGCAGGGGAGATGACCATTGCTTACATCCCTTCAGAAATACTTCTCGGAGTCAAATTTTATTGGTTGAAGCCCAGAAAAGGAGGAAGATCTTGAGTGCCTGGATGAGCATTTTAGTTGTCTGACAGATCAGAAGGAAAAGACTGCATTTTATGTATATTATGCATGTTCTTTCTACAGGATTTAGAAATGTACAGGTTCTTGTTGAATATCATGATCAGCCTGCAGGCTGGGTGGCTGGCAGGATGCTGGCTAATCAAGGAAGAGCCTCTTGGGAAAGCCTTGTGTGGGAGGGGAGATAAGGGGTTTGTCTGGCTCTGTGTAGGGCTTAATCTAGTAGCTGGATATTTCCAAGGAAATGTCAGAGAGGAGGATTGAAACTTCCAGTTTGGATAAGGAGAGGGGGGCCTGGAGTAGGAGGTAAGTGTGAGGTCCCTCTGTAGAGAGGATAACTGAATTTTTGTGGCTGGAAGAGATTGTCTACAGGGAAACAGGAGGAGAGACAAACACTGCTGATAAAGAGGGAATTGTTTCCTCAGGATCCCTCCTGCCTTTGAAAGACATGTGGGAGAGAGGGCCCCAGGAAGACGGTGCTGGGGGAGCAGTTAGTGAAGTGCAGAGTGAGGTGCTGGCAAGGGCAGGATTTTAAGAGGAAGAAAGAGGTCAGGAGACGCCTGAGTCGGGTGAAGCTGATGCAATAACTGAGACTACTGGCTAGGACAAGTTTTGTGCTAAGGAAGAAGAAGGGCTGGCAGAAGAGCTGGAAAACATCTGTGGTAGAGCTGTAGGGAAGGAGTTTGCAGGCAGCTTAAACACTAGCCATACCCCAACAGTATGAGAAAAGACTGAGCATCTTAGCTGCCTTGACAAGAAAGTATTCTGTACTAACTCTCTTCCCTCTTTTATTCTTTTCCTCCCCCCATTTACAGAGTGAGAAGCTTAACTAGAACCACTGGCTGAAGTTCTAAATGGAAATAAGGTGAAGGGCTGCAGCTCTTCAAACCAGTAAATTGCCTTTCCCACCATTGGAGAAAGTGGTTGATCTCTTGAGGTGTCCAGCCCAAGGCAGGTGATGTGCCTGGCAGTACTTGTTAGCTATGTACAAGTTACTTGTCTTGCTTTCAGGGTACTTGGGGAAATGGGTAATAATTTGTGGTGTTCAGGTTAACAAGCCAACACATCTAAGGGTCCTTCTGACCCTAAGCTCCTGGAAGCCGTTTTCTTATATTACAAGTAAATATACCGTAATGAAAATAGATTTTGTTTGTCACTTTTTTCCTCCTAAAATGTCAACAGAATGTAGGAAGAGGGCAATAACACAATTTCGTCAGATTTCCTAATTTTCAAGCAGGATTTGTGGTAAAGAAGCAAGTAGGAGGGGAAGGTTAAAGTGAGGAGGATGTGCAAGAAGGGAGGAGGGTAATGTCTTTTTGGTGACATAACTGTTGGTTGAATAACTGATCAGTAGCCTAAAACTTTACAATGCGCATATATCTGAGCTTGTTCAAGTAAAGGTTGCCTGAGCTGTCAGGCCATTCCTTTATCTGCTTTTTTGTTTTGCATTTTTCTAGAAGTATAGTAGATATTTTTTCCATATCGCATCTCTCTCTACATGGAAATCAGAGAGTGGAGAATGAGAATGTTGCAGAAATTAAATGCTCATTTTTAGAAGTTCCAAAGGTTAATGCACACCTCAATAGTTACAAGTATTTAAGTAGCATGTTGTTTAAAACTTCAGATGAATAAGGAAGAACAGAATCTTGCATGTCTGGCTATAAATTCATTACAAAGCTGACTTTTTTTTTTTTAATTTAAATAAAGGACAGGTATTATGCTAAAAATCTACAAAATCAATTTAAGGATATAGGTTTTGTGAGTATTCACTGGAAAGGAACTGAGCTCGGAAATTCTCAGAAATAATACTGCTGGATAAATCTAAAAATGGGAAATAGCTTGAAGTGAAAGTAGGACTCCTGCCAACTGCTGTGTTCTGAATTCCTCCTCTCCCTGGCATCTCATCACATTAAAATGCTCTGCCTACAGACTGATTTTGCTCAAAGTAGTGGGCTTTGCATGTGGTTTTGTATGTAAGTTTTCCTGGTACAGTTTCTAGAAATGCTTTGCTAAGTGTGTGGAAAGTTGTAGTTCACGGTTGGTTTTGGCCATAAGAAGTCCCCGAACCTAGTACTGGATACAACTTGTGATCCTTCAGAGTATGTTTTCCTGATCATGGGGGCTGCAGCTATGTAAGATGATAGCAAAATGTATTTTTCCCCTTCAGGCTTGGAAATCCATTGCATTAAAAAAAAATAAAATCTCTTGTGTGACGGGATTAATCTTCCCAGGTTGATAAGTACGAACAGAGCCAGTAACTGCAGAAAGTAGAAAGGGTTAAGAGGTGACTTTGGCTTTCTGCAGTAAGACCATTTATGCCACCACATGATTTTAAAAGCTTATTAACAGAACGGAGTTGTTGGTTCCGGTTTTATACAGTCAATCTAAATAAAGTCTGACCCTTATTTTTTGTTTTTCAGGCTTGTCTATCACTACCTTGAGCCAAATTCCTAGACTGGCTGGTGTTTTCTCATGGGATCCCTGTGACTGACAAAGGAGAGATTGTTGTGGTAGGCGTTTGCATTGACTGTCTTGACAACACTTGGCCTGGGCACAGACAGATGCAGTTTCCAGTGCAGCCACTCTTTCATAGGACTCTTATGCCAACAGGAACTGGGGGCGGGGAGGGAAGAAAAATGCCTGAGAGATGGTTTTGTAGTCTTTGGAATTGCTGTTGTGTTCCCCCATAAAAATCAAAACCACATAGCCCAAACTACTACAGAGGAGGGAATTTGTCAAAGTTTGCTTTTAATTATGGAGCTCTAGAATGAAAAGAGTTTGATTCATTTACCAATTAAATGTAGGAAAATAAAATCTGCATTCTAGTTAACTTCCTAGCAAAGTCCAAGGCACAGAGAGAGACCTGTTTTGGTGCAGTTCAATAACTATCTTTAAAGAACAGTTTTACTGTACTAACTAAAGTGGGTTCACTAGGCTTTTATTTTTCTATCTCTATGTAACATAGAGATAGGTATCATTTTATATATATGTATCACATAACATAACGTTATATGTAACGTGTAATACATATTATATATAACATGCTCTATATAATGTAACATATAATATATATGCTGTGTATATTATATATAATATGTATCTTTATATCTCTAACAGATTGTTTTGCTTTCATGTACAGTCCTTGATTTCATAGTTTAATGTCCCACAATACTACATTTTCAATTTTAAACAGCAGTAAATCCGTACTCCAGATAAGGAAACAAGATAATAAAAAAGTTGTCTCCTTTTTGAGATGACTACAGATCTATATATACACCTTAGAAAACTGTTGATATATTTGATAAATGCATTTCCAGTCAATCAAAAAAAAGTAGCATGTTTATCTTCTTGTCTTCTAGAAGGTAGTAAAAATTCTGTTTAATTAAAGTGTATCCGTTTTTCTGTTTGCTGTTTGGAAAAGATCATCCTCTAAATATCACTAGAGCTGGAAGTGCTGCATTATGTTTACCGTAATATGTGGGTATATGTGGAAATAATGAAATTTTTAGATTCTTCATTTGCCCAAGCTTGTGACTTGCTGTTGGTAGCTTTCCACTTCCAATCAATGCCACTTTTGGATGCATGCATCTGCTAGAAATAGTATTGAAAGTTATATACTTACAGACTGTCAGACTTGAATTTTTTTTTTCTCCTTTCCTTTAAAACTCATGTTCTTGGCTTAATTATGAAAGTGTAATGATGTTCTTGCTTGACTTTTTCTGATAACAGGAAAAACCTGTTGTAAAGAAAACATAGCCATGCCCTCATTGGCTTGAATGTCAGTATTGAGATTTTAATATAACAAGCTGTATGCTCAGCTTGAGTAACATCTTTTAGTGTAAAGATATGCTGTTTAATTGTAAAGCTTCATCTGGGATTTTTTTCTGCTCACCTTTTCAGTACTAAGTGGGGAAAAAAAATTTTTGTCATCTTTTTTACTAGCAGAAAAACAAAATGGGAGAAAAAGGAAGAGAGATCAAACTTGATTTAAAAACAATGTCTGATATTGTTTTCAGTATCCCGTGCTTAAAAAGCAAGTTGAGGTTCACAAAACAGTTCTACAGTTTCATGACTTTTTATTTTAACCAGCTGATTTAAAACTTAAATACAGGGAAGTGGAACAGATTTCTTGGGTCTCTCAGTTTGGACTGTAGATGATACAATTCCTTTTATAAAGTTTCATCTTGCAAGTAATCAGTATTTCTGTTCACCCTACTTGTGTTGGAAAGCTGTAATGGAAACGTATCGTGCATCTCTGACACTTAGAAACTTTTTTCTAAGTGTCAGCAACCTGATCTAGTGGAAGGTGTCCCTGCCCAGGGCAGAGTGGGTGGAACTAGATGATCTTTAAGGTCCCTTCCACCTTTACCATTCTATGATTCTAAGCTTCTATAATACATGTATAATGGCAAGTTTATACCCATCTGGCCCTGTCATCAAAGATGTCTTTTTTAGCTTAAGCAATTCGTCTCCCGTTGTGTGATGTACAGTACCCTGCATCATATATATGAGCTCCCTGCGCAAAGCCAAATGCGCCAAGGTCCGTTAGCCTCCTTCCCCGAGATCAGCTCTCCATCCCTCTCCCGGAGAGCCCCCCGCCTTCAGGCACAGCCCTCTGCCTCTCCACTCATTCCACACTGGCTTCTTAGAAGAAGTGCAGCTTGTTCTCACCTCCTTGTTTGTTTAGTTTTCTTCTGAGGTGTTTCTAAAGATCCTCAAACCCCTCCAGGCACTGTATCCCCTTTTCTGAAATACGAGGGGAAAACTGGGCGTAAAGTATTCTCAGGACCCGTGTCCAGTCTCTTGGGGAAAAACATGCAGAGCTGGTCGGTCTTTTTTCTTGAAGTAGAAACCTCAGTTTAGTGTCATTGTTCTGCCAAATGTGAAACAACTGCGGACTTCTGCGATCTTTTGTGGACTTCTGTGGTCAATGTGAGAGCAGCTCTGACATATTGTGCACATACATAGCTGAAATGTGCCTTGAGTTTTTGAGTATTTCTGCTGCCTGCCAGCCCTATTTCACTGAAATGGCTCTAAAAGGTTACTGAAATGGAGCCTATCCTGGCAGGGGTCTGTACTGGAAAATATTTGTGGCATACAGATGATCATGAGGTATTTGTGTAAGGAAAAAGAACATACCATACATAGTTTGGACTACTAATACAAAGCAGAGGAGCGTTGCCCTCTGATTTGCCTCGTCTAGCAGGCGAGAGCCCACCACCCTGTCAGTGTGATAGTGAACACAGTGGCAGAACTCACTGATCTTTCCTAAGCATCTACAGAAAAGCTTGTGTGTCTCGTCGTCTTCAGAGATGCTTTCATAGATGTAGCTTGCCCCTGCTCATTAGTAGGGAGAGAAGGGAGCAGATGGGGAAAGTCAGAGTTTGCCAGTAAAAGGCAAAATTCTTCTCTAATGATCTAGTCTTGGCTTGAAACTGTGGGGCTTTCTTATGGCGTTGTTTATTTCTGTCTCATTGTTTATAACCTTAAAATAGTTTTAATGTTTCATTTCGCTGTGGAAGGAAGCAATCAAAATATTTTGGCTTTGCTTCAGATAAAGATAATGTTTTCTAAGTAGCTGTCTGTAACCCTAATGGCAGCTGAGACCTCTATAACTGAGTTGGTGTACTGTGGTTTAGTGGCAAGTGTGCAGCGTGGATGATCTAGCTCCAGTGACACATTCATAATTTGCATTATTATTATTATTATTATTATTATTATTATTATTATTATTATTATTATTATCTTGTAGCAGTAGCCAAAGGCACAGCTTGGCGCAGTCCAACATAGAAAACTTTGATAGCTAAAATGAAATTTAGTAAAGATGTAAATATAATGTGCCCACAAAAGTCAAGTAGTGTTTTTTCAGCCTACGACAATAAGGAAGAACTGTGCTGCAGAGGTGACAAACTCATTCTGTGGTGAGAGCCACATAGTAAAGTTTGTTTTTAAGTATAGTTCATGAAACAGGATGTAAAATTAAACCTATTTACTGGCTTTAGTCCACAAAAAATCTCCCCCAATAGCAAAGGAAGGTTTAAAGGTGGAAAATGACCTTTTCATTTTTTTAGTAAACAAAATTTTAAAAGTAATTTATATCAGCTCATTTTAGAGCCATCTGCATTCCTTTGTTTGCCTGGTTGTTTATATGTGTGGGTCTATGGCTTGTGCAGAGCAATGTGGAGTGGTTTTAACCAGGCAAGGCCTTCTTGGTCTTCAAGGTTTTTTATTCTTAGTTCTGAATGTCTCACTATTACTACGGAAGAACTTATCCTATTGAAATAAATAGGTGTAGGTTGCATTTCTGGGGTTTTATTTAAAGTACTAGAGGTTTTTTCTTTTGTATTTCTTGCTGGTTTGTTTGGTTTTTTAAACCTAGTATTAGTTTCTAGTAAGTTCAGATTGAGTAAGATGTTTTGGGGTTGTAGCGTATGCCCAAACATAAATGGGAGTTATTTCTACCCTTCTTTTGCATGCTGTAGAACTGAAATCCGCCTGCAAATGTTTACTTTTTGAACAGATTCTGTGTATATGTGAAACTGGCTTTCTGAATAGTTTGTTCCAGGTTCTGTATAACTGGTCACTTCTCTGTTAAGGGATTGGAAGAGTCAGTGGGATTTTTTTTTTTTTTTCCTATTCAGCAAGTGAGAAGGGAGTAGGGGACACTGATTACTGCAGATGCACAAAGCAACAGGGAAAAGCAATAGGATTCCAGTACTTAAATGTGAGGAATGTACTGGCAATGTATGAAGTAGGGAAAGAGGCGCAAGTCGAGACACTTGTCTGCTGTTGTGTATTTTGACCTTCACAGAGAAGAGTTAGGCAACCACTGCATACCAGTCCTTGTAGCAATCCTCTGTCTTGTGCGAAAGGGTCTTGTTGCTGCATAACAAAGTAAGTTCCTAAGCTTTCACAAGCAGAACTTCCACTTTTTTGACTTCTTTTGAATGCAGTGTACACTAATTCATTACAACAGTACTTGAGAAGTTTTCTTGCCCCTCCCTAGGTTCAGACATTACACTGGGGCCTCTAATCTTATCTCTGATCAGTCTTTCATTCTCCTGTTAGTATATTGATCCCATCTCCTGCCAAGCGAAACCAGTTCAAAAGCTCCCTCCGTGTTTGCTCTCATCTCAGTATTACTGACTCTTCTTCCCACCCCAATAGGTAGAAACTCAGCTCTTCCTTTTTTCTCCTTAATTCTGGCTTGCTTTCTGCATGTCTCAATCTGGTTTCACTATAAAACTTTCAGGCTGGCTTGAAACCATCCTGCAGGATAAGAACTGCCAGTGGGAATGAAGCTGCCAAAGAACTCTGCATCTCAGAGAGAGGACCTGTCAGCTTCATCCTGTTCCTTTGCCACCATGATAAAAGGCTGACTTAGAGCTTGCCATATTAATCAGTAGTCTTTTTAATGTCTCTGTTATAATTTTGAGGTGCTAGTTCCCATTGCTGTAAAGACTAGAGCCTACGGCTGAGGAAGAAGCAGGCTGGTGGCTGGTCTGTCACAGGCAGAAGCTGAGCTGTGCAAGCGAATTAGTTTTCTCAGGGGCTGTAGAAGGAACTTCTCCAGGAACTTGGAGCCCTCTCAAACCTCACTGCTTGCTGTGCCAAGCACAACACCCACTTTTCAACTGCGCTTTCTTTAACCAAAACACAAAGCCAGTCTCCTCAGAAGAAAACATTTCATTTTGAGTATTAGTAGAGAAGACAGGAGAGAGTACAAACTGCCTGTGACACAGGATAATTACATTGCCTTATGCACTACATACCACTTTGCCTGCCTTTTTCCATCTGCTGAGTCTCCAACCACTGCTGGCATTGCAGGAACCCAAGCCTCCTGGTTATTTTGGGTCGCCAGCAGGTATCGCTGCGTCTTCCTCAACCCAGCTCAGTTGATTCAAACCCATGGTGAGAAGTTAAGTCCAGTTTGTCACTCAGTATTGAAGCGTTGCGCCCAAGGGCAAGAGCCTGTGTTGTTGACCAGAGACTGGGGGAAGAGGTCTCTCTCTGCCCACCAGCCTGAATTGTAATTCTAGTGCCATTTTTCTGTGCCTATGGTTAGTTCCTCTTATATTGCTTTGTATTTGTTTTTTTTCTTGCTATTTTTTTTCTTATCATCTTTATCTGGCATTTTTACAAATAGTTACTTTTATTCATTTGCAAAGGACCACATAGTTAGAAGCCCAGTGTGGTCAGCTTATGCTTTATATATTTTTAAATCTTGTATTTGGTTGTTTCCTGGTGTGCATGTCCTTCTCTTATTTTCACTGTCTTCTGTAGACCTTCATTAGTGGGGTTTGGGTTTTTTGTTCTTTTAAAGTATGGATAGACTACAAATGTGCCTGCAGTTAATCACTTACTCACCTAGTTGCTTTGTCAGTCACTTTTCTAAACTCACCATTAACTCAACGGTGTAACTTTGGCTATCAGACTGCAGAGGCTCAAAGCTTATGTAGCATTGCCTTGGCTTGCAGCTGGTGCACTAAGTCTGGTGCAAAAACCTCCATATTCTCCATCTGGAGCAGAGTTTGGTATGGATGAAAGAAACCCTGAATTCCCCATCTTCTGTTGCATTGTGGGGTCTTCCTATGCTGCTCCGCTCTGGCCTTTCCCACCTAAATGAGATCTGAAGCCCACCAAGCACCTTTGTTCAAGTTGCGATGCTCTGGCTCCCATTTCTGCCGCCCAGCATAAAGCAGATACACAGCCCTTGTGTCCCTAATTTTTAAACAAATGGCTTGTTCCAACTGTTTTGAAGGAGCAGCAGCCAACTATTCTGCTCTTCCCTCTTGTTTGTTTTTAAAGTAGCACTGCTTTGCTTTTGAATCTATTTAATTGGTTTCCTGCTGGAAAGAAACTAAAGGGCTGCCTTTGCCAATTAACTAGGGCAAAGTACTGTATTCATAGACAATGTAGGTTAACCAAGGATTTCAGGGGGAAAAAAATGTGGGATACCTTTGGGGGTTAAACACTTCTCCTTTGGTGGGGTGTTCTTTTCATTAAATATGGAATAGGAATTCAAAGACATTCCAGGGTGCAGTTCCTTCCCTCTGAAAGTTTTCTTCCTGTCTAGTTTAATATTGACAAACTATTTCATCCTAAAAACATGTAGAGCTCTTAACTCCTAGCCAAGCACTTATTGTCCTTTGACAAAAAAAAATAAAATCTAGAGAATGATTTCAGGCCTGTGACACAGCTTACTCATGTAATAGGCTATCTTTAGGAACATTAATAGCCATATTTTGAATGAAATTTCTATTATTGGCCTCCTAGATTGCTAGGTGCAATGAAGTCAACCAAGAGAGCATTCAGATTGAGTTTGTTACTAGGAATATCTAAAACAAACCACAAAAGCTAATTTTAAGTAGTGGGTTGCAAGCCATGTTGTTTAGTTTAGAACTTCTGGAGTGATTCCTTCCCAAACATCTCTATTTTAAACTGGTATGTTAGACCGCTGTGGCTGCTCTTTCATGGTGTCCTTAACATAAAACACTATGGGTGAGCATTAAAATAAATTGGAAAAAGCAACAATTACCAAACTTACAAAAATAGATTCATTTATTCGTACAGTGGATTCCCTTTAAATAGGGGGTATGTCTGAAGAGCCAGGTGGGTGTTGTGTGTGTACCACATTACTTGGCTTGGACCATAATGAATGACCTCATCTGTGATCTTCCCAGAAGCTGAAAAGAGGGCAGGCTTCTGTGGTTTATGTCTTGTTTGGTTTGGGAAGCACGAGTTGAACTTGGAAAGATTCCTACTATCTAAAATGTTCAACACGTGGCCTTTGGAAAGTGTAGAATATCCTTAACTAACACTTTTTAATTCAGCCTTTTTAATAATAACGACTTTCAGTGAAATTTTGTTTTACTAGAGTTTTTCTGGTCTATTTTTTAACGTTGAAATAATGTTAAATGGTTGGTGTCATTACTTCTGCTTTTTTAGGCTGCATATAAAAGGGAGGAAGCTACAGGGGTCAGAACTGCTCAGACAAACACTTTTTCAAAGATGCTTCCTGACACCCAAGTAGGTCTACAGAAGACAGTTGTCCACTAAATTCAGCTACTCATCCATTTTCTGAAGCAGAGAATTTAGTACCAAGGGTATTAATATTAGTTGAATTGTTTTATAACTTTGTTAGTATTGATGTTAACTTCTGAAACCTGTGGTCCACTACAGTGTGTACTATGCAAACATAAAAGAAAAAGTAAAATCTTTTTCCTCCGCAGTCTAAGGGTGATACTGACCCTATTCTGGTGTCCTGATTTGAGGTAGAACAGAAGCAATTTTCTTTTCAGTAACTTTGTTTTTCAGTTAAGTCTCTTCTAATGAAGTACACTCTCTGAAATTAGCAGTGTATTTTTCAGACGGTGTCTGCTTCCAGAGTGATAATGTCTGATGCTTAAAGTTAATACCAGGGAATGGTGTGCAGAGAGGCTCTTCCTTATCCTTATTGCTGTAACAACCAAGGTCAGCTAACTTTATTTGCCCTGTTGGAGGATTGGGAGTGGAAAAGAGTAGAGGGATCACACCTGTGGGGAGGAGCGGACAGGATAGGTGACCCAAAACTGACCAACTGACCGCTTTAAAGTGGCTTAGGGAATATATTTTATATATCAATCCTTCAAATATGTGTTGCTTCTTTATTCTGTTTCTTTAAGGAAGTAAAAATGACTTACTTCTGGTAATATTAACTTCCTTTAAAAACCATCAAGACTCACTGTTTTGCTTTTAAAGCTCTTTTTTATAAACCCATAGAATGATGAGCACAAACTTAAGCTGCCCTAGAAATGTTTTTCCTCCTTGCCAGAATAAGTCTATGCAAATTTCCCCCGCTTTATGCTGCAGGCCAGCTCTCTCTGCTGGGAAACTGTGAAGAATTAAGTGCGTGTTTTCTGTCCCCTGTGCCAGCGTGCTCTCTGCTCATAAGCAGGTCAGCGTTGCCACCCGTAAGAAGCGTGCAGCGAGGGCTGCGTTTCAGCATCCTTCCTGCCCATGCTAGAGCAGAGTGCAGGTGACTTGCACAGAGCCACAAACCAAACCTGCTCCTAGGAATATGCAGCGTGGGATATACCCAACGCGCCAGAACTGAGTACGTGTTGCAATGTGTGTGCTAATCTGGGGAAGGGGTTACTATGGTCTGGGAACACTAGGAAGCAAGGCAAAAATGTCCTGTCTTGTGAGTAGGCTGTCACTTTCACTACATAGCGAATCAATAGGAAAGTGAAGTACTCTGACCAAATTGGGTGTTTTTGCATTGCTTAATCATAACCTGAGGGGTTCCCTTTTTAGCATGGTGAATTATGTGGGTATGTAGAAGGCGTAAGGGACTGACATAAGTCCTTTCAGTCTTCTCTAACAATGCAGTGACATGTACGGCAACACGCTTTATTTTATTTTTTACTGAAATTCAAATCAACTATGCTGACATGATATTAGAAAAGCTTTTCTGTTTAATTTTTTTTCATAGCTTATTCTATACCAAGTTGACATTTTCCTTTAATAATTTTAAACATCTGTTCTGTTTGGATAACTCAAAAGTCAAGTCTCTTCCATAATATTAAAGATTAAAAACCCGAAAAGTCCTAATTAGCTCTGTAACTGTCCTTCCTAAATGAATTAATTGCTAGGAAAGGCCATTTACAAATGTAGAACTGCCAGTAGTTTTTCCTTAAGGTTTTGTTACAAGTGAGGAAAAAAACTATAGCTCAAGCTGCAAAGGCATCTTAATTTACTACAATTAATCAATGAGTAAGAGGAGAAAACCAAATGGAAACTAGAAGTAATAAACCAAGGTCCAACACCTATTGATTTTTAAGAGCTGTGCTCAAGTTTACAAAGCAATATGGAGAAATTCCCAATAGCATTCCTCCGCATGTTTTCCTGGAATCAAAGGTCTGTAACTTATCGGTACTTGTCATCTTGAACCGTGCGTGGGGAGCCCTGAAGGGAGTGTTTCCACTGTGGTGGACCTGCGCGCTTTTCTTTCTTCCCCTTACGCTTTCTGCTGTCTCTGCGTGCCCTTAGCGCTTCAGCCTTCGGTTTCGGTCTTTCTGCCTCTGCTGTTGCAGAGATGTTACGCAGGGTTTGCGACGTGTGGTTGGGGTGCTACAGCGCTTCTTTCTGCAGTAAACAAGTATGCGTGTTATACTGCAAGTGTTGTTAAATGTGGGGAGAGGGGGGGGGAAAAACACCAACAGCAAATAAAGCAGGAAGCATTACTTGCAACAGTAATATTACGGTGAAGGATTAGAGCTGGGGCTGATGTTGAGGCTAATACATTACACCTCTGAAAATACTGCGAATGCTGGTTGTCACTCTGCAGAAGGAGGAGAGGAAGAAAACATGCATTCAGGCGTTTAATGCAGTGCTCACCAGCCTCTGATGTGGTAGGTAACAAATCGTGTCTGAGGCACAAATAAACTATGAGCCGCTTAGTTACACAGTAAGCTTGAGGCAGAAGAGGTTGTCAGTAGTTTCTTATAACTCGGGTGATATTCTAATCGCTAAATCATCCTTTTTTTTGGCGTGTGCAATCTTAGTGGTTCACACTGATGTGAGAACTTTTTCTTGATTGTGTTTCTTGAAGGTCTTCCAAGGCCTGGGCTAAATGACTTGACTGGATTAGGAATAGGAAGGGAGGAAGAAACCAGACCAAACTAAACATCTGCCCCTAATGAAAGTGTTATAATAATAACCTATAACAATAACACTTAAGGGGGCCTACAGGAAAGATGGGGAGGGACTCTTTATCAGGGAGTGTAGCGATAGGACGAGGGTAACAGTTGTAAACTGAAAGAGGGTAGACTTAGATTAGATATTAGGAAGAAATTTTTCACTCTGAGGGTGGTGAGGCACTGGAACACATTGCCAGAGAAGTTGTGGCTGCTCTATCCCTGGAAGTGTTCAAGGCCAGGTTGGATGGGGCTTTGAGCAGCCTGGTCTAGTGGAAGATGTCCCTGCCAAGGGCAGGAGGGTTGGAACTAGATGATCTTCAAGGTCCCTTCCAACTCTAACCACTCTGTGATAATAAGAATCTGTCTTCAAGTGCACTAGCCCATGTGAGCGACAGGTCTGTGCCCAGGCATGTGTTGGTTGAACGTCACGTCAGGACATGATTTGGAGAAATGTAGTTGGAACATGTAATTCTGTAATGTGTGAAAGGAAACTTGGGAACAAATAACACTTTGTTCACCAAGCTAGAGTGGCTAAGATATTAACATAAATCATGATGTAATTAAATTTTGTAACGCTCTTTAAAAAGGCAAACTGCTCCTCTCCCAGAGAGAATAGGGAAACTTGTCCCAAGCTAGTTGCCTAGTAGGACACCCTGACCTCTCCTGTTCGGCCAACCTGGGCTACTCTGCCGTGGATACTGTACAGCGGAGGTCAGACTGAAGAACTGGATTGTGATGCTGCAGATGTGATGGGAAGAGGGCAGTCTGCTTCAAGCAGAAGGAAATTAGAGCAACAGTATTATGTATAGGAAAGGAGATAAAAAGACAAAGAAAATAAAACTTTTAGAAGGATGCAGGGAAATGATCAGTGTGCAGAGAGAGACTTGAATCTGAAGTCATCAAGTTTGTCAGGCCAGAAGTTTCTTGTAAAATGTCCTAGCTAACAGGTGTAATTTTTACCATGTGAAGCATCAGATGATAGAAGCGTTGACTATTTGGTGCGAGATGCAGGAATTTTCAACTCTTTTCCTCTGTTACTATTTTTAAATTCGGTACTGCTATTAAGAGCAACAGTGAGTAGCTAGTACTGGATCCTGTTTGCAGAGCGTACCAAGCAGGATGTATCAGAGTTTTCTCAATGTTAGAGGGGGGAAAAAAAGAAAATCTTAGTGATCTATAATCCATCCCATTGCACAACCCAAACCATTAGGTCTGTTGTCAGGAGATGGAATTCTTCCAGAAAGATATGGTGGGTTTTTTTCTGTTTGGGTGTTTGTTTTTTTTTTTCCTTTGTCTGAGGTGCCTGATACTAGACACAGAATCTCCCTCTGTAGGCCTTCAAAATCACTTTCCTTCCTCTCACTAGGTAGAGAATGTAGGCAATTATCGTAGAAAATCTGCTTCTTTAGGCACCAACAATAGGGTGACTATCTTAGGCAGTCTGGATCCCATCCTAAGTTTCTCCTTATGCTTAGTCCAGTGTGTCACACTGACATGGTGAGTGAGTTTGTATACCATAACATCTAATTAAAATACACTGTACTCTTCTGTCCTCTGAAGACTAGAGGAGCAGTTCTGGGTCACAGCTGATACACAGTGCGATATGGTATGATGGAAGCTGTTACTTCTGCTGAGAAGCTGTCCAACTTCTAGCTAGAGTTGCTGGTTTTAGGCATGGTTTTGGAAAAAGTAAAAGTAATTTTCCAGATGGCTCTAATTGCACAAAACATTTCTATGAAGTTTTACTCTTTCTATGAAGAGTCTTTCTCTTTTCTTGTACTTGGCAACGTTTTCTTACTAGTCCTATTGACTATGTGCGCTCTCTTGGTTCTTCTCCCTCTTAATATGTGGAAGCCAACACTTAAGAAGAAGAGAGATCTTCATGCTAATCTGAGGGGTAGATCTGGGAGACTGGAAACTCGATTGCACTGGGAGCTGTGAAAAATGCTGCATCTTACAAATATCTGCCCGGAATTTGGTGGTTAATATTGAGTCACAGGAACAAAGACAGCTGGGGGTAAGTTAATAAGACTTCACCCAGCTCTGAATGCTGTTCTCAGCTACCCGCATATCTTCTTTGCAGTTCCAGTGTAGCATGTGAAGAGATGGCACTTGCCTATGTGTTAGCTCACATCCTGGCTGTAAGGCGTTGTTAAAACCCAAGCTCCCCTGTTAGTATACAAGTTTAAGACAGCAAGAGGGTTTGCGGTGCATTTTTTCAATTGAACATACTTTGTTCCTTCATCTGAGACTTGTAAAGTGCTATGGAAATACCGCACTGGGCCGTGCACCAAGCATGCATTTTGCCACAGCTGCAAAGATGATGGTAATTTTTATTTCCTTTTGACTGGTGGAAATGAGAGAATTGCTCAGCTGGTCTCTCAAAGTGGCTCAGTCAGAGCTAGGGCTCCACTCCCCTTGCTCATATTTGCATTTTCTCAATAATTTTGCGTAGGATTAAATGTGGTTTCTTGTGCTAAGCCTCCATGGCTTTCCCCCTTCCTCCCCCAAAAGAAAAAAACTCAGAGCTCAAGCTTGCTGTTATTTGGGCTTTGTGTAAGCATAGCTCTTGCTTTTCTGAGCGATTTAACTGTGGAGAAGGAGAAGCCTTGTGATATGTTGAATTTTCAAACTGCTCCTTACTGATTTATTGTTGTTGTGGAGACAGCTCAGAGTGCACTAATTCATCAGTTCCCTGGAAGCAGAGAGGAGGGAAAGAATAGGAGGAAGCAAGGAAAGGGGTGGAGGGGGAATGAGTTGGGGAAGAGAAAAATAAAAACATAGGAAAATGTTAGGGATGGGAGGAAAGACACACAAAGCAGTTGTTTTTGACTGAGTGGTTTACAAGTTTCTGGGAAAACAATAAAACAAGATGTTGCCCTAGAGAGCAGCAGAATTGTTTGTGCCCTTGTTATTACCGTTGCCTTCACTATTCAGAAAGTAATTCAGTCATGAGTGACTTCTCACTGCTAGGTAGTGTTCAGGGGTTGTTGCAGCTGTGAATGGCACACTTAGGTTACAATTGGCTTTGGTTAATACCACTCTCTTTTAGGTTGGCTTCATCTTACCTCACTTCAAGACCTCTTACAGGGGCTGGCTGGTCAATTCACCCTGGGCTCCTTTCATTATGGGAGAGTTAGGACCAGGAAGAGCGCAAGGCATATCGGTAGAAATCAGCCTAAGATTTAGGGTGTTTTAAATCATAGAATGGTTTAGGTTGGAACGGACCTTAAAGGTCATCTAGTTCCAACCCCCTTGCCATGGGCAAGGACACCTCCCACTAGACCTGGCTGTTCAAAGGCTCATCCAACCTGGCCTTGAACACTTCCAGGGATGGGGCCTCCACAGCTTCCCTGGGCAACCTGTTCCAGTGCCTCACCACCCTCATAGTAAAGAATTTCTTCCTGAGATTTAATATAAATCTACCCTCTTGCAGTTTGAAACCATTACCCCTCGTCCTATCACTACATGCCCTTGTAAAAAGTCCCTCTCCAGATTTCTTGTAGGCTCCTTTCAGATACTGGAAGGCTGCTATAAGGTCTCCCCGGAGCCTTGTCTTCTCCACGCTGAACAACCCCAACTCTCTCAGCCTGTCCTCATAGCAGAGGTGCTCTAATGCTCTGATCATCTTTGTGGACCTCCTCTGGACCCACTCCAACAGGTCCATGTCCTTCTTATGCTGGGGGCTCCAGAGCTGGACACAGTACTCCAGGTGGGGTCTCACAAGAGCAGAGTAGAGGGGCAGAATCACCTCCCTTGACCTGCTGGCCAGGCTTCTTTTTGATGCAGGTGGCTACTGGGTTACCTGTAGCCAGTAGTAGAACTCTAGTTGGTATGGCCAGCAGAAGTGCCAAAACAGTCAGCACACCCTAAAGCAGGAACCTGCAGCCCATGACTACAATGGGAACTCATAGGTGGAAAACATGAAAGTATCTTGTTAGCCATGTTAATTTGGAGTAGGACTTTACTGTGTTCTGAGCTGCCTTTTTTGGTTGATGAATGCTAGCTGTGCAGCCCTTGGAGTACCCATGGTCTTGAGCATTAATTCTGTTAACGAAGGTGGTTGCTACAAGGTGCAGAATGCTCTGTAAATCTGAAAACTTTGTAACCATCAGCTTTATTCCAGTAGAAGCAAAACCTGAAAACATTCAGCCAGGAAAATGAGTTTGACTGTTTCTGATTTTGTCTTCTGATAACTAAAAAAGCAAAATCAACAGGATGTTGCTCTTTTACTCTGAAAGTCTCCTGGTTGTTGCTGGCATCTGCTGAAATGGTTATTCATATCACAACTTCTTTCAAGAAAGATTACACTGCTTTTGTTGTATTCAACTGTCAGTGGAGAGCGAAGGTTTGTGTTGTTTTTTTTTGTTTTTCCTGAACTCGTGTTTCTTTGATCATGATGCCAATAAGATGTTTTAATCTGTACTTGATCTCAGAGTCTCACTACTATTTCAGTCATGTAGTCTTGGTTCTGGTTTGTTGGAACTTGAGGAGAAGAGGAACAATGGAGTGTAAAGCATTGCTCTTTATATGGAGAAAATCTTTATTTCCTAGATTCTGAGTGCAGCTGACTTTCCTGTCTCTAAGCTGCTTACGGAGCTTAAACATTTCAACTGTTAATGATTTAACCTGTGGTCTTCTGCACTTTTGCATGAGCTTAGTGATTGCTACAGTAATTCATAGATGGTACCTTTGTCTTGGCCCTAGTATTCAAAGGCAGGGGGGTTTATTGCATCGAAGTTTATGGGAGTTTTTAATGAGGAATTGCAGTAAAGTGCATGGGAGTTCTTAATGAGGATCTAATAGGTTCATGATTCTTAAAGCAAGCAAATGAGATGGGTAGGCTCATTCTCTCCAGGCCAAAATGTGTTGCGTTCATGCCCATTTCAGATCCAGGTGATACACCTGTGCTTTGGTGTCTAGGCTTTTTTCTGGTACGATGGAGGGTGGAATTTTCCTGCTCAGCATGGAGGAGAATGCTTTTAAAATGCATATATCATCTTAGACTAGCTGTTTCAAATTATCTTGAGGCCTTCTGTCCCTGGCTGCTGAGAGTACCCTGAGGTGAGCTGAGGGACTGGGACGCCACTGCAGGGAAATGGGGTGGTGGAAGGACTTCCCAGCTCTCACCTGAGGTGCTCTGCTGCTCCAGGACTCGTAATCTCTTGGATAGCAAACGTCAATTAGGTACACGAATTCTGAGCAATGTTCCTTAATATTACATCTCTGTCCTCTTGTTCATGTTGTCTTTTGGGGATATTGAATGTTTGGGGCATAATGCAGTGAAATTCCGCTTCAGTTGTACTCCGTACAACAAAGTATACTTCTGGGAACAGCCAGGAAGATCTCTTTCACAGAATGGCAGGGGTTGGAATGGACCTTCAGAGATCTAGTCCAACCCCTCTGCTAAAGCAGGTTCACCTAGAGTAGGTTGCACAGGCAGGTTTTGAGTATCTCCACAGAAGGAGACTTCGCAGCCTCTCTGGGCAGCCTGTTCCACTGCTCTGTCACCCTCCAAGTAAAGAAGTTTTTCCTCATGTTCAGCCTGAATTTCCTGTGTTCCAGCTTGTGCCCATTGCCCCTTGTCCTGTCGCTGGGCACCACTGAAAAAGAGTCTGGCCCCATCCTCTTGACAGCCACCCTTTAGATATTGATGAGATCCTCTCTCAGCCTTCTTTTCTCCAGGCTAAACACACCCAGGTCTCTCAGCCTTTCCTCATAAGAGAGATGCTCCAGTCCCCTCATCTTTGTAGCCTTCCCCTGGATCTCTCCAGTATTTCCTCGTCTTTCTTGAACTGGGGAGCCCAGAACTGGACACAGTACTCCAGATGCGGCCCTCGGAGTAGAGGGGGAGGATGATCTCCCTTGACCTGCTGGCCATATGATTTTAATGCACCCCAGGAGACCGTTGGCCGCCTTAGCCACAAGGGCACATTGCTGGCTTATGCTGGTCAGCTCGTTGTCCACCAGGACTCCCAGGTGCCTCTCAGCAGAGCTGCTTTCCAGCAGGCCAACCCCTAACCTGTACTGGTGCATGGGGTTATTCCTCCCTAGGTGCAGGACCCTACTTCCCTTATTTTCTTCTCATTTTTCCCCTTTCTTGTGTTCTTCATCTTCCTTCTCACCCCTTTTTTCTTTTTACTAAATTATAGGGGTTTTTTTCTCCATACCTTTGAATCTTCCAGTTCTTCCTCTGCTCCCTGACCGCAGTTTCTTTCACATGGAGTAAAATGATTTTTTTTTTTTCCTTTGAAATGTTTTCACCCCTGCCCACAGGGTCTGAGTAACAGGCACACCCAGTTTATTTCAGGTTGCTGCTGTTTGGCAGTGCTTCAAGAAGCCACAGTGGCACCACAGCTGGTGACCAACACAGGAAAATGCAAGGTCAGAAAAGTGTTTGGCTCTGTCACATTATTCAGTGGCTGTATTTTTTTGGGATACATGAAAGGATCTTATAGTACTTCTGCATGGACAGAAGATGAGCTTGTGGCTATTTGTAGTATTCTTTAGAAGTTGGAGCTTTAAAAATCTGTTTGTCTCCATAATATCTCTTCCTTTCTACCCACCGTGCATTTGATAGGCAGCATGCTCATATACATCTATAGATCTAGAAGCTGTCCATCACTTTTCTAATATTTAAAATCTTTTGTGGTCTGTGCTGTAATCAAACCAAGCTGTGTAAGTTTTCTTTTTTTTGCCTTATGATACTCTTAATTTCTCAGGAAAAGAAACAAGAAGAATTGTTAGCCAGGTATTTAGCAGAGAAACTTTTTTTAACTTCCCCTAACAGTCACTTGTCCCAGAAGTGGTCCAGTAGCCTTTTTTTTTTTTTTTTTCCTCTTGATCGTATTATTCAGGTACCTTTTATTAGTGAGAAGCCAGCTGTTCTTTCTCTCTTTTTCTTGGGCATTGGAATGTTTGAATGTAATCTTTACACATGTATATGTATTTCTAAATTTTATATACAAGTGTGTATATATACTAGATATTTATATATATTTAAAATATATTTTTTATCAGTCAGGAAGGTAAAGCAAAAAAACATAGTGGCTACTCATGGGGGGGACCAAAGTCCCTGGAATAATTCTTTAAACTCAAGGAAGAGCCTGTTTCCCACATGCTATATTGCTCAGGAGATTAAAGTTGTTGACAGTGCTCTAAGCTTTTACATGGTGTTTTATCTTGTCTGGGCTCGGGCCCTGGAATAGCCTGAAGATAAGAACAGAGATGGTGAGCTTGGAGTTGATGGTTAGCCCCTGTAAGGGCTTAAAGGCCAGGTCTGAAGAGTTCACGATAGACTATGCGGTGACATGACTTTCTGCAGTATTCTGTGCAAGCTGGAGTTCCTTATGTGTTGAGAAGAGTTATGCCTGAAAACAGCAGCCTGTTACACTGCTGGAAGACAGAACATGGCTTTACTGGTTGGAGTTGTCTGGAATTCAAAGGATGGCTGATAGCTGCTGGACTTCCACAATTGATTGTGGATTGGATTTATGAGTGTGCCTTAAGAGTTAGGTGGGAATTTGGCAGGATTTAAGAACCTAAGGAAGGAAGGCACCAAACAAGCAAGTCCTCTCTGACAACCTAAACACCTATGTAAATCCAGTCTTCTGTTCATTAGTTTGCCTGATGTCTAGCAGAGAGAATTATTCTACTTTACCTCCCAAGCAGTTCTGTGAGGATGAAGACTCAGGAGACAGCCAGTTAATGCAGTGATAGGTGCCAGTAACTAACTGGGATTGGTAAATGAGAGATACCAAGTCCACCTGTCAACTTTTGTAACTATAAAATCTACCTAGTGGGTGAATTTACTCATTGATTTGTTTTATAGAGGGACTTTTAAATGGCCTTATCAGTCTATGGTACTGTGGCATAATAAAAACGGGCAACACCAACAAGAAATAGCTTCTATTTTATGCTTCTATTCTATGTTGGCTTCTTTCATATTTCCCTAGCCATATAATCCTTCTGAGGATCCTTGGAAGAGCTTAGGAACAGAGAAAAATGGCATCGAGTTCAAACTCTGACAGAGGGGTAACAAATAATCCAAGTTGCAGGACTGTTGCGGAACACCCTCAGCCACCAACCTTGATCATGGAAAGTAGTTCCTGCTGACTTGGGGGTCTTGGAGATAGCTATCAAATTGTATGCAGTGAGCTACAGCTGTGGCTATGTAGGAAGGCTCAGAATTATTTAGGTGAGTCAAAATAGTCACTTAAATGTGACAGGCAGTGCCAGTTCCAGAGTGCAGTGTAATAGCCTTTCTGCAGGTGACTCCACTTAAGAAATTTGCAGTTTTTCCACATAAGTAAAACATCTGGAGAAAATTTTACAGATTTATTTTTTTATATATTTAATATATAAAGTATGTTTCTATCTTATATTTATACATTTAATTTTTATAAATATATAAAAATATAAAACTGTACAGTGACAGATACGTTTGACATCATGGAGGAAGAAGTGTAGCCTGGATTATATATACATGCATATATATTTAATTATATATATACACAAATATATAGGTACAAAACTCAAACTGCACTATAGCAGATGTGTTTGATTTCATCTAGTAGTCTGGATTATTTTAACAAGAGCTGTTTTGACAAAGAGGGACAGCAGGAGCGAGAACAGACTTTAAATCCCTTCCTTTGCCTCCTAAAAGAGCTGTTTTCCATCATGTCAGTAAATTCAGATTAAGATAACTCCTTAAGGCAGATGGCTTAAGTGTACCTGATTAACTAGTGTCTGGTAGGAGAGGGGACTGAAGCCCTTAATTTACAAATTAAACCTATCCCTAATCTAAAGCTGAAATTTAGATTCTGTTGAAAGCTCTATTTTGAGTCTTGCTTGGTGAAAAAGACCCACCAGTTAAAGCGTGCTGTGTATGACTATTTAATTCAACCATATTTTCTAGTCACTTTTTTCTCACATAGCTGGTCATGTATCTGTGAAGTGTTAACGATGCAACTGCAACTTGACTGTACAGTGCAACGAAATATTTGACTACAGTGGAGTAAGACAAATCATACTGTTTTTATGATTTCTTGAATGACTTGCATGGAAGAAAGTTTGCATAATTTCCTGCTTTCACGGAGTTTTTCCACAGAATTTTTCACGGTATTTCTGTTTCATTGTTTTCTGCAACTTCTTGAAGCCTGGAAAGAAAGAATTGTTCTATTCTTGTCTTGCCAGAGATCAGGTCAGCCACTTGTTCGCACTTGAAAATGTAGTCTGTGTAGGTGGACCAAAACCTAAGGGATTACTGTTCAGAAATGCAGTTTGTATTCACTCAATTCATTAATTGTTGTGCAGAAATAATGAAAAATTCCTTTCCCCTCCATACCCATGTCCCAGAACACATAGCAGCCACATTTAAAATATGTTAGCGTTGCTACAGCAACAAGACTTCAGTCACTTCTGTCTCCTTATGCAGTGGTTCCTGTTTTGTGTGGATGTGCACATAGTTGCAGAATTAAGTAGTCGTTAGTCAGGTTGCTGATTATTTATGAAAAGAGTACTCTGAACAAACCATTAGTAAAGCTATTTCCTGTGTTTTCTACTCCCAGCTTGCTTTGGGATGCTGTCCTAGAAAATGAGGGGCTGTATTGCCATGTTTCTTAAGAATTCAATATTGCTAGGTATTTTGCAGATCACAGTCTGCAGAAATACGTAAATGAGACTGACCTTGGCTGCAGTAGCGTTTGGAGTCTGAACTGTTGACCAACTTCTGTTCTGGTTTTCTATGTCTTGCTAGTCTGATTTGACACACTTGTTATCAGGGCCTGTGAAGTACTGATGTTTGTACCAAGCTTGGTAATCAACAGTAAATCTCTAATGAACTGACTATTTATGGGGGTAAGATCTTTTCAATAGGTGGATTGGACTGTTGTTCTATATCTTTACTAGCTGTATTTCCTGGGGCCTCCACATTAGGCAAACTGAGGCAGAATTTTCTACAGGCTGATGGAAACATAGTGATGTAGCTGGTTGCTATACCACTTAAATGCATGCCAGTCTATGGTACTGGCTGGGATCCACCCAAGAGTACCGAGGGAGCTGGCGGAAGTGCTCACCAAGCCACTTTCTATCATTTATCAGCAGTCCTGGTTAACCGGGGACGTCCCAGTTGACTGGAAGATAGAAAATGTGACGCCTATCTAGAAGAAGGGCTAGGAGGAGGATCTGGGGAACTACAGGTCTGTCAGTCTGACCTTGGTGCCAGGGAAAGTTATGGAGTTGATCATCTTGAGTCAACTGGTCGTCTTCAGCACGGTGGCACACCAGTACCTGTTCCAATGTTTTGCTCCTCTAGAGCTCCTTTCAGTTGCCTTCTCTTTCTTCTTGCTGTTACTTTACATTCTCCCTGAAGCATTGCACATCACTAGACAGCATGAGAATACAATCTGAAGCCATAAGAGACCACAGCTATGGAACATTAAGTCTTAATCTGATTTTGACAGAAGGTAGTTTTTTTCTCTGTTCTCTTGTGAGTTTGGTTTTGGTTTTTTGTTTTTTAAGGTTTCTTAAGCATCATGATGTAAACACGGGAGCTTATTATTTAGTTGCAACAGCGTGCCAGATGATCATGAAGCAAGATCTGGTTTGTGCTTTCAGAAGCTTTATTCCCAGCAGAGATGTTCCACTGGGATGTGGCAGCTTTCTGTACGTGTTTTCCAAGACTAGGTGGCAGATTTCTTGATCTTTACTTTAATGCCACCAGTGACAACAGACATTTATTCCCTTGCAAGTGAATGTAAGTTTTAATTATTAAAACTAAAGACTATTTTAGCATAGATTTAGTGAGTAATTGAGGGTGTAATAATACATGTGCATATAATGCTGCAGTAGGCTAAAGTGAAAGGTGTAAAGTGATACAGTGCTATCTTGTACTATTTGTACTCCATTTGAAAAAGTGGCATACAAAAAATAAATTTAAGACTAATTGGGTGACTTGGAACTTGTTTTCTTTGGTAGCATGGGCTAGAAGCCTTTAGGAGTTAACTAAGCATTTTTTTAAGGCGCCCCTACGAACGGAGACAATCAGCCTCTGCTGCACGTGTTACTGTCTCAGCAGGTGGTTGGCAAGGAGAGGTGAGCAGGAATGGCTCTGCTGCCACTTGAAGCTGCATTCAGGTTTTGCTTTCTGTTATCACCATGGCTGAGCTTGTCATGGATTACATGCCAGCTGTATTGGGCAGCCAATTTCTGCTGTCCTGCTGGATGCCAGCTTGAAAGAAATTTCATTTTTGATTCACTTTTGCTTTGCAGGAGAAGACAAAGAGGAGAAATATTTCCCAGTGAGGTGTTACTGCGGTATAGTTGTGCTGCAAAAGAGAAATTACCACAGTGATACCAGTAAGTCTTTGTTGAAAGTCTTAGGGAACAAGTGTAAGCCTTGGAGGTGAAAGGTTAATATTTTCCCCTTTATCATCACTTATTGACCCACACTAAATATATATAAACTTCTTTTTTTGCCTGAATTGAATTGCATCAATATATTTGGGGAGCTTTTAGGCAGAATTGTGTCAGACTTTACATCTTCACCATAAAACTTGCTAGGATTTTGGTCTACCTGATGTATGCAAGTGCATCCTTATCTTAAATTTATCGCTCTTCATTGTTCATCTGCTAGTTTCATCTGCTTGCTGCCGTAAGCAACAGATGTGCCGTAAACTGGGCAGGACAAGCAAAGGACATTCAGACTAATAGCGAACAGAGTTAGTTCAGGTGTGTTTGACTACCTGTCATATTTCATGAGTCTATCTGCAAATGTCAGATAAACAAAAGTTTGGAAGAAAACTGTTTCCGCTCATATTTTGTCAAATGAAAAAGTAGTGGCAATTGACAGTAAAGAAGCAGTCCGATAGCCATAAAAATCTTGGGGTTCCGTTCACATGACCATGTCAGATTTTCTCAGAAAGGACTGCACAGCCTAAGTCCTATTTTGTGACATGGAGCCATTATTCCTGGGCCGTTCTGTGGGACTACTTAATCTGTTTCATTTGAAACAGTGTGGAGTTTGTGTGTGGGCTTTTGAAGGAAGTGATCTGGAAGTGATCCAGAGCATCCCTGACAGTGAGGTGGTTAAATCTTTCTTCTCTCTCCCTCTCCTCCCTGATGGTTGCACTAGAAATGAGTATGACTAGACTCTGCTCTTTTGGTGTCCTTTTATGTACCTTTTAAAGGGCATCTTCAAGTGGTTTAGAATGAATGGAGGGCTAATGTAAAAATCTTCACTTCCTTTCAGAGAATTTAGAGATCTTGGTGGAGTCGTGTCCACAATTAATTGAATATCAAAGACTCAGACTTCACAGCCACTTCTTTGAACTCTCCATGTGATTTCCTTGGGGGCAAAAAGCATATTTTGCTTGAACGTCTGCCTAAACCTAGTCTAACAAGCATAAAAGTAATTTGTTACAGTTCTGGAGGTCTTCGGAAGTTCACAGTTAATATGACTTAGATATAAGCAGTTCCTGCAAGTGCCAATGGGAAAAAACAAAACAAACAAACAAAAAAAAAATCCACAAAAAAGCCCACCAACCATCAAGCAACCAAAAGAACCTGTATTCATGGTTGGAATAGCATAACTGCTGGTGTGCGGAAGGTAAGGAACCAGCTCATTTTGGGAAGAAGGGAGGCGAGATAGTGTGGACCTCCCAGCAGCCTTGGGATGTGAATTTCCCACACTTGGAAGGTCATTGTCACAGTGACAAAAAACAACTTTAGTAAATATGGTGTTACGATCAGGTATACTACATAAGTTACCCTAGATGTTTGGGGGAGTGTGTGTTTTTTTGTTTTTTTGGTTCCCCTCCCTCCCCCCCCCCCATGTGTGTAACTTGTAAATTAGCTTTCCTCTTTGTGGGAATACGCTTGTTATGTGTGAGATTATTTTCTTTCTGGTTAGTCGTTTGACAACTCTCCGTCTGGGCCCTAATACCCTATTGCTGTCTTGAGGGTGATATATAGGTATTATAGCCTTTTCTTACAGCTCACTTTTTGTGTTTTTATTTACCCTAGTTCGTTGTTGCTGCAACGAAGTTGTGCATATAGCAAGTGTTGGGAGGAAAATGCAGGCTAAGAAACTCTGAGGATACTCAGAATATTCACCATACTTTCTGAAATTAACTTAGCAAACATCTATCTGTCATGCTCTTGGGAACAAAAATATCTGGCTCTGAGTTGCAATATCATCAGGCTGGAAAAAGGGCATAATGCATGCTTTGCTCATGAAAGAGACCTTGTGAGTCTCACCTGGGTAGCTGGAGTTGTGGGGGTTAAGGAATGTATTTTAAGTGATGGTTGGTCAATGCTGGTGAAAGAAAGCTTGTAACTAGTGGTGGAAATAGCAGGAATTGGGAATGAGATTTTTGCATGTATAATGTTGGACAAAAATCTGTTACCTAAGGATATTTCTGGCTTGCTCTCATATTTTCTCAGTGTATTATGTGTTTGAGTTGTTCTGGTTTTTTTTCCCTTCTGCTTGTTATATGCATGTTCTATCAGGCAGGGCATGTATAGCCTGCTGCAAGTGCTGACGCTGTGAACTTAGCCATCGCTGTTTGTATTTTTTTTCAAGTAGCTAACAGACAACAGCTGACAATGATATTTTCAGTAGCAGAAGCGTACTGAGTATCAAAATAAGGAAGTGATGGAGTATCTTTACTTTTGTGCTGTTTTTCAGACTGCTCTGCAATGACTACAGCAAGATACCGGCCTACCTGGGACTTGGTACTTGACCCATTAGTGTCCTGCAAGCTCTGCCTTGGGGAATATCCTGTGGAGCAGATGACAACAATAGCACAATGCCAATGCATCTTCTGTACCCTGGTGAGTTTGCTTTTTTATTAGGTAAAAAAAAAAAAAATAAAATGCACAATGTTAACTGCAGATATCATGTGGGTTTCTGCTGAGTGGGTTTTACCCTTGAAGTATTGATGCTGCAGTGGAAATAAATACTCCTGCATACTTGATATAAATGCTAGCAAGTAAACTTTTCTGTTTTCCCATTTAAAAAAAAAAATAATCTTCTACTCAGCACTTCCTTATACTGCTGTATACGGTTACCTCCTTAGCAAGGTTATTCACATTTTCCCGTTTATCTATAAGTGGTTTGGATTTTGGGTTTTTTTTTGGTTGGTTGGTTCTCTTGTCTAGTGTGGTTTGTGTTGTGTGTGTTTGGTGTTTGTTGGTTTGGTTTTTTTTTTTTAAACTTTAGCCCCAAGTCTTTCTGGAACAGAGCCACACACACACTTGTGACTAGAAAAGTATTTAAATGTTATAGATTCTGATTTCACCGTATCATAATTACAATTACATAACAGGCTTTCGTTACCATATTGCACAAAGGTGTACTTGGAATAACAAGAATCTTGTCAGTTAAGAACAAAGTACTATTTGGTGAACACAAGTGTAGTATGTAGCAAAGACCATCATCACAGTAAATGGGTATTGCTTGTTTATGAATAGAGAAAGAGAAGTCATAGTAGTAGTTTTCCATCCGTAATTATGTTTTGGAATGAAAATGTTAGATCTTTTAATTTTGCAATGGGTGTGGGTACACCCAAAAACCTTGTAACGATGGTTCAGCAGCAGAAAGGTTACAGTAAAATCAGTAAGAATATAATTTCTGGGATACATGATGCTCAAAGACTTTAACACCATGTCATAAACTCCTGAGAAATTATAGGTTCAGGCTTGGGATCGGGTGATTTTTAATTTTAAAGTTCTTTTCAACAAAGTTAGGTTTTTTGTTTGGGTTTTTTTTAAGGTTGAAAACCAAGGATTGTTTAAGTAGTCTTTTCTATATTTTATTTTTCTTCCTGGAAATATTACCAATTTTTTAAATAATAGAATTTTTTCTGATGGTTATTGAGAAGATATAGGGGGTTACCAACAGAACAGACAGCTCCTTTTTGTTGCTTACTGAAAAAGGCAAAAAAGAAGCGATGTAGACAGCTCAGTTTCTAATATGTGTAATATTCTAAAAACTTCAAGTTGTTGCAATGAACTTTAACCGTGATGTTCTGTGGCAACAGAGAAAGTGAGTACACAAGCAGGTAAACAGATACATTCTGTTGCAAACACTATGCCTGTCCAATTAAAAAATAAGCATTGCTTCGTTACGCAGTTTGAAAAGAATGTTTCCTCAAGCATACAGAAGTATATAAAATAATAGGCTTCATGAAAAACAGAATAATAGGCTTCACGAAAACTGTTCTCTACTGCACGATGGATAGTTCTAGTATTTACAGCTGAGTTTTCTTGTCTCTCCCTGTTGCCTGGATGCAGGGAATATTTTAATTTCATTTTTTTAGTAAAACTTAAGTGGCAGCAGAAAGGCTGGGTTGCCACATATGTGTCTTCCTCTACACCTTGTTCCTTCTGACGTTTCTGCCATCACTGATCTTCCATTTCTTCTTGGCAGAATATGGTTACTGACTCTTACTGCTGTTTCAAAAGATATAATCTGTTATAGATATTAAAGATGTAACCTTTGCCGATAGCCTGTTCTTAGGACCTGGCATAAGTAAACTTACTGTGGCAACACTGGATTCTTATGTCGAACTCTATTCAGCTGGAATCCTCAGTCCATTTTTTACCGCTTGTATTTGATTGTCTTGGGTAGTTCATGCAGCTTTGTCCTGTTTAAGCAAACCAGTGTACCTTGTCTGCCTCTTGTTTGTCATTTGAGCTTCACTATGGTGACATTTGTGTGCCCTGAAAAAATTACTCTAAAGTTTTCCTGTGAAATAATAGGAAAATAATATTACCCTTACTTTAACTGATGGCAGCAGGGGAAGAAATAAGAATCAATCCTAATAGTTGCAAGGGGCAATAGCTAAAAATCTGTGACAGCCCAAGAATTCAGCATGACTGAAACCCAAGGCCTCCATCTCTACCTTGTGGGCAGTCTGCAGGTTAATAAATTTGCCTAAGAAAATACTCCCGTAATGAGTCGGGCAAGACCGTTCAGCCCATTTAGAATGGTTAAGGGAGAGCGTGACAACTATGCACTGGTTCCTCCACTGGTGTTCCTCCAGTGATGATTTCCAGAAACTTGGTGTTTCTGGAAATAATCATTGCAGTCCTCAATATGAACTGTATTTTGTAAACAGCCAAATTGAAGTTACTGAAAACCAACGGGGGGGGGGGGGGGGGGGGGAAATCCTTTTGACTCAAGACTTTGGATGGAGTCTATATGTAGTAGACATTATACTAGGATAAGTGGAAATACACTTGGAGAAATATTTGACTGTCTCTGTTTTGGTTTTGATGGACCGATATATAATTTCGTTCTGGCTTCCTGCTTTTATGTAAATGATCTGAGGTAACTGATGGCCTCTGCAGTGATATGAGCAAAAAAGAAAAAAGTATGTCCGTTGCAAGTGTGAAAATTACTTTTGCTGCAGCTCTTGCTCCTAGCTGTAGCCCTTCTGTCCAAATCCCAGCAAGCTGAGACAGCCTGAGTATGTGTTACAAAGAGATCCTTCAAGTGCAGTGCTACTGGTATGTAAGTAGAATTTAGATTGGTGTGCAGATTTCTCGATCCTATAATATTTCTGTCTGCAAATCTTCACTCCTTTATAAGTAGAAGTGCTGTGGTAAAGATCTCATGAAGGATTGTCTCTTCCTGACACTTACAGAATAACATAACATTGCTATTCAGAAAGATATAATGGGGATACTGTTTCCTCTTGCTCTCTGGCAGAGCTGGGCATGGATTGAATAGAGCAGGCTGCCACTCCTCTGCTGATAAGGCATAGACGCTACAATTTCCCATCATATTATTTTGCCAGTTGTGGCTGTTAGTACAATACTGCATTATGGTTTTTATCGTTATGATCGTTAATGCGCACACAATGCTGTGAGCTCTCTCCAGTTTTGTATATCTCATCCATTAGGAATGTATCCGTTGTTGGATTGCTCAAGGTACCAGAGGAACAAAAGCCTAGAGAGTAGAAAGGAAAACAAGCTATCTGCTGTTGGCTTTGTGTTTGAGTGTTTTTCCGAGTATTGTCAAGGGGCAAACTAATATCTCTTTCCTTCTGGAATCATGTCAGCAACAGGACCAATCTTAAGTGTGCTTTTCAGATTTTGGCTCAAAATGCTTAAATGTCTTGCTTCTCATTAAATCACATTTTCCTGCTTAAATAGCACACAGTAGCTAGCTAGTAGACTTAAATGTCAAGATAGTCACTTAGCAGTTGCTTGCCCCAGGAGAAGTAATTGATTTTGCATGTCTTCTTCAGAAAGCTTTCCTTATGGCACTTACCTCCTTCTGGAAGGAAAGGGAGAGTAAAGCAAACAGAGCATCACTTTTCTTTGTTTAATTTTATTTTGTATTAGTTACTGCACCAAATTTTTCCAGTTATTAATTGGCCTTTACTTTTTTGGGGGTGAGAGGAGATAAGGAGGGAGCAATTTGAGTCCAATTCCTGCCTGAAATTCTGACCATTCTATAATCTATGATGAAATTCTAACATGTTTTAAAGGACAGGATGTTCCCTTGGTGTGTTACCAATTGTATATATACTAAAGTTACAACAGGTTTTATTCCAGTTGATATTCTTGCATGGAAGTCCATCAGTTGCTGAAATGTGTTGTGATTCAGGATTACATGTATATGTGTATAGATACATCATTTTTACTTATATAAACATACACATAGAAGTGCCAAATAGCATGTTGCAAGTACAGTGATGACACTACTCTTACTCAAGACATGCTAAGCACCTCTTGGCTTCACATCAGATTGTCAGTTCCCTTCAAGATGTTATGCAGTGCTGATCGCTCTGGTACTGGAGGATTCACTGCTTACCTTTCTCAAACTTAAAAAGAAAATCAGTCAAGTAGACACTCCAGAGAAGCAAATATCTGGAAGAAATATAAAGCCTAAGAACTTGTCTTTGATGGAAAAAATTATTTTGATTGCTTTTCTGCAATCGACCTTGTTACTAAGGAAGAAAAGTGCTATTCGTATATCACAGAATCATAGAATGGTTTAGGTTGGAAGGGATCTTAAAGGTCATCTAGTTCCAACCCCCCTGCCATGGGCAAGGACACCTCCCACTAGACTTGGTTGTTCAAAGGCTCATCCAGCCTGGCCTTGAACACCTCCAGGGATGGGGCCTCCACAGCTTCCCTGGGCAACCTGTTCCAGTGTTTCACCACCCTCATAGTAAAGAATTTCTTCCTGAGACTTAATATAAATCTACCCTCTTTCAGTTTGAAACCATTACCCCTTGTCCTATCACTACATGCCCTTGTAAAAAGTCCCACTCCAGATTTCTTGTAGGCTCCTTTCAGATACTGGAAGGCTGCCATAAGGTCTCCCCAGAGCCTTCTCTTCTCCACGCTGAACAACCTCAGCTCTCTCAGCCTGTCCTCATAGCAGAGGTGCTCCAGGCCTCTGATCATCTTTGTGGCCCTCCTCTGGACCATATGTGAGAGAGGAAAGAGGTTCTACAGTCAGAAAGAAAATCACAAAACTAACGTTAATACCTCCTTTCTGCTGCTTGTTTGTGATTTATTGTTGGCCAGCTGTGGGCATGTAAATCAGCTTTGTGGTTTTTGACACCAGCACTGCTATGCCAGTTTTATATCTGCTTAGTAGTTACTTGTACTTTGATTCTTACTCATAGGCTCTACCTTAAGCCCTTGAGACAGCTGGTTAATATTTTCTGCACCTTTAAGTGTCCCTCTGAGTTAAGTAGAACTGTGATTTAAGTCTGTATCTAAGTGTATTCTATCTCAAGTAGCATGACAGTGGGAGTGATAGACTCTCCTGCTATCACTAGCCCTCTAACCAGGATCACTGCATTTGCCTAATCATGACTGTTCATACATGTCTACTTAATTCTAGTCATTCCTCTAATTCGCAGAATCGTGGAGTTTTCAGAGTTGGAAGGGACTTCTAGAGATCATCTAGCCCAACTCCCCTGCTGACGCAGGAATGCCTACAGCACATTACTCAGGACTGCATCCAGGCGGGTCTTGAAAATCTCCAGAGAAGGGGACTCCACAACCTCCCTGGGCAGCCTGGTCCAGTGCTCTCTCACCCTCACCGTAAAGAAGTTTTTTCTTAGGTTTGAATGGAACTTTCTGTGTTCCAACTTGTGCCCATTGCCCCTCATCCTGTCACTGGGAACCACTGAAAGGAGTCTGCCTCCATCCTCCTTCAACCCACCCTTTAGATACTTAGAAGCAAGAATAAGGTCTCCCCTCAGCCTTCTCTTCTGCAGGCTCAAGAGTCCCAGCTCTCTCAGCCTTTCCTCATAAGGGAGGTGCTCCAATCCCCCCAGTCATCTTTGTTGCCCTACGCTGGACTCTTCCCCAGTAGTTCCCTGTCCCGCTTGAGCTGGGGAGCCCAGAACTGGACACAGTATTCCAGTTGTGGCCTCACCAGTGCCGAGTAGAGGGGGAGAATGACCTCCCTCAACCTACTGGCCACACTCGTCCCTATGCAGCCCAGGGTTCCGTTGGCCTTCCTGGCAACAAGGGCACACTACTGGCTCATGGATAATTTACTATCTACCAGGACCCCCAGATCCTTCTCCTCAGAGCTGCTTTCCAGCAGGTCCACCCCTAGCCTATAGTGGTGCCTAGCATTCTTCCTCGCCAGGTGCAGGACCCTACACTTGCTCTTGTTGAACCTCATTAGGTTCTTCTCTGCCCAGCACTCCAGCCTGTCCAGGTCACGCTGGATGGCAGCGCGACCCTCTGGAGTGTCAGCCACCCCTCCCAGTTTGGTATCATCAGCGAACTTGCTGAGGCTACACTCTGTCCCCTCATCCAGGTTACTGATGAATCTATTGAACAAGATTGGACCGAGTATTGACCCCTGGGGGCCACCACTGGTTACAGGCCTCCAATTTGACACTATTCCATTAATCACAACCGTATTGAGCTTCTTCATAGGCTGAAGACCTGAAAGGAAGGGAAGAACCTATGATCAGCAAGACAGATATCGTTAGCTTGCCAGTAACTGGCAGCAGAAATCTGGGTTTTTTTTCTTGTTGTCATGCTTGACTGGAAGCACATTGAACTTTGCTGGCCTCTGAGTTGAAAGATGGAGAAAAAGCGTGATTTACTTAGTCTTCTCCCTCACTCCAAATGAGGTGATGTCAGCTTCTGCTTCCCCTGGGGCAAGGCAGACACCAAGAGCAGCTGTGGATGGGAGTAGGTAGGCTTGGCTGCCTTCCCCACCCTGCATGGTTTGTCCCTGCTTGCCAAGGGAAACCTACCTTAGCAGGGCAGCACCAGGCTGAGGCCAGGCTGTCCCTACCTCTACCAAGAGGAGATGCCCTGCTTGCTTTGAAACAGGAAGGAGGGGGAAACCTAATGGCCTGTGACCTTTTAGAGAGCTCTGGGTACTTCTTAGCAGCTGTAATGTTTTCCTGTTTCCCACCAGCTGCTGGCAAAGCTTAGAGCTTGCTGCTTGTGCTCACTTCCCCCAAAACTTAGCAGAGAACTGATACTAATCTTGACATGTGATCTGTCAGTAGAGGCTTCATGGTTAGAGGTCACTCTGTTTTTGCATAGTAATTCACATGGCTGTCTGGGTTCTGACTTAATCTTGTAGGTGCTGGGATGACAAGACTCCCTACTTAAATAATAAACCCGCCTATTTACAGAATAATTAATGTACAGTTGAGAACTGCAGAACCCTGAGTGAAAACTAAACTTGATCCAGAGCCTTCAGCTCTGCCCTCTCCTGTGTGATGTTACTAAATGAGATTAATGTTATCTGTCTTCATCTGAGCCTTAGGAAAACTAGCTCCTTCTTGTTTGCATAATGTTTTGCATGTGAAAGTGAAAGGTGCTTTGTTTGCTGCAGGTGTATTGTCCTCCCACTCAGAAATATTCATTCTGTTCTGAAATAGAATAAACACTTCTCAAACAACCATATAAGGGAAGAGTGAAATTCTGTTGTTGTTTTTGCCTTCTGAATATTTGAGTTTCATCCTGCATACGTTGGCATTTGAAAACAAATTTCTTTTTGTAAAGTTTACTCTGTGTGTTTCTACAAATCGCAGCCCAGAATAAGTGAGAACAGGCAGCTTATGCAAGCTAATGGAGGGGTAAAAATCCAACATGAAAAAATGTTTATGTGTACATCCACTTGAAGTATCTATTCAGAGATGAAGATAGGCATGAACCGCAAGATATTATCCTTGTCTCATTTGGCCATTTTCTGCTATCTACTGATGTGAAAGACTTCTCTGAAGAAAAATTGTTTGTCTTCCATAGATTTTTTTTTTTTACAGTACACACTCATATAAACTGTGTATATAAACTCCCTCAAAAAAAAAAAAAAGAATTTCAAAGGATAGGCAGCTGTAAGTCTTCATTGCCTTCCCTTTCTCTATTAAGGAAACATGGAAACTGGAAGACATTCAAGGCCAGGTTGGATGAGGCTTTGAGCAACCTGGTCTAGTGGAAGGTGTCCCTGCCTGTGGCAGAGGGCTTGGAACTAGATGATGTTCAGGTCCCTTCCAACTCAAACCATTCTATGATTCTATAGAAACAAGCACTTGTTTTTCAGGTTCATTTAGTTCCTGTTGCTTGGTCCTGCTTATGATCTCCACAGCCATTGACTGCTGTGTCTCAAAGGATATTGGTCACATTCTAGTATTTCTCAAGCTGAAGAAGTCAGCAGGGCTCCTCTTTCTGCATCCTTGATGCGTACATTTCTTCTTGTCTCACCTTCATCATTTGTTGACTGAAGGCCTGATGCTGCCACTTCCCTGTGCTGAAACGGGTGCAGTTACTCCAGTGCAGAGGGTCTTGAGACTGTGCTTAAGCAGGGGAGCGCTGCACCTCATCCCTAATGCAAATATCTTTGCTGTGAGCTGATTGAATCAGTTAAGAAGCATGTACCAGGGACTGCTGTGGTATTTGGGTGTACTGGCAGAAAGGACAGAGGCAGAGCCAAAATCTGCACTGCTGCCCACAGGATACATCAACAGCCGTCTTCACACTGGCCACGGTGGCATTTGCAATGGGTGAGTCCCTGCTCCTGGCAGGGAGCTGCCAGCTGATGGGAGCACAAGGACATTTGGACAAGACTAATTTTTACATCTCAGGAAAGGATGCTTAGATGGTTTGTCCTGAGACATGGAAGCACAGGGTTTGCATTTATTTTCCCCAGCCAAGACACTGTTTGGCCACTATCCCTAGGCAAGACTGTGTGACTGGATTTGGGCTGACAAGATGGCCTACGGAACAGCTGGTGCAGTCTTTAAAAACTGACAGCATGGGGGGACAAAAAGGCATTTACCCTTGGCAATTTTAAACAAAAATGTGTCTTTAAAAATAGGCCAAGTGTTGGGTGGGTAGAGGCAGGAAGTGTGTCAAACAGATTTTTCAAATTACTTACCACTTTGGGGAAAACACTTATCACCTGTGACATTATCTATCTCTGGTCCTGGCTGCAGTCCCTTTCTCGGCGTATACCTTCTTGTTCACAGCATAGGAGGCCAAATTTGGGCACTAGATATTTCCCTGTTGCAGAGCTGTGGAGAGCCTTGCAGGTGCTTGTCTTACAGTCAATGTTCTGTATGCTTGTGTGGCATGGTTTTTGTCTTTACAACAAAACGAAGGATATAAAGAGCAAACATGTAAGACTTCTGTTACTGCTTTCAGTTTGTAGATTTGAACTACTGCATGTCAAGATAAGTGACCGTTTCCTCCCGCGATTTATTCTTAAGGATGATGAATCAGCTGCAGGGTTAAAAAAAATTTACAATTTCAATAGTGAAGATTTCTTTGAAAGTAGATTATTGTCTCTGAGAAGCTATCTATAGAAGTGGAAATGATCTATTAAAGTTCAAAGTAGTATCACAAACATTAAACATCTGTCTAATGTACCTCCGTCTCTGAGATCTAGGTGGTTTGTGAGGTTGAATATAGCTTGTGTTCTTGGATTTGGTCAGTATTGCTGACAGTATATCTAATTAAAAAAAAAAAAATCACTCCCACATTCATGTGTATGCCTCAAACAGATCTCTGTGATTAAGTGTGCACAGACGCTTTCCAGTAAGTCACTTGTCAACCAAGTAGGATTAGGGTGATACTAAAAAGCCAGATTGCAGATCTGCTGTAGAGAATTGTGCACACTGGAGCAGCAATGCGAGAGTATTTCAAAGTTGAGCCTGTGATTAAATAAGAATAGATTTGAGCAGGATTATAACTACTACTTTACACAAAAAGGCCATGCAGTAAGTTTGAAAGAAGCTTAAAAGCTCTCCAAGGAACCTACTGTTTTTTGTTGTTTTTTTTTTTTTTTCTTTCACGTGTTTTCTTGCATGCTCTAAGCATACCATGGAAATCTGGCAGAAAGTAGTTTTCTTTTTCTATGGAACACTAAGATTAAAAGTGCATTTGTCTTACTACCAGATGAGCATTCCTGTTGCTTTTAGACGTATCCACTGAAATACTAAAAAAAGGTAGCATATGACAGTTATACATGGCTGCAGGAATTCATGCTTTTCAGTACTAGGAGAGACTCAGGATCAAACCTTACTCTGTCATTCTTCCTTCCTCTTCAGAGAAGACCCCAGCTGTAGGCTGCTTATTTTAGGGGAGTTTTTCCTCTTGGGATTGTTCAGCTTTGTCTAAAGGGAAAGTCTTTTTCTAGAAAGTGACATTTCCTTGAGGGAAAAGCTCCCTAGTCCAGAGTGAATTTGCTGTTTGGACAAAAGGGAGGGGATCTGTTATTCCAAGAGTATTAGCCTCCACATGGGCACCCAAATTAATCTCTGATTTATTTGTACTGAGAGACATTGACTCACTTTCACACACGCTCTCTCCCCCTGTTCTGGTGAGTATTGCACACTGCATCACTATATACTATTCCAATCTGAAGCTAAAAATTATTACATCACGTTACCTGAAAGACTTACGGACAGTATGTCTACCAGTATAAATACCTATTCACCAGACTGACTGCAGAATTAGCTTAGTGGAATTAGCACAGAGCAGTAGAATAACCTTGGTATTACACTGTCTTATGGCAAGAAAAGATATCACCTTTCTGGTAATCATTTATAAATAACGTAAAGAAAAAATACCTGGTATGCAGAACATAAAAATATTGCAAAATACTCTCAAAAGTAGTTGTTGCAGTAGTTTTGTTCATCTGTGCAGCCTCGTCACATAAATTTTGAGCTTTGTCTTAGTGTCCTTTTAGCACAAAACCTGCACATAGACCAAACTGTAAACTTGTAGCTACAAAACACTGCTAAATCAATGCTTCTCACTCAATATCGTTTCGTATTCTTTCCTAAAATGTAAGGCCAAAAGGGATCTTTACATTCATCTAGCCTGATGTCATTTGTAATGTGGATGATAAAATACCAACCAGCGTTTCTTAACTTCATGTGGTTGAATGCAAGTTTTTATAAATGTGTGTGTATATATGTATGTGTATTTTTAGAAGTTCATCTAATCTTGGATTGCAGATGATAAGGAATTTATGAGACTTCAGCAGTTTAGCCTATATGTTAATAATCATCTTACTTGGAAACATTTTCTTGTTCAGTTTGAGTTTTCTTCACAGTATTATTTTCCATTTCCCATCTTTGCATTGAAACTTAGGCCCACTAATTTTAGAATCAGATTTTTTTTGCTTAAAAAAAAAAAATAAAATATCCCGTGTTGAAAAAGCATGTCAGCCCTTCCTTGTGTTCCTGAAGCGCAATGCAAAACTCTTAGTGATGTCTGCCTAAGGTGAAGGCTATTTACCTGGTTCATGTTTCTGCACAATAGCAACTGCTTTCGTCTACCTTTAATATTCACCTTTGACAAATGCATTGTAAAAAAATTCATTCCCTTTCTTTTTTAGAACTTAGTAAATGCTAGATTTCTTTCCTTTTATTTGGGTTGGGGTTTTTTTTTCCCCTTTCAATTTTATCAGTAGGTGTTTGGGTTTTTTTTAAAATGATATACCAATACCAGCATGTGATGATTTTGTGTGTAGTGCACATTTTTTCGGGGGATGGCTGTGGCCTAGCGCCAGCACTAAAATACATTTAAAGTTTTAAGAAATAAATCAAATGATACAGTGATGATATACTTGGCTCTGCAATCCTGTCATGCTTTTTTGGCCTTTCCAAATCCATTGACTTATTTATAAAACTTCCCATATGACTTGGCACTTGCATCTGCAGTATTAGTGTAGTCAGAAGTCTGCATTTTGACAAAATCCACCTAGCAGCTATACAGGATAATCTTTTTCCCTGCCTAACTCTGAAATAAAAGGTGACGTCTTGAAAAGCCATCCCTTGTCTCCTGCAATAGTAGCAATAACATGTTCTTAAATTTGCTTTAACTTTTCAAAAAGGTATGCTCTTCTGTTTAAAAAAAAAATGAAGATGTTCACCAAAAATATCTTCAAGTGTTTTTAATTACATGCATTTTGTATGGTAAAATTACCTTAGGCACCAAGTGAACACATTTTTTCTGTCAAAGTAGATGGTAGATAAGTGTTGCCCCACATGGAAACACTGAAAGTCAGACTCCTTCTCATGAATTATGATGGTTTTTATTTGGTTTTGGATGTCAGGAGAAATAAGTCAAAGCACCATCACTAGATATAGGCATAATTGTTGCTCGAATTCTCCTGAAAGAAAATTAAAAGCCAGACACTTTAATTCTTTATATTAAGATTTGCTGTTGCATGTACAGGTTTGTTAGAGTTAAACGCAGCAGAGTAGAATTATGTGTTATGGTTGGAAATTAGGCAAAAAATAACCATTTTGATTCTCATAGGGTATTTTGATCTTTATAGCATTAGACAAAATGATGTGCAGCTCTAAAGCAACAGCACATCGATGGTCACTGAATATACCTGTCTGGGCAGTGCAGTCCTTGATGTCCAAAAGTTAGAAGTACAGCTCATCTTGCAGAGCTTTAAATATTAGGCGATGCTTGGCAGCTTCAGAAAGGAAGTCGTTCCTTTAGTAGCCATCTATCTCTGAGGCTGAGGAAGAAAAAAAGAAAAGCGTTCCTAATTTACATAGGCAGCTGATAGTAAAACCGCCGCTGAGTTGGACTCTCAGTTGATCCTAATGAGAGAATGGATCTGGGCCAAAACTCCTCAAAGTGGATGTGCTCCTGCCCTTTGTCATGGGGACATCAAATGACAGTAGGATTCTTGGATTACCAGCTGAAAGAAGAAGCCATCCAGACATCAGAAAAGACAACAGTGATGTGCAGAAAGAGCACAGAGGAGGGGTGCACAAGGAGTGTGCGTATACAGGGAAAAATGCGGTTGTAACGCTTGGGGGAGCTCCGCGGTCTCGCGTGACTGATCTTACACTGTTCGGCAGCAACTGGGCATGCGATGCATCTGGACCGGCAGTTTATATAACCTTATATAAAGTTTTAAATATAGAGTGTATATATGTGTTTTATATATATAGTTAATATGGTCTATATATAGTTTATATATAACACATATGTTGTGCAGTGCTTTGCTTTCCTTTGTCTACAGGAAATTACGAAAGTTATATGGCAGTTTTCATGGAGTTCCCTGTCTAACATTCATATATGACAGTATATTATAATCTTCTTTTAATTTAAAAATATATGAAGTTGTAAAAGGAATGCTGAGATATAGATCTGTATAGTTAGGAAGCCAAACAACCTTAGTAGTGTCCTAGAGTGCCATTGTCTAATAATTGTTCTTTTCCTCCCCCGAGTCATTTGCTATGCTGCGTCTGCGTGCTGGACAGAAATCTAAGCTATTACAATTGCCTGTTCACTTGTTGCAACTGCAGTGTAGAACAGAGTAACTTGCGTAAGGATTGTTATAAACTGACATGTTGTAGTTCTGGATTGGGAAAGGAGTAGGAGCATGCAAATGGTTTGTTATTGTAGCTGGGCTAATGACTAAAAGCTTACATACTTGGTCGTCTCTTCTTGTTGGCTAGGCAGGTCTTCATTATTCCAGCGAAGATATCAGAGTACAGAAATAAGTACAAAACTGGATGCAAAGGAAATGTTTCCTCTTATGACCTACTTAATTCACTAAAGAGCTATTTTTTGTGAAATGCCAAGTCTTATCCTGGCTTCATCATCAGTTTATTTACATAGCAGAAATGTACAGAGTAACTACCATCAGTTTTTGACAGGTTTAGAGTATCTCCAAGTGTGACTTAATTAAATTATATTTATTTACTTACTGAACTACAATGAAGGTTTTTTTTAAAGAAACAAACAAGTGGAATTTAGCAAAAGTATTCCTTCACATAAAAGTAACTATCCATTAACACACGTCTGTTAAAGGAAGAATAAAGATGCTCCTCTGCATATTGGTTTTATAAAGGTCAGTGTGTAACAGGAAGGGTATCTTGTGACCTTATTCCAACCTCAGCCCTCAGCTACCTAATCTGAGCTCCTGTTTGAGAAAAATTGTGTAATACAGTTCAGTTTGAGAGTTGTTTGGAGTGAGTTACACTACCACGTTTTTCATTCATTCTACACAGTGCTTTATTGCCTTAATGGAGAGGCTATGAAGATATTTTTTTCCAGCATGGGATCAACTACAAGCTGCACAGAGAATGAGCAACAATTCATTTGTCATCTTTTTGTAGTTGTTTTGTAAGGAATTTTTCATAGTGTATAACTGAATACCTAATCCTACTGTGTTGTTTTGCTTGCATGCTGGTGCATTTCTAGCACTGTATCCAGTTTAAAATTTTGTGACACAAGCGATGTATCTTGTGTCTGCTCTCAAGAGAAGCCACAGCTACCCTGTGCTTCAAATTCTCTTGCAACCACTTTGGGTTACTCCTTCTCCACCCAAGAAATCTCTGGAGTGAGGAAGTCTTGAGCAGACAGAGCGTTTTATCCTCTGCCTAATTTACAGTGATATTTCATGGCCTCGAGACAGCATCTGTGTTCCCAGAAGGTGTAGCATAAGAAGGATGCTTTGGCTGGGCTGGTTTTGAGGAGGTAGGGGCCAGTGCCACGTCAGGGGAAGGGGAAGTCCTTGGATACTGCTCGTGGCAGGGATGAGCTGTGTCATTCCTTGGAAGATGTGAGGAAAGGGAAACAAATTGAATGGGCTTTGGCAATGGTCCCAAACAGGTTGAGGAAGAGAATTAACCACATTAATGATTAATGATGGCAAAGCTCATTCAGCTTGAAAAGTACTTTCTGTAAGTGCTAAGTGCTGGCATTAAAAATGTATGCATTTTCATTTTAATCCACACGTGGCATCTGCAAATGGAGGGGAAAGGGAAGAGCCAACAGTGTCATTATGGCAACACTCCCTACAGCTGAAATCGCAGTTTTCCAAGGCACACCACCTAGGACCTGGTTCTTGCAGAGCTCAGCCTGCTGTGGCTGCTGCTAGTGGTTCTCTTGAACTGCTCCACCACCCACCCTGCAGAGCTTTAGGCGAAGGCTTGGAAACTTTCTGCAAGTCAAACATCTGCTAAGTGAACAGTCGTCTTCATTAAATCCCTACTGATAAAGAGGAAGACGTAAACAATGATCTATCACACATGGGTTTTTACGTATGTAAAACTTTTAAAGATATCAATTATCCAGTCTCTGTTTTTCTTTTCCAAAAAATAGGCCTGTTGTCTCTGTTGAGTAGGAGACACAGGGAAGGGGAATCTGACAGAAATGATTTGTTGTGCTATCAAGGTGGTGGCATGTTGCCACTAGAAAAGCTGTGTACCAGAGCAGCAGAAATTACGTGGGCAGGAAGTGAAGTTTTTGCCGCAATCAAGCTGTGAGAGGTAAAAACTAAAACAAAATGTTGATATAGGTGAGTCTCTGAAAGGAGCTGAATAGACATATCAAGAGGCAGAACAGAAAGTGAAGAGGCTGAATGACTAGGCTCTAAAGTCTGGACCTTAGAAGCTACAAGCCACGTGCAAAGGGTTAGGCTGGAAATGTGCTCGTTGATGGGCCTGTTTGATGGCATGGTTGGAAGGAAGAAGCAGTTCTGTGCTGTGACCTGCAGTTAGGCATGCTGGACTCGGCAAGGTCAATGCAGCCTTCCCAGGCTGATGGCAGGTCAGCGGCTGCATAGCTTTTGCAAGTTCTGTCTGGAAATGGTACTTGGAAGTCCCTGTTTTGCCAGCTTGCTGCAGAGTATGTAATCCTTCTTGCCTCCTACCCAGCTGCACGCTGAGCTTGTTTTGTGTCTTCATTTCACTCTGCTGTTGGTCTAGCCTAGCTCTTTATTCACATATCTGACAGCAAAGTTAGGGACCTACTTTCTGTAATTGTCTCCAGTTTGCCATTGCCAGCTGGGCTCACAAGCAGGGTGAGAACACCAAGGGTGACTCATCTGCTGGGCAGCAGACCCTTGTTTGCTCTTTCTGTGTAGTGTCGGGCTGGTAGAAGTTGCACGGTATCTGCAGGGAGAAGGATGTGTCTCTCTCCATTGCTCCCCTCGCCTTCCCAGCAGACACCTATGCGATTGCTCTCACCTTGATGTGGAAAGTGTGGAGGTGGAGGGGGGTGGTTGCTCTTCAAGAATAACAAGGTTTGATCTTAATTTGCCCTTAGTCTAAAATATCCACCTTTCTTCTCTCTTCTGTTGACAGTCGTGGTGTGCACTGTGTTAGATGCTACGTTTTCAGTTATGACTTGGGTAAAATGCTGTGGTTGCTAGGGAAGAAAAGTATTAGTCTTACCGATATTTATTATTCGGTCCCCATGGAAACTGTAGTTCTTCTGGGAGTCCTAATTCTCACATTTTTCCTTCCTATGGAAAAGATATATCTTTAACCATGAAGTTCAGATAGTTATTTTCTAGAAACAGAAGGCAAGATACACCACTCCCTTTTGCTCTCTGGTATGCTTGACGGATGTCTGTCTACGGGTAGTTACTGCTTACTAAGCTGTGTTGTGGTTTCCAGTCACATAAAGATTTTTGGAGTGTGGTTAATCTCATTTTGCCTTGGTGGGGTTTTATTATTTTTTTCCGCTCCTAGCTCCTTGTTCAATTTCTCCTTTTCCCCATTATTGTTATTTTTTAATTTGCTGCATATTTTAAATTGAAGAAGAGTTATTTGATGGGGAAACTAACTTGCTGTTTTCTGTTTGAAAGTATAACCGTGGCAAAAGCTGTGAGCATGGCCCATGGTTGTAAAAGGGACACAATACTATCGTTTTTTTGAACGAAGTTTGAGTTCTTCAGATTTTCAGAGGAAAGCTGTTAAAATACTGACCGGCCTGTTCTTGGCAGGATAGTTAACTCAGTCTTTGGCTCTCTTGCAGTGCCTAAAACAGTATGTGGAACTTTTGATCAAAGAAGGTCTAGAAACAGCAATCAGCTGCCCTGATGCTGCCTGCCCAAAGCGAGGCCATCTTCAAGAAAATGAGGTACACTTTTACTGCAAATCAGTTTTTTTCTTTTCTTTCTAGGATGTTTAAATGTCTTGCTGCGTATGTTACAGCTGCTACTGTTGCCAACATACATTTTAAAGAATTCTCCAAAGGTCAAATATTTTGTCTCCATTGTTGAAAATGCCTCAGATTATTGCTGTTCCTAATTGGAAATTTGTCTTTTCCTTTTTCTTCCTTCAACAGATTGAGTGCATGGTTGCGTCAGAAATCATGCAAAGGTATAAGAAGCTACGGTTTGAAAGAGGTAACTCATGTCACACTACCCATTGCAAGGCTGTGGGAACGGTGTCACTCCAGAGCAATCCCATAAATCAGAATCTCACTCTGCACATGTTCATGCAGTAGCATTGTGCCTTAATTGTTTGGTCATCACAAAGAAAACCCACCCAAAACCCCAAAAAACATGGTCTCTGTTCTTGCGTGAGTAATTCCCAGAATTGCAACATTCTGGGAATAAACTAAGGAAAGAAAATTGCTATGTATTATATTGCTGTATAACTATGGGAGGGTGTGACTTCTATTTTGAGCTTTGCTGTTTGAGTTGACTGCCAGTACTGTAGGGGCTGGGGAGGTGGACTGACGCCTTCTATGGAGCCACCATTATCTCCTGTGATGGCATCTGGTGCAGAATTACTAGGCTGTTCTGTGTGTAATGATAACATGAATGTTGTTAATTTTTGTGAGGATGTAAGATGACTGGGTGCCTATGGAGTTGTGGAACTGTGTGGCCGTAGAGAACTTACAGTAAGTTTTTGCTGAGAGCAGGACCCAGCCTAGAAGCCACTGAAGTCATCGGTAGATTTTTATTGACTTCATAGGCTTTGATACATGAAATGACTTACCAGTAAGCAACCTCCAAGAAAGGGATGAAACTATGTAACAGTCTTATGCTATTGTTAATCATGTGGTTACATTAGGGTAGAGACCAGGTTGAAATAGAGTCCTACTGGGCAGGGCACTATAAAAACCCTTTATGGTGGGTTACACCTGCATAGTATATGCTCTATTTAACTTCAAGTACAACCAAAGAAAAACACATCTCATTCTCGGAACAAGTTTAGTTCAGTGAATGAAAGTAGGCAATTAATTCAAACTCGCAAAGCTCACTTTAATTTGGGGCCCTTTTGCAAAGCAGGCCAGATTTCTGTCTAAGTGGGTAGCATAAATTAAAAGGCTTCTTTTGAAAATGGGTGTATTCAAATGCGCTGCCAGTCACCTCAGCTAGAATACATTGTTATGAAAGGCTAGTCTTGTAACCACCTTTGAATTTTGTTCTTTTATGCCCCTTTACAGAAGTGCTTTTGGATCCATGTCGGACTTGGTGTCCATCCTCTACTTGCCAGGCAGTTTGCCAGCTCCAGCAACCAAGCCCACAGGACCCCCAGCTGGTCCAGTGCAAGGCCTGCGACATTGAGTTCTGCTCTGCTTGCAAATCTAATTGGCATCCAGGTCAAGGCTGTCCAGAGAACATGCCAATCTCTTTTCTTCCGGGAGAAACAAGGTAAAATATTGCAAAAGATCAAGTGTTTAGAAACAAAACACTCAATCTTTGAACAATCCAGAGTATGAATAGTGAAGAGGCGCTTTCCTGATATTTTGTATTAAAGCTGTTTCCTTCATTAGTCATTTGTGTTCCTTTAATGCTGTATTACAAAACTGGATAGCTCTTGGCAGCCTCACTCCTTGCCACCATTCCTGGCAAAGCATAAAGGAGCTGCTTGAGCCCCTATCAGCCACCCTTTTGCCCCAGTGGGAAAAATACGATATCCAGGCAGCTCATGAGCTTCCCTTCAGAGAAGATCTCGTTGCTGCTGCTATTCTGGACAGGGTGAGGGTTGGTAACATCATGCCAGACTGCGATTTTTAAGGTACCCTGTCAGTCATCCCAACTGCTGCGCATTTGGCCAATGATCTTAAGTTCTGCTTCAGGCTGTTTCCAGTGGCATACTGCAGCCAGTGAGTAAGAAGGGCTGTTGTGCATGTGTTCTACTCAACGTTTGGGCTTTTTCAAAGGTTCTATAGCAGTTCAAGGTATCATTAAAGCCCTGGCCAGCCTTGGACTTAGCTATTCTTAACTTGTCTTCTTTCAAGCTTTGCTGTAACAGATGACTAGCTAGGATGCTGTCATGAGCTCCTGGTCAAATATAGTAACTTTTGCACATCCTTTTTGTGTGTGCTTGACCAGAACTGAAGCTCACTAAACTTCATGGCAAGATAAAAAAACTTTATTTTCCTTAATGTTTTGGTTGCTTTTAGTTTTTATTTCGTACTTCATTTTTTACTCCATTGAGGTTTGGTTTTTTCATTATTTTGGAGCATAATATGTCAGTAGCAGTTTGTGCTAGCATACATTTGGAGTTTAATGTACAGTTTATGGATTTAGAGCATTTTTGTGTAATAAGGTTGCCCCTAGTGTGACTAACGAGTGTAGGTCCCTTTATCCTGCTGGTGGGCAGATCAGTCAATCAGTCAAGGGTCAGTCCTGTTTTACAGTAAACTGTTGATTCTCCATCAGTCATTCACATATCTCCCACTGGCAGTGGCTGCGGGAAGTGTCATTTGTTAAGGTACATTTTAGTTTTTGGTGTGCATAAAGCCTACATATGGTAGAAAGCTACTTAACGGAAATAAATGTCCTTCTAATGTTTCCACTTTCTTCTGTGTTGTGCCCGCTATGTGAGGGGACATCCTATGGTTTTGAACAGTGGTGCAAGGCAAGAAGAGGCGGTGCTGACCCTAACTCATGAACCAGGACTTGTTAGGACAGTGTTAGAGACAGAAAGATCCACTCTGAAAGAATGGCATGCTTCAAAAACCTCGTGGTTCCTGATTTGGAAGGAAATTCCTAGGGAGGATCCTCAGGGAGGGCAGGGACAAACAAACTCTCACTGGTGCCCCAGTCCAAAGGAATGTGGTCTGGGCTTGTGCCATCAAGGGATTGCTTCCTCTTCTTTTCTGAGAAAGGAGAAGGGAGGAAAAAAGAGAATGATCTAGACATACAAAGCATTTAGGTGTGAATTAGCTGCTGCTCATCTGATATATCCCAGGAGAAAACTGTATAATATCTATTAGTATTACAAAATAACAGAAACAGTTGGTAAAATATGTGGTAAAGAAAATGTCCTGACTCTTTACATAAGCACTGTAGTCATTAAACATTTTTTTGTAGAGATGTGTTTGAAAAATAGAGTATAGCCAAAATATCTGAATAATAAAATTCAGTTGAACACTTGGATCTCTAGTAATTTCTTTTTTTTTTTTTTTTTTTTTTTTAATGAAAAAGTAGGCTTACCTTCTTAGCATAGTTCTTAGACATTCTTCTGTAAACTGACATGGCCACACACCTTATTAATGCCTTACTCTCTCCCACAGTTCGGTTTTTAAAATGGAAGAAGATGATGCTCCAATCAAACGCTGTCCAAAGTGTAAAGTTTACATTGAACGAGATGAAGGCTGTGCCCAAATGATGTGTAAGAACTGCAAACATGCCTTTTGCTGGTACTGTCTGGAATCTCTTGATGTGAGTACATGCCATGCAGTCTGGTTCTCAGAAGCTTAGAAGTTTGTTGCTTTGCCATCCAGCCATCTCATTAATCAATTAAACAGTAGCTCACTAGTTTCTGCCCAACTTGATTGACCGCAACCCACCAGAGCTGACACTGGTAATTTGATACGATTTGTATGCTCTGTTTTACTTGTCTGACCTGTTTGATCTTAGCAATTTGGCTATGTGAGTCAGTAAATAATTATTAAAAAATAAAATTTTATGAAAATACTCTGCAATCTTTACATGGCAACTAACATGGTAGAGGGGTGATGCTTTCTTTTTTTAAATAATAATTCATTTAATACAGACTTTTCAATGTTCTGCTTCTTGAAGGAGTTACAGGATGAGTATAGCAATGTTCTTAGTCTGTGGAAGTTTAACAGACAAAGTCTAGATTTGGTGCGTCACCATGCAGGAGGCTAGAAGCAGATTTGTTTACCATTCATTGTATTCTGTGGGACAAGAAATAGATCTAACACATGAAAAAGAATACAATGTTCTCCTAATACCAGGAATTTGTCAGTCTATAAGCTGCTGCTGTCATATGTTTATGTTTTTTAAAAATCAGCCTGTTATTGTGCCCAAGGATCAGCGTATATAGAATATACAACATCTGTTTCCATGTCATCTGTTTTATTTTATAGCATTGTTAACAATAGCAAAGGAAATGTTTTAGGTTCCTGACTATTCAAATCCTGTGTTTGTCCCATTTGAGTGGTTTACTAACAGTCCTGAAGTCACAGGCTTCTCGCATGCTCACTTAAAACGTAGTGTTCCCTTGGTACTAGGCCTGATATCTTGGCTGGTTTGCGAAAGGGTGGCAGGATGGATAGGGACATAATTTCTCAAAAATCTGTATCATACTTTTATTCTTCCACTAGTAAAAGGAACCAACTTTGGGAATTCTGTGGTAAAAGTATTCCTTTTCCTTTGCTCCTTCTGTATGTGTAAAATATATGCAATGGTCAGCTTATCTTCTTGGGTCCTCTTGCTAAACTCCATGCTAGCATTTAAATATGCAGCTTGAGAGCCTTTGGGAGAAGAATTCATTATAGCTAAATAACACTTGCTAAACAAAGCTGTTTGTGAAGACACTTAACTGTAAACAAAGCACTTAAGAAAGGTTGGACCTGGCCATATACACTTTACTAAGCTTCTATCTTCCCCTACAATTCCTGGTTATAAGTTCTCAGGAAATAGTACTTTATAACTTAAAGAACAGTTTGTACTTCTGTTTATTGCCTACCTTTTTATTTAATATTTTGTAGGATGATTTTCTCCTTATACATTATGACAAAGGACCTTGTCGAAACAAGCTGGGACACTCCAGGGCATCTGTTATCTGGCACAGAACACAGGTAATGCTGAGATCTTTAAAAGCTCTGTACAAGTCTACTGCTGTCACAGTGCCTTCATTTGCCTTACTCATTTTAACACCTTAGGATAAAATTCTGTGCCAAATAGTAACTGATTTTCCTAGCAGATTTAAAGAGGGCAGTAACTTGGAGAGGAACAGTTAGCTCTCCCAGAGAGGACGCTCCTTGGCAGAAAGCCACAGACAACTAGAAGGGGTACGTTTGCAGAGCCAGTTAAGTGCCAATCCGGATATGTTCTCAGTAATCCCGGAGGACAAACTAGGTTGCCACCATCCATATTATTAACAGGGAAGCTCATTCTGCAAGGGATCTTTAGCTCCAAATCCAGAACTGAAAATCCAGCCTGAGTATGCTCAGTATCTTGCTGTGGACTCCAGTTGACTCATTGATATAGGTTGGATAGAAGGTAACCCATTGAGCTTATCAGTAGTTTCAAACACAAATTCAAATTGACAATTGCAAAGAGTGTGGGGATACCTCTTGTAGTCTGGATCTAGTCTTGCTGGACCCAGCATGAGTGCTGGTAATGGAAGAGCTCTCTGCACTACCTCAGTGCATAGAATATAAATGCTGATGTGTGACTTAGTCCAATCTACTGCCTTTACAGTCGCTTCAGAGATACAGGGACATCTGGGTATCTGAGTCATCTCTTCCTAAATTAACTGTGTGCCGGTAAATAGCTACCTTAGCCTGAGATGAAGTGCTTTTCTTGAAGGACAGTTTTCTTTCCCTTTGAGCATAAATCCTAAGTCTAGAGAAGAAAACCCAAGTCTAGACAAACAGCTAAACTGAAATAAAAAGATAAGGATCACACCTCTCTCCCTCCACAGACACCCCTGACTGCCTGAGCTATGGACCTGGTTTTGCTTGGCTTAGCCAATGGTATTTTAGAAAGTGTATGAGTATATAAGCTTTCTTGATACACCTGTAATATGAGGTGATTAATCTGGTATTTGGGATCTGTTCTTAGCCTCAGTAGATAGTGCAAACATGTTTGACAGTCAACGTGTTTGATGTTCTGGTCATTATTGAGAAAGTGATAATTGTCTACCAATCAGGATATAATGCTGCTAAACCCACTAAAGCCTAATCAACATTGCAATCATTTCCTTATGTTAAGTCTCTTTGAGTATTTATCCAAAGCAAATTGAGGTGAGCCTTTGGTTTGTTGTTTGTGGATTTAAAAGAAAATATTTGTTTTGGCCAGAGGGAATGGCTTGATGCTGAGTAGGGCAGTAACTTCCTCAGAAGCAACAGAACCAAGTAGAAAAAGAGTAAATAATACTCAGCAGGCAGTTTTGTTTAAAACAAACAACCAACACCACCACCACCCCCCCCCAAAAACCCAAAATAAACCAAAAACCCCCACAACAAACAAAATGAAATTTAATGAATTCTTTGGTGGCGTATTGAGGCTGAAAGGAAGGTGTAAATAGAGATACTCAATCCGGTCCACTGAATTGCTGACTTCCAGCTTGGCTCTGTCTGACCAGTGCACTCTTAGCCTGGGCTGCAGAGGGCTAGGCAAGGGCATGCTGTCTCCAAAGAGCACTATGACAATAGTTGCAGCTCAGGGTTTTTAAAGAGATTGGAATTTAGCTTTGGTTTATGTCTGTAGTAAATAAGCGCAAAGATTAGTAAATGGAAGTTGCATCAGCTTGTCAGCACCTCCAAAAAGGAATGAATAATGAAACGTGCACACTTCTGCAGCTGAAAAATAAATTGCTCTTGGCAAGAAATAAAATTGTTAGGGCAAGGACGTTTGAGCTTCTTATCCCTGGACAGCGAAAAGCCAAGATTGAAAGAATTTGGCGTCGCAGGAGGCAGCCCGATGCAGTGAGTGCTGTCCCACAGCGCCATCTCCCGCTGCCAGCCTTTCCCTTCAGCCCCGGCTGCAAAATCCCTGGAAAGTGGCATTGCAAAAAGAAATACGTAGTAATCAGAACAAGAAATTATCCGTGGCCGACAAAAGTACTAGTAAATCATTCCATCTATACCATGACTAATTAAATATTTGGCATTTAATTGAAGCGGCATATCTGGCCGTGGCTGGAAGAATTCTTTAATGAGTACTGCACTCTAATTTCATTTTGCCTTCTGTTGTGAGGTTTGGCTAGCAGATTAGCATTCCGCTCCTGCCTTCATTATTCAAAATTATTCACAGACACTCTCATGTGAATGAATCTAAATTATTTTCTCAAATAATTTGTGGGCATATTGTTGCAGCATTACTCTTACGGTTGACTATGGCAAATGGGAAACTTCCTCAGGCAGTGAACCTCAATTTGAATGTTTTTTTTTAATAATTTTCCAGATTTAAACTGTAGAAATTAATAGAGTTTGTCACACCGACAGAATGGGTAGGTCTGTGGTCCTCTGCCCTTGCTGGGAAGAGGATGGTCAATAAATGTAAATGAAAAAAATGCTTTTAGATAGAGTTAGGTCATGTCTCCTGAAGCAGTAGGATGAGCTCAGGTCCGACTGCAAAAGGCATTTGGCATACGCAGTCTTCCTATTGTCCATAGTGTTTAATCTGTGGCTGAGATTCCCAAGCTTGTGTTCCTGCTGGTGGGAAGTTTGTGGAGTTTTCCCAGATTCTCCATGAACAACACCAGAACCTTGATGGATTCCTTTTGGAGCTTTCTGCAGCAAAAAGGGGAGCACCTGAAAGTGGGAGTCTCTAGCTCTGTTGCAAGTCTTGATCTGATACTGAATATTTAGGTTTGATGGAGAAAAAAGTATCTAGTCCTTTCATTAGTTGGTTGAGATATAGCAAAACTCAAAAAGGCAAATAACCTTCTGCATCAGTTTGTGTGATGGAACTGAGTTGTGTGGCACAGTTCTGACTGGAGCAATGAAGCATGAACGTTCATGATTTCACTCATGTTTACTGATGGCAGGAGCTGACTGTAGCATACACTTGGGGGGAAGTCCTAGCTCTGGTAAGGTCAATGGCATTTGCTGAGATCCTTTTGAAGGACACTGGTGATGCACTGGTCACAGCAGAATCTAGACAATTGTTATCCCTAATGCAATGGTATTCCCTTCTCTTGCAGGTGGTAGGAATTTTTGCAGGATTTGGTCTTCTACTTTTGGTGGCCTCCCCTTTCCTTCTACTTGCTACACCATTTGTTCTGTGCTGCAAGTGCAAATGTAATAAAGGAGATGATGACCCTCTACCTACCTAGACTGAGAGAAGATTGGACTCATCCCACATGTGTTTTGATTTTATTGTTGCTGTTGATGTTTCCCTCTTGCACTTGCATTGCTGTAGCCTTACTTGCCCCATTCTGCTTTTCGTTGACACACAGTCTTGGTTCCAGGAACTGTTGTTACTCTACTGTTGCGTTGATCGATTGATAATAGACAAGGAGGGTAGTGGAAGGCAAGTGTGGTGCTAAAGGGAGACCATGGACCCAGGTAGCTATCTGAAATGAAGAGGTGATACTGCTAAAAAAAATGCAAAAAGTTTCTGATGCCCTGCTGGTGGACTGGGAACTGTGCAGAATGACATCAGCAAAACAAGCTAAAAATGTATACAAATCTAAACTTTCTGCATATCTGTTTGCTTCAAAATTTGGTGTCTTATTCCTGTATATATTTAAGTTGCCTATCATTTAAATCAGATAGTCAACTTAGTGTGACTTTACCATGTTTATTACACATCTGGTTTTGTTTAAGCCATCACAATGTCCTTTTTAGTACCTATTTTTCCAAGTATAACAAAATCAATAAGGTGCATATAGGCCATCTATGCCTTTCTTGAAATTTATGGAGGGTTAGAAGGACAAAGTTGGTCCTGTTGCCTTCCAGGAATTTTTTGAAGTCTTATAAGAAATTTGTTTGATTGAAAGTTACAATTTTAAAATGAATTGAAGTGAAGCTGTAAGGTTGAGTGGTGACACAAACCTGCTATCTAGTCAAGGTTCTTTTAAAAATGCATTGATGGTATTGATTACCGCTGGACCACTAGTGTTTTTCTGAATTGTTATTTTTTGCTGTTGTTTAGGGTTCTGCTACACTTACAGGGCTACGTAACTTCTAATCCAGGTATCTTTATCTTTTTATATAGAGAGATATATATATAATCCTATTTAAACCAAATGTGTAAATAGCTGTGCTATTGAAATATTTTGGAAGTTCAAGATAGCTTGCTTCTGTCTCTAGGGCAATTATTAAAAAATACAGGACTAACTTTACTATTTAGTAGACTCTTGGGTTATCAATGAATCTTGCCTTTTAAGTATAAAAATACATCAGGGTTATCCCTGTAGTTAATAATAAAAATGCCTGGGATATTTGTGGAAGTTGTACTTTACATTTAAACTACTTAGCCCATTTTCAGAGTTAATATCGTATGATGTATGGTGTATGCTGTTAATAACAATGCTGTGATGAAACAAGTTTTCATTTGAAAAATAATCACTTGATTTGATAATTTTGCAGAATTCACAGTGCTGTGTTTCCAGGGTAGTAAAGCGTGCTAGTCAATATACTGTTAAGTTTCTCTTTTGAAATATTTTGCTCTGATTTTAACGCCTACAAGGATTTGACTAAGAACTTCTTGCCATGAAGTATGAAGTATCTGAAACTGTGTATGTCGGCTCGTGTACTGAAGTTTGACTGCAGGTTTTTCATCATTACTTATTTCTGTGCATTATCAATGTACTCAGATGGATGAATATGTTGAAGCCAGGATAATTTTGCACTGAAAAAGTATTAAGACACGTAAATGCAACTGCTTCTGGCTGCTGTCACAGGCTGGGAATACGTTTTCATAGCTCAAGCATAAGGGAATTACTCCTCTCTTTATTACCTTTCATTTTATACTGTCTATCTGTTAAATAAAAAGACTGTAGGGTACAATTTTGAAAGGGGCCACTGTCTTTTTATAAAACTATTCTTGACTTTCTTCTCCTCCCCTTCTTCCAAGTTTAATGGTATCCAAATTCAAACTGTATCTAACCATGGATTGTAGCTCCGGGAGCTGGAGGTTACCTGCAATTCACTTATTTGGCTTGATTTTAATGAATTCAGCCATTATAACATGAATAAAAAGGATACCTGGTTTCCAGCAAGTCTGAACTCCTTGTGATATCTTCCGATTGTTTATGGCAATGCACAGTTTAGATCTTTACTCATAATACCTGGTTTTGTTATCACAGTATTTTTAATATTTTAGCTATCTTTGTTATTAAAAATTGGTTAGTTGTTCAAAAACATCTGAAGTCTGGATAGTGCATTCGATCACTGTTTGCCAGCCCCCAAGGGGCGGGTGAAGCACTGCTGATTAGGTTCAGCGGGCAGCAAAGCAGTTATCTCGCTCCGGCTCTGGAAGCAGCTGAGTCCATCTCCCCAGAGGTGACACCTAAGCCAAGCACCTGGGTTGTCCTGAGCCATAGCTTCAGTGCGCTGAAGTCATGGAAACCCTTCTGCGAAGGACAGCTTCCTGCAGGTAAGCTTGAACTATGGCCTGTCGTCCTTGGCCCTGTAATTCTATTTAACTGGAGGAAAAAAACCCCAAACTACTGGACAACAGGATGTAAATATTTCAAGGGTTGTTAATTTTCTAATTGGGAGCACTAAGGGATTTTGTTGTATGTGGCAGTGGCTCTAATGACCAGTTCTACTACTGGGATGACAGGAAACAGCAGAGGGTGCAGTGGCCTGTTAACAGTACTGGAGTGTCCTGGTATGAGGTTTATTTTCTCTGTGCCTTTCTTAGAGACAGCCTTTATGTGGCAATACAGCGAAACTCGAATTTTCCACAGTACTGTGTGGCCAGTTAATAATCAATGTCAAAATGAATGCATTTCCAGATTTAAAAGAAAAAGGAAAGAGAAAGAAGTCCTTTACAAACACAGACATTTTGAAATGATAGTTTATAATTGATGCTCACAGGTAACTTTATATATAATCAGAAAACTGTGTACTTTTGTCAGTATATCTCCATCTCTGATGTCAACGTACTTGAATTGCTACTGGAGATTTTTATGACATATCTCTTGTTTCACATGCTGGCTGCTGGGATAGACTATATGCCTGCATATATTTACCAAATACCTAATCCTTTCAGGTTTGCTAAATGTCATTCCATCTGTAATCTTCTCGGGGATTTTTTTTTTTTTTCAAATTCTGATTTGTTTCCAAAGTAGCAACTTCTGATGGTGACATAGTGAGTTTGGGGCATTTTTATGTTACAGCTTATGTTGATAATGTGACACTTAATACCCTGAAATTGAACTGTAAATACGTTATTTTAAACTCTGACATTTAAACCCCCTGCCATGGAAAAGTGAATGTTTGTCTCTGCTGCTTTTCAGAAGAAATTCTGTTACAACACCTTTTTCTTTATAGATTTTCACCAGAAAGATAAGATTCATTGCATGAGTTCTGTTGCGCTTTTGCGGTTACAGTGGTATTTAGGTTTTTCGCAGTCTTAAGTGCCGTTTTTAATGGAGTTTGTAACAGTACATCGTTTGTATGTTCTGTTGGGGTGAAGTGGTGTCCTGTGTAGCGAGCGTGGGACTGAGAGTGAGTCCAGACTCCAGAGGCTTTGCATCTCCCTGGTCTTACCATTCATTAGTTGGGCTGAAGTCAGTCCTGAGAGAAACCAGTAGCACAGCCTGCACCAACTTCAGTGGCAGCAGCATTGGGTTTTCCCCGTGTGACATTGGACGAGTCACTTATCTCAATTTAACCATCTTTTAAAAGGATAGACCAGTGTTTACCTACCTCACAGGAGGGCTGTGAGGGCAAATTCATTGGTTTTGAGGCTCTTCAAGATTCTATGATGGAAGTTTGTATATGAATGCTTACTGTAGTTTTATGTTAATATTTCAATTTTATTCATGTTGGCATTCATCCTGAAACCTCCTACTACTGACTTTAGCATGCCAAGAATTTGGGATGCTTTCCCCCACATACCAAGCAGCATGATCTTTCCTCAAATACTTTGACTTATGAATTAGGCAAAATACCAAATAAGAGCTGACTGGATCAACTCTGCGCTTACAGTTGGTCTCCTGACATGCAGGAAACACAGTCAGAATTAGTGAAAAGCTCTCTTGTTTATGGAGCTGACAGGATAAAATACTCATAGATCAGAAAACGATGAAGTGCTTTTGATTTAAAATTGTTACGGGCAGGAAAATAAAAATGAAGTTTTGTGCATTTCATCTGTAGGTCTTTTACTGTATAGGCGTAAATGTATTTAATACAGGCCTTTCTCATCCCAGTGAGGTGCAGCATGCATAAAGCTTTGTGCAGGTTTGCTTTTTAAAACCAAAGTTTGTACATTTCTTATACATAATCTAAAATCCCGAGGAAAACAGGTAGAATACGGTTGTTGATGACAGTGATATTAAAGACATCAAAAAAGTCTGCATCAGTGCTTAATTGCTAATGCACTTATACTAAGTAAGGCATGCTGTTTGTGTTTAGAGCCCTGTGGTCTTCATTATTGCTTTGATTTGTATCTCTCGCATAAGAATTCCAGGAACATTAGGTACAGGTACGTGGTACATAACTGAACCTTTCTTGATCAATTTATCATGGATGTATTTTAAACTTGTATAGGGATAAGCATGAAGGAGTCATGCATATGTATAAATAATGTATTTGACCAGTGTAAAAATAGTTCTGTTGATGTATTTGAAATGTAAGTACATTTTGTGCCACTAACACTGTGATGTATAAAAGAGCTGTTGAATGCCTTTTAATGTTGTGTTTTGTACTTTGAATTATATTGAAGAGTTTAATTTGTAATTTCAATAGATATTTTAAATGAGTGTGTCTCCTGTGATTCTTCATAGTGACTTTTCAGTGCTATATGTTCACTAAAGAAAAGTGCTTTTGTTATGGTAGGACTCCCTATGCTTATCTGCCCCTCAGTCCTTCAGAGCAAGCACAGCCCGTAGCTTGGAGACCTCCTGCCTCACTCCTGGGCTTAACTGGTTTCTGACTTGTCTCCCAGCGTAGCCGAAAGAGTGAGTGTGGTTATCTCTAGAGCTGATTTGACCTGCAGCTGGGTCTTTGGTCCAGCTCCTGTTACAGTCCACTGATGTACACTCTGGCTGGGTGAATGTGCTGCTCTGAGGATCACTTCGAGATACGTGTATATTCTTGCACCACAGGTTTAGGTCTGGTGGAGGTGGCTGCGAGTAGTTTGTATTCCCCTCAGTTTGGTGTTGTGGAGGTGAAACTTTTAAAGGCAAAGCCCAATCTCCTGAACAGCAGAGCATACTTAACTCTCCTTGACAGTGGCAATTGGCTCTCGTGTTCTTGACTCCATCAGTAGGCAGTTTAGGATGCAGTCTTTCCTTCAGTCCCCATAGTTTCTTTCTCACTTGTTAGGATACACTTTGTCTATACCCATAAAAAAAGCACAGGCGCAATTTATTCCAAAAAATGGTGTGCATAACTATATGCATAACTAATAAGCATGTGTGTGCTTTACACCTGACAATTTAAGAAAAATCAAGGCCGCGTAACAGCTGCTACTCAGTCGTCCTTTAATTTTCATGGAGTATAATGATTTTTCTCTGTAAGGGAAAGATCAGTTTAGATATTTTGTTTAATTAATTGGGCAGAAAATAGTCTATAAATGCCACAAGGGGTTTTGACCTATTCTAGGAGCAGGTATTATTAACAAAGCAATCTTTCTGCTTTCTTCCTCTGCTCCCACAGTCTGTTGCTTCCAATTAGGGTATGTTTTGCTTTGCAGTTTTCTTTTAGAGAGGAGCATTATTTCTCAGTCACTTGCAATTATCTTGTAGTTTAGTAACATTTAGCTCCTGGGCATTTCCTCATTCTCTCTGCCAGGTTCAGCTTACCTTGCCATAAAAGGATTTTCTTCAGCTGTGTGACTGGGTTTCTCCACAACAGGTCTGTAATCAGAGAATCAAGCACCACAGAAACTCTAAGCGGAGTAACAGACTTCAGGGTCTCAACTGTCTAAAATTAGAATGGTTAAGTTGAATTCTTAAATGGCAAACTTCTAGCCCCTATATGCTTGAGTAAATTGATAGTGTCCAGGATGGTTCAGTCACCAGAGGTGACCCTCATCCATAGTAATAAGTTCTGCTAGGAGAGGCCCCAGCCCCAGAATAACTCTTGAACTGTACCTGGGCCTTGAGTGGGAAAGTTCAGGTCAAAATCATGCCAGTAGCCGTCCTGTAAGAACTGAACGATTAAGGCAATTGAATCCCACAGCACAAAAACATAGTACTAGTCCTAGCATTCTGCTAGTTATAATGGTACTAATAGAGATGTAACTGTAAAAATTGAATTACGTACACACATGTGGATGGGGGCAGTGCTACAGATTGCCACTGCCAACCTGCAAGTACAGTGCATCCACAAAGCAATTTTGTGGGGGTTTTGTTTTGGTATTGGAGATCATCTGGTGAGGCCTCACCTCAAATACTGTGTTCAGTTTTGGGCCCCTCACTACAAGAAAGACATTGAGGTGCCGGAGCGTGTCCAGAGAAGGGCAACAAAGCTGGTGAGGGGTCTAGAGAACAAGTCTGATGAGGAGTGGCTGAGGGAACTGGGGTTGTTTAACCTGGAGAAGAGGAAGCTGAGGGGAGACCTTATCGTTCTTTACAACTACCTGAAAGGAGGTTGTAGACAGGTGGGGGTTGGTCTCTATTCCCAAGTAACAAGTGATAGGACAAGAGGAAATGGCCTCAAGCTGCGCCAGGGGAGGTTTAGGTTGGATACTATGGAAAATTTCTTCACTGAAACGGTCATCCAAGCATTGGAACAGGCTGCCCAGGAAAGTGGTTGAGTCCCCATCCCTGAAGGTGTTTAAAAGATGGGTAGACGTGGTGCTGAGGGACATGGTTTAGTGGTGGTTATGGCAGTGTTAGGTTGGTGGTTGGACTCAATGATCTTAGAGGTGTCTTCCAACCTAGACAATTCTATGATTCTATCTAGGATGTTTCTCATAGGAGATTCTGTGCTGTGGGTACTTGCCATTGGCAGTGCCTCTATACCACAAGTCTTATTTTATTCAGGATACATAGAAACTGATGGAACTTTTGTTAATTTTGAAAATAAGAAGAGAGAAGATGCTATTTTCTACAAGGAAGCCTTTGCTACCTGGATTCTATGCTCTGGGAACCAAGTTTCTGTCTTAACATTCTAGTGTCCGGCCTTAACTGATTGTAGTCAGTGCAAAGACACATCTCCTGGGTCTTTGGGACATTTCCCTTCCCAACCTGTGCTGCTTACTAAGATAGTTGTCTAGACAACCTAGTTAGCTTTTTTTAGCCTCTCAAGATGCTTCTCAGGTGTGTTTTTTCCCCCGCCTACTTTGATGACAGAAGTCTAGGCAACTGTCTGGCCAGGCACATAACTTCTACATGGCCAAAACTGAGTGAAACAGTTGTAGAGGGCCTTACCGCAAGTACTGCTTTCGGGTACCAGGGCAGAACTTGTTGGTACAAATTAGAACCAGGTTACTCTGCTCCCATACAGTGTTTCCAGATGAGTATGTATGTGTGTGAGATGACTATAACTTAACACATATGGGGCACATATACAAAGTGTTTAGATGCTGTAAATCATGCAAACCAACTCACACGTGCAAGCAATGGAAATGCACTTGAAAGACTGAATAGTCCCGTTCCTTTCTGGTGTGTGCACAGGAGAGAACAATGTCAAGCTGTATGTGCTAGCTGGTAATTTATTCCTGGTGTTCCTTGGTCACTTTTTTTTTTTATAAAGCCAAAATTGAAATGAACACTATAATCAGTATATAAATGCTAAATTTAAACCTAGGTCCCAAAGAAGAGAGCCCCTGGGAGTAAATTCTAGGTGTCCTAACTCAATGTAATTTTCTAAAATCTGAATGTAAATATGTATGTCTAGCTGATGTGCGGTACTTTATGCGCAGCATGTCCTTAAATGTCAAATGTGGCTTCTACTCAGTGTAGCTTATATATGTCTACAGGAAGAAGAAATTCTACAGCATAATTTTGTAGAGCAAGAAATCCGATCCTGGAGCAATGCAGACTGCCCATATTAAATAGGCTGATAAAGGTTCTGGGATATTTTTTGTAGTTTTATGTGGAAGAAAGTGTATTAGGAATAGAATTAAATAACTTTCTCCTTCAAAACACTGCCTTTTTTTCCTCAAGTATCTGGCAAAGTTAAAAAAGTGCCTATGAGCTTAAGGAAGCGGTACTCCATGTATGCTATGAATTGGATGCTCAGAGCCCATTAAAATGGATTAGTCTTTCCATTACTTTTTAGTGAGTTTGGATTTTCATTTTAGGTGAGCAATGAGCTCATCTTGCTGTGTAAGAGAGCACCTGCAACAGAGAACTGTGTTTTTCTGACAGGGTTTTCTCTGCCAGTGATTTGCTTCGATTGTCATGATCTCTTTTGTGTGACAGAATACGAGAGACTGATTTCACTGAGGACTATGAGACAAAAGAATTGTATGTCGTTAAGAGAGAGTGAACATAATGCACTAATTTAGCAGGTTCTATAGGCCTGACCTGCTCATACCAGTCTAAAGTAAAGTCTGTGGGCTCAGCCATTCCCGAGATCTACGTTGCTGTGTTTTATTCTTGAGAATGATTACAAACAAGCACACGTTTTATTTTTTCTCTTTGTTCCCTTGCGATGACTTTTTGGGTTTTGGTGGGTGGCAGAAATGCTTGAGCCGCCTCAAAATCCTAAGGTCTCATTATGTTTTGAGAATGACACTATCATTTTGTGGGATTACCCACAGGAGAAATGCATGAGATTGTGCAAAATTTCATTTTAAAATAGCCTTGGCAGATGAGCATAATGCAGCATTTCTTTATTTTCATGCATTAGTAATTATTAGTGTACTCATTTTGTTCAAGTATCCTATAGCTTCTGTGATGGGTATAGGTCGAGTGAGGGATACCTGAGCTGGAATATGGATAGACTTCTTGATGCATTAGCAAAGCACGCAGAAAGGGTATTTTGAGCCCTTGTGGCAAGCGGTGCTGCTGGGAGCCAGCAGGGTGCAGTCTCTGAACGCCATCGCAGGCAACGAGGACTGGCTTTCTTTGAGAGTATTGCGCATAAATCCATATTAACAAGATTTCTGTCTCAAGCTTTTAAAGTCTGTGTTTCAAAACCTCCACAGAGTTAATTGTAATGATATCATGGCTAAAAATAACGATGTTGTGATGGGCCCGCACACTCTGCTGGGGCTGTGCTAGTCTCTGGATATTAACATATGTTACTGCTCCTGTTCTCTCAGAGTACATAAACCTTTTCTGAAAGTGAAAAAGCCTACGTATATGAACTTTCAGAAAACTGATATAAGCGAAGAGATGTTTCAATCTGCAAATGTAAAATGAGAGGTGCAAACCAGAGGTCTCTTAAAAAATGCCGTGTTCAGAAACCACTGATTAATCACACTGAGAGAAGAAGGGGAACACTAAAATCGACTTGGTTCAAAACAGATTAAGTATTGGCTAATAACATTGCATCTTCTCTATATTTTATAATTGACGGATGTTGTAACTGAGCCAAATTATTCTCTTCTCCCTTCCTACCCACGCCTGCTGTCGTATCTGTGTTCCCCAATACAGATGTTCAGAAGAAACAATGCAACTGTCCAAACAATAGCTCTAACCATCCGTTTAGCAGTCAACATGTTTGGCAGGGGAGGCAAGCTGCACCAGGGGGTTGCTGTGAGTCCTCCTGCCTTTACCTCACTCTATTTATATATGTTCCAATGTCCGTGTGTCTTCCTTCCCCCTACTCCCCAAGTATATCTGAGTAAAGCAAAGTGAAAAGTTAGTTTCTTGTATTTTTTGTGGCCTAGAGGTATGTTTCAGGATCCTGCCAACACTAACACAAACTAACTTTTAAAGAAAATATAATACGCTGTCCTGGCTGCCACCATCTCCCTGCCAAACTTCCAGGGACTCTTGGGAAACTTCTGGTTCATGCCATTTACAGCCTGTTAGGGATGTGTTTGGAGCCAGTTTTTCAGCTGGATCCGTTTTTCCTTTCCAGGACCTTACAATTATCTTATGCAAAATGGTGCAATTAGAGGACTGGGGTATTATAGCGTGTCTTACCTATCTGCTAGCACTTGGCTTCCACCATATCACTGCGTGCTGTTCAGCAGCTTTCCCCTGCCTTCAGTATTGGTCAGGTGGCTACAGACTCGAGGACCTTCTCCATGCAGGATGTCTCCAGCCTTTTGGTGCTGCTTGCAACATTTCCTGGCTTCCCAGCCAGCAGGGTATGGTTTCTAGGGGCACAGCAGCACTGCGTGTTGAAGAACGGTCCTTGGAAGATGCGTGTCCACAGGGGCCATCTCACTGCTTCCCGCAGTAGGAAACAGAAAACAGAGAGATCCAGAGCAGCAGAAGGGAGAGGCACGGAGAAAGAACAGCTTTTTCTGTCACCTCGACCTATGCAGTGACAGATAGAAAGGTAAGTTTGGTGCTTAGTGCCATCACCCTTACCAGCAATTTTTATCCTTTCACTTGTGATCTAAGGATGTGCGGCACTGCAGGCTCTGCAGGCAGTTACTGGCAGCTCCTCACAACTGAGACTTAGTAAGGGAGGCAGAGGGGAGGTTGTGACTGAGTTAAAATCCGAGTGCCTTATGTGAGAGCTGACCCTCTGAGTCAGCTTCACCTTTGCACCGACACTGAGGCAATTAACCCAGGTATTTTCACTGCCATTTGTCTGTGGAAATAAACCGAACGCGAAAAGCTACACTACCTGCAAGCAGTATCCTTAGTCCTTCTAGAGACATCCCAGGGCTCTCCTGAAACCCAAAGAGGGTGCAACCATCTCCCGTTCATAGCTTTTACTATTGTGCCTGAGAAAACCCCTTCTGAGCCACAGGGTCTGGCCAGAGGCTGTGGCTGCGAGGCAAAGGAAACTGAGAAATGCCTGAGGTTCCAGCAACATCTGCTTTAAATCACAGGATACCTTAATGACCCTTCAGGACACTCAGTACTAAGGTCTTTAAAGTTTTTGATGGCAACCTCAAATGTGCAGCCTGTCAGCACAGCTCAATAAGGTTACAACAATTCTTTTGGCTGGATGGACTATGACTTCCCTTACTCCAACGTGAATATGAAGCTCGCAGAGGAGCTCTAGCTGCTTTCCAATGCCAGCAAAGCAGCTGGGAGCTGCCTGCCTGCTCCTTCACTGCGGCTTGCAGCACCGTGGAGCGCTCGCTAAGAAAGGCTCATGGTTGTCTCTGCTCATAGGTGATCATAGAATAGAATAGAATCGTTTAGTCTGGAAAAGACCTTTAAGATCATGGATTCCAACCATTAACCTAGCACTGCCATAACCACCACTAAACCATGTCCCTCAGCACCACGTCTACCCATCTTTTAAACACCTCCAGGGATGGCGACTCTACCACTTTCCTGGGCAGCCTGTTCCAATGCTTGGATGACCCTTTCAGTGAAGAAATTTTCCATAGTATCCAACCTAAACCTCCCCTGATGCAGCTTGAGCCCATTTCCTCTTGTCCTATCACTTGTTACTTGGGTGAAAAGATCGACCCCCACCTCTCTACAACCTCCTTTCAGGGAGTTGTAAAGAGCGATAAGGTCTCCCCTCAGCCTCCTTTTCTCCACGTTAAACAACTCCAGTTCCCTCAGCCGCCCCTCATAAGACTTGTGCTCTAGACCCCTCACCAGCTTTGTTGCCCTTCTCTGGACACGCTCCAGCACCTCAATGTCTGTCTTGTAGGGAGGGGCCCAAAACTGGACACAGTATTTGAGGTGCAGCCTCACCAGTGCTGAGTACAGGGGGATGATCGCTTCCCTAGTCCTGCTCCCACACTATTCCTGATACGGGACAGGCTGCTGTTGGCCTTCTTGGCCACCTGGGCACACTGCTGGCTCATATTCAGCTGGCTGTTGACCAACACCCCCAGGTAATTTTCTCCCTTTTTCTCATCTGCAAATTCTGGTGGGCAGCAGCACCACAGAGACAACTGTGGTGTTCCTGGTGTCTTGCTTCAAGCAGCAGTTATTGGTCTTAGTCGGGAGGCTGCATTGGGTGGGATTTGCTAATAAAACCACTAACGATGCTCCAGTGGAAGGGTTTTATAGGGCTTTATGTTTCTGAGAATTCAACAACCACATGTGTGAAACACTACAAACCGTAAAAGCTCCTGGATACAAGGAGCACTCAATGTGTTGGTAGGGGAAGGAAAGCCTTTTCTATTTACAGAAAAATATCATAATCTCTTTAAAGGCCATAAAAGCAGTCAGAACATGAGGTCCAAAAACATTTCCCTTACTCTCTAGAGTGTCCTGTATGTCCTTTGCATAAAATAGGTATTTCTACCCTGAAGAACACACACTTGTAGCATCTCTGAAGAGCTGCTGCTTCAACATAAAGTTTGTGCGACGGGTGTGTGGGTTGTGCTGTGCTCTGGCTAACCCCTGCCCCTGAAGCAGCTGGGAGGGGGTGGCCTCAGGGGAATATTAAATGGGAGTAGTCCACAAAGATTAGAAAAGGCGATAATAACTTGATTTGCCAGGAGTACAATCAGGCAATTTAAACAAATACCTCTGAATCCTTATTATTGTTTCCTTCAACAAGCAAGATTTCAAAAGATATCTGGCATCCACCCCTCTCCCACTCTGCAGAGTGGAAAACCTCTCTGCTGTTACTGCTGACTTTTGTTTCACCAGAACGAAATTTTCTTGCTATTTTAAACATAAGAAACAAAACCAAAAATTCCAACAGGCTCTTGAGTACTGCACAATGCTTGGCTTTTTCCTTGTCATGCATGGTGTCATGGCAACAGGAAGAATTCAAAATTAATTATAATCCGGGCACGATGGCCTCTACTTATATTATATGTTGGGTTTAGTCTGGCCTTGTGATTTTAGTTTTGCCAAAACAGTAATCAATGGTGCTCTTTGCTACTAAGGCTTTTTCTTTCTCTGGTAAATAAATCTTGTGGTCACTAATTTGAACATGTAGCAAGCTGCCAATGAAAATTATGAATTTGAATTAATATAAAGATATGAGACAAAAGAAGATTCAAAGGGAAAAGCAGAAAAAGGTAGTAAGTAATTAAGAGAAACAGATTTTGTTAAACTTCAGTAAACTCTATGGGTAAAACAAAGAATGTTCTTTTTAATAGGAACAGCTCAACAAAGATTGCCGTTAAAAATTTCTCTAACAAGGTTTGATTTATAGGCTTAGTAATCAGATATCAGAATGTGTTTCATCTGAGAAATGTTCAGTACCTGCCTTGGTATGATGATGCTTTAACCTTAAGGACGTTTTGATGGTACACAAAGAGAACTCAATGAAAATTCAATTAGGTTTTCCAGCCTAACAGTTGTTTCATTTGCTCATTCAAATACAAAGTCCCAAATTCTTCATTTTTCGCTTCTGCTCTGCATTGCTAGAGAGTCATCTATTGCATACATTTTACAATATAAAGCGCTAAATTCAAGTTTCTAACCATTAGATAGCATTCTTACACCTGGAAGGCGAGCTCTGCAAATCTCTACCAGCAAGGCTGTGCTGCAGTTCCCCCTGTGCATCCTGTGAAGGGACCACAGCTGGCAGGAGAGCCTGCGAAGACTGGGATTTCCCTGCAGCAGATTCCTGCAGTCTCTGTTCTGCAGAACACAGAAATAACCCCCATATGATGAATGAGTGACCCGTATATGAGGCAGCTTCCCAAAAATCATGAGAGGCGTAAAGGCCTAAATCATAAAGAAAAAGGAAGTTCTGGATTCTTTATGTCTGTAAGTGGCTCTTGAACCATAAGCATCCATATCTGCAGGTTTTTATTCATTATGGAGACCAGAATCAATGTGTTTATAAAAAAACAAAACAAACCAAAACCAAAACTGAGATTCAGCACAAGCTCCAAAAGCAGGATTTCTGAATAAATAGTAGATCCAACAAGGTGTTGGTTTTTTATTCTTCCATTTGTATGAAATGTTTTGCATGCAGCTTATTTCCTTTGTGCCAAGACAGTCCTGAATTACATGTTCCAGGTATCAGGCAGCCACAAACAACCTACCGTTGACTAAACAGGATATTCTCTTTCTTTTTAAATGGAAGGAGAAATGCTAATTTTTACTGGAATGGAAAGCTACAGCCATCTGGGGAAAAAAAATAAAAGCTATATTCAGGTGTTACTGTGCATTTAGTTCTTGATTAAATGAAGAACGCAAGAGAAGACCTTGAACTAAGCTGATAATCCCTCAGGCGTTAGGCACTAGGCAGTCCTGAAGGCTCGTGAACATCACTGGTGTTCAAGCCTTTGCATGCAGTCAGAGCTACTTGGAGGGCACTTCAACCATAAGTCTCTCCATCCTTACTTGCTTTTGTGGTCTCAACACAATTTTTAGGAGTTATTGCACAAGATGAGCTGATGACAGTGGAAGTTCCAGAAGATAATGCCACCCCAGACTGTGGCATCGGGGATCAGTGGTATTGCATAACTAATTCCTGAATATTGTGACTAATTTCTAAGTCAGAACAACAGCTACTCATTGCAACAACTGAGGAAGAACATGTGGGGAAAGTAGCAACAAGCACTGAACCACACATTGACACATGTCCTCCAGGCAGAGTGTTGGAGAATTGATCCACTTACCAGATGTATGAGAAGTCCAGGCACCTTTCCTGATTCATCTTGTCTCCACATATGGAGCATCAAAGAAATGAACAGACTGTTAGCTGCATTTTTGAAGAAGGAAAGTTACTCACTCAGTTCTTCAACAGTAATATTTGGGGGGTGTAGACACTTCCCTAGGATGGAGGATAGAGACGTTCGGTTGTGTGATACCACTTCAGAATCAGCTTTCTGAAGAAACCTGGGAGGCTAAAGGTGAGTAAGAGACAATGAAACAAACAGATTTACTAGTCCTCAGTTACACTGAGGAGTACTGTTTAGCTGTGGCTCTCTTGCTGTGTTTCGGATCTGTACTGCCTGTAGCCAGCACTGTTTATAGCCACAGATGATACTGGAGGATTTATCACATCTGAATTGCTCTAGCACGTTTTCAGATAGTTCCACAAATTACTATTGCCATTTATTTTGGATATTGTTTTAAATGACTGTGTTTCTTTCATGCACAGAGATAATGAGACCCAGGTTTTTTCCATATGGACTGGCAAGCAGTGATGAAGAGCACTGACGTGTACCAGTAACCCCTCTTTCCCAGGAGCACGCTCCCAAATTGCCACTTGTGAAAAATGTGGTCCCACTTAGCAAAACAGTGAGACCTCGCAGGCAGCTGAAGAGAGTCTGTATGTTTAATCCATAGTTAACCAGGAGCAGGAAAGCAGTAGGAGCCCAGTAACTACCTGGATATGAGCAATGTTATGTCAGCTGAAAACTTGGCAGAGCAGATTCATAGTGGGACAAGGACAAAAACTCAGACAAAGAGTCAAGGGAGAGGTGTCCAGTAGAGTACAAGAGGATACTGTATTTAATAAAAAAAGAGAAACAAACAGCAGTGTAATTAAAGAAAGAACAAACTATAACATGCAAGTAGAAGTGAAAGGAGAAAAAGCACCAAATGCAAATTAAGCAGGTGTAAAATGTTTGTGTGAAAAACCATACATACTTTATTTCACAGAGTACCTGCGTAAAAGACTATTCTTTCTGTGTTTGAGAAACTGTGTAGAAAAGTGCGTGTCAGGGTTACTTTGCACCCGCTATGCCAGGACTGCTGGCAGGACACTTTCCCGCGGGGGCAGCCGCACTCCCACCTGGCTGAGCACAAATAGACTTGCCGTCGTTCAGCACTCCAGCCAGGGTCACCAAAGAGGGGACACTTGGTATCTTCATACAGGGCAAGTTCAAGAACCAAACCTTGTGATACTGTAAGTTTAGCGTCTCAACATTTATTAAGAATTATGTAACTATAAAGAATGATGAAGTGTTTTCAAAGACGTCCATGGGAAACTCTTCTCAACCACAGAGGATAAAACTGAATGAAATGAGTTTGGAAATTGAGAAGAATTTGACCTGGGCAGAAGGTGGACTGAAATCAGGGCACCCTTTCAAGGGTGTTGTGCCAGTCAATATTTTTCCTGCCCAAAGTAGAGGTTAAGCACGCTGGTAGGAAGTTCACAGGAGCCAGAGCCACTGCATCTCAGCCAGACAACATGTCATTGACGAGAGGTTCAAACCCCTCAGGAGTCATGGCTGGGAACTGCTGCCTCTTGTAGGAGACCGGGCTTTTAGATCGCAGCCTATGCTGGCCCTGCTGATAGGGTCCTGATGTGTTTCCAATATAATATGTCTGCATACCACCTTTGCAAAATTTCCGTCGCTGATTTTCCCATCCTTGGTTTCTAAGACCGTTTTGTTGTATTAAGTGTATTAAGACTAAGACCAGTTGAGAAATGGACCTAAAAGGCAACGTCAAAGTCACTTGTGTTATATTAGTCAGTGTCTTCATTCTTTTGTTTCCATTCTACTAAGCAGGCAAATTCTTAATAATCTTAGAGAAACTTCTGATTTTAAAAAGCAACCAAGGAAGCTGCATCAAAACAGCAGCAATGGCTCTAGCAGTGGTCAAGTAACAAGCAACAAAACCTTGCAGTAACCCTGCAAGCTCCCATCCCACCTCGGTCTGGGGACTGAGATATAGGTAGCAACAGTGAAAATGTGTTTAAAAGAAACAGAGATTTGCAAGGCAGCCTTATTTCTTCAAAATCTTTTTCTCTCTCTCCCTCTTATATATATACATAGAGATTCCCAATATTTACATTTGGTGTACTTCATTTCTACTGTTTTGCCAAGTTATTCATTCATTCCTTTCACAGAGCTGTAGTGAGGAGCCCAGAACTGAGTTTCTCACCCTGATTCTCACGGTTTTTTATCTCATCCCAACTGGATGTCTACAAATTAGGCAACTAGACAGCAAAGTCTCCCATTACATTCAATGGAAAGAAACCGTTACCTCCAGAGGTAACAGTGAGATTTAGACTTGTGTCTAGGTTTGGTGTCTAAGAGGGATGCGATGAGATGAACTGCTCACTCTTTCAGTCCACTCATGTTGAAGAAGCGTGGGGTTCGTTTCTCAGTAGCCAAGCCAGCCCGACTGAAGACTGGTATGGGTGTTTCCTCCAAAAGTCATTTGGTTCGTTCCTTCCCAAGAACCAACACTGGAGCTTGTGGGATCCTTTTCCACATGCTCATTTAGCAGGACGTTGCCGTGATCGTAAGTTTTAATGCAGTCCAGTGTGCCCCAGGTCCCGTGAAATGGAGAGTGTGAAAATGCAAAGGCACAGCAGCCAGCAGAAAGCTCACTGAAGCCACTGTAAAATTGCAGTCTGAGATGAATAACTTTTAGTTGCTTAAACTTCCTGATAGAATTTTATTTCTGTTTTCTTTTGTGTGTTTGTATTTGTTCCTGACTATTTGCTACAGAGGTTGGTTCCCGTTCTGGTTTCTGAGCTGACAGGATACGCTTGCTGTTTTCAGGTGTTACTTCTGTGAAAAAGAAAAAAAAAAAAGGTCTAGAAAACTTTGGGAAATGAAAAAAGAGCACTGCACACGCTGTGTATTTCAGCAGTTGAATTCCTGAGGGAAACACCCGATCCTGGAGAAAGTAGAAACAGTGAACTCAATACAGCCATACGTGGAAAAGCAAAGTGAATTTGATTAAGAGTAAAAATGGCAAATGGTTAAACTTTTGTGTCTTCTGTTCTGAATTCTGATTAGAAACAGTCAGCTGAGCTGTCTGTGAAGCAGACTTGCCGAAACTCACCTAAGACACATGGAGCCATCTTGCGTCTCTTCTGTTTACTGTTGTTTATACCCATCAGGCACGCAGGTGCGCTTTTTCCAGCTACAGTTCACTATTTCATAATATCCAGATGTAGCCCATGTATAAAAAGGTCCATTTCAGGACATTCACAGTTTAAATCAATATCATCTCAGGTAATACTCCTTCTTTCCATTTTCTTCTAGTTTCTGTGTATCTCTTCCAGCATAACCACAGAGCACTGATGTCAGAAGTCATATGTCTTCACTTCGAATATTTATAAGTAGTCTATAGTCCCCTTCGGTTTATTGTTTCTGACTGATCTTTGTTTTTAGAACAATTCATCAGTTTAAAAATAGATGGGTGTGTTACATTCAAAAATCCTGATGAAGGATGAATGCTTTGATCTTTTCTTATTCAAAAATGTGCTAAATAATAGTTCTTCATATGGTGTAACTCTCTAGGACTTGCTTAACACAAGTATTTGTCCATTTCCGAGCAGTTTGATAGGCCAAAATGGTATTTTAATAATGAAAAGGAAGTTCAAAAAATGAAAGTCAAACTAAATTCTCTTACTGTTGCCATTAGCATATTTTTGTCAACTCTTACCTCTCTAATGTATTTTGGCTAAATTCAAGGCTCACGCTTACATCTTAGATTCACTTTTGTTTGAAAACATAATCTCCTAATTCTGGAGGTCCATGACCAATAATATTATTTCTGGAGTAGTAAGACCTAGGACAAAAAAACTATATTTTTTTTTTTATTTTTTATTTTGTACTCTAAGCCCTTTCTAACTCAAAGTGACAAGATTCTGGGAAACAGAATGAAAATAAAAATAGTTTATTTTTGAGTTGCTTGAGTGTTTTTGAGATTCTGCAGTTAGAAGTGTATTCGGCTGCTGAAGTATATGTGGCATTGGAGGAAGGTTATTGCAACCCTGTGCAGCAGAAGCCGAGCTAAGCAAATGAGAAGATGTCTCGAGAGGATGTCCCAGCTCCTGGCTGTCAGGTGGGCTGTAGCTTGCAATCCCAGATGCACAGGAGGGCTATGTTGGCTGTATGACAAAAGCAAGGGGTTTCTTTAGCTCTCTTCAGTTTGGACAATCCTTCTAACAGCTGGGTAGGTGTTGGGTCTCCTCTTGAAAACTGGTCACCCTCCAGCCAATTATTTGCATCTCCAGGTATTCAGCCCTTGAAAACCTGAACTGTAATCTTCTGAGTTATGAACCAGGAGTTATGGAGTCGTTTGAAAATATGTACTTTATGCAGCTAAATCAAAGTTTATCTCAAAATTCACCTGACAGGGCTTCATGGTCATTTGCTATCACTTTTTCCCACTGTTGCTGTCCTGCAATGCTTGAGCTGTTTTCTTCTCCTCAGAGCAAGATGTTGGATGGTTGAGGCATGGTCTGTCTGTGGTGGATGGGTAAACAGTGGCTTTAGCCTGAAAAAAAAAAAAGAACAAAGCTGGAAACAAAGATTTGAAAGTGGCTAAGTTAGTGAAGCCCCAGAACAGGCTAAGAATTTTGGGGAGTTCCTAATGTTAGAGATTTTAATAACAGATTGGACAAATATTTCATAGGAAGGGTGTTCTGGTGATGGATTGGGACCTCCTCAAACCTCTCCAAACTCGGCTGTCCAACTCTAAATCCATGATGAGACCTTGTGTTATCAATAACCATTCAAGTAGTACCTGCTCCAAACCTTCAGGAAAGTTCAGAGGTGTGTTCAGACACTTGGGCGAGTCATTATAGAATCATAGAATTGTTTAAGTTGGAAGAGACCTTTAAGATCATCGAGTCCAACCGTTAACCTACCACTGCCAAGTCTACCACTAAACCATGTCTTTTAAATACCTCCAGGGATGGTGACTCAATCACTTCCCTGGGCAGCCTGTTCCAATGCTTGACAACACTTTCAGTGAAATTTTTTTTCCTAATATTCAGTCTAAACGTCCCCTGGCACAACGTGAGGCCATTTGCTCTTGTCCTACCTGCTGCAGGGCAGAAGAGACCAACACCCACCTCACTACAGCCTCCTTTCAGGCAGTTGTAGAGAGCAATAAGGTCTCCCCTCAGCCTCCTTTTCTCCAGGCTAAACAACCCCATTTCCCTCAGCCGCCCTTCATAAGACTTGTGCTCTAGACCCTTCACCAGCTTCATTGCCCTTTTCTGAACATGGTCCAGCACCTCAATGTCTTTCTTGTAGGGAGGGGCCCAAAACTGAACACAGTATTCGAGGTGCGGCCTCTCCAGTGTCTAGTACAGCAGGACAATCACTTCCCCAGTCCTGCTCCCACACTATTTCTGATACAAGCCAGGATGCTGTCGGCCTTCTTGGCCACCTGGGCACACTGCTGGCTCATACTCAGCCAGCTGTTGACCAACACCTCCAGGTCCTTTTCTGCCAGGCAGCTTTCCAGCTGCTCTTCCCCAAGCCTGTAGCGCTGCATGGGGTTGTTGTGACCCAAGTACAGGACCCAGTACTTGGCCTTGTTGAACCTCATACAGCTGGCCTTGGCCCATCAATCCAGCCTGTCCAGATCCCTCTGTAAAGCCTTTCTACCCTCAAGCAGACCAACACTCCCGCCCAACTTGGTGTCATCTGCAAACTTACTGAGGGTGCACTCGATCCCCTCGTCCAGATCATTGATAAAGACGTTAAATAGAACTGGCCCCTAAGGTGTTTTATAATACAGGAAGGCTACCAAACCCTTGCTCCCTGGCAGCAAACACTCAAGATAGCACATGGAGGAAAGAGTCTGAGTCTGTCCCAGCAGCTGCTTCACGTTATTACGGGGGTGTAGGTATTCGTAACATTAGTAAGTGGCTGTTTGTGAACCAAAGAGGCAAAGTCTTGCTTAATAAATGGAAGAGGCTTTTCCTTGCCCCTCTAAAGGCCCACAATAAAGGCAGTGAGAATGAAAGGACAGATCACCCTGTGCAATGCACTCAGTTTTACAGAGGCTTTGAGAGAAGATAATAAGAGGGCAAAATATGTGGCTTTGAAATAGTTTCAACAAAAGCTGGGGAGTGAAGAGAGCTAAAGAAACAAAAGGACATTGAGAAAAGGGTATGTCAAACCTGCAATAGAAGGTAAGTTCACTCGTCCAGAATGTAATATCTGGTGTAGACACATTCAATAACCTTATTCTCATTTTGATAACCAAACAGTGGGACAGTTTGGCACACCAGCTGTGCCAGGTTGACCAGACGTAAACCAGAAAGAAATACTTCTCTGCTTGGAGGCAAGACTTGCTGTCTTTGCAGTTATCAGCTGCAGTGCTTAAGGAAAGCTTTTTATGAAGGCAAAGAAATAGCAGGCAGAGTTGTTTGCCAAGTCAGACTTACTTGGGAAGTCAATAGACCAAATCTCTACTCTCTTTGTCTTTTTATTGTTTCAGTGGAGTGAAATCATCTTGCAAAAGCCGCTCATACCATGGCATTTCCGGAATCTAGAGACCCTTTCTGAACCTACACATCCACACTGCACAAAACCAAATTGTTCCTGCTCCCACTTTGTGTAGATCAAAGTGAAGATAACATTCCCAGGGACATATTGGCAAGTTACTGTTTTCCAGGTGTGTACTATATTCTTCCTTAGTCCCTTTGGGCTAGCTATGAGCTGGACAATTATATTGCAGAACAATACATGCACTGAGGACCAGTAGTCAGGCTCAGTAGTACTCATGCAAGCCTTACACAGATTGATCTCACACAATATTGCACGTGTTTGGGAGACCCCAGCTGCACCTAAACTCTCCCCTACTCCCAAAGCAATGGAACAAAATCCTATTAATGTGTTTTCCTATGAGGTGAAAAGCGAGGAGACAGCTGCACTTTCATTTTTCCTGCATATTTCTAATGTAAGATAGTAGCAGAATTTACATATGGAGGAGTGGCAGAAAAAGATGTGACTCATAATTTAATCTTACATGGGAAAGGAGGGAAGGTGTTATTCTTCAGGTTGTCACAAATGCAATACTTCAGTTCTACCCTTTCTACCTGTATTGTACTGTATGGAATGAAAAAAGCAATCTCAATAGTTGCAACGAAACAAAACACTACAGAGTAAAACAGTTTAAAGTCTGACTGGTCATATTCCAAAATAATGTTTTACATCTGATTGTATATGTTATTACTTTATCTTGTGAAAGAAAAAAAAAGAGAGATAAATAAATCAAAGTAGGAAACAGAAAGGAGCCATGGGAAACAGATGAATGATGACATTCAAAGAATGGCATGAAAAACTGAAGAAATGCTACACAAAGCCAGGAAATTGTCATTTTGCAGCAATGGCATCTATCTGTGATCGTCTCCAGCACTGTTTCACCACATCCATCAATGAAGGACGCGCAGATGTCACCATGAGAAATTCACAATTTGAATCAAGTTCCACAGCAAGCAACGGAAAGACTTTGATTGACTCCAGAGGGCTTTGGATCGGGCTCTTTCCATATCCTGGCTCATTTTGGCTCAGGACCTGAAATCACTGTTGTTCTTTTTAATAACAACACTTTCCACTTCTATAGCGACTTCCATCCACAGAGCTCAGTGAAAGCTCAGAATATTTCATCTTATGAGTTCTGTTAATATCAAACAAGATAAAGGCCTTTCAGCTGGAAATACAGGTCATCTTACCTTTTACTACTCTCACAGTTCAGACTAATCAATTTTGAATAAAAAAATTGTAACGTGTTGGAAAGTGTTCTCATTCTGATTTAGAACAATGCATTTTTAATGAAATGAATATTATAAAACATAATAACCTCAGAAGGTACTCAGGTTTTGAAATATCAAGTCAGAGATCGCTCTTTGATTTTATATTTTACTTATGAAATGGGATTTTCTTCTTTTATACATACAACAGTCAACATCTAGCATTAATTACTGTCTGAAATGCAAACTATCACTGCCTGTAACACATCATAATGTGATGGAAATATGATTGAAAAATCCAGTTATTTTAGTTTTTTTTTTTAAATTGGGGGGGGAGCTGCTCTGTAGTAACATAGTAACAAATGAAATCTCTTTTGTTTTCCTCTTTTTTCTATTTTCAATCAGTATCTCCTGTTTATGTTACAATGAAATTGTTTGATTCTTTAAGACAGGACAACACACTATGAAAACTAAAGGCAATAAAGTCAAAAAGTCTCCCTTGAGCACAAAAAGTAGAGTGAAAACTGTTCTGCTACATGTTTAAGGAATGGAAAAAGTGCTTGTGCAGAGCAATACGATAGTAAATTCTTCTGGGAAATCTGTCCTGGATTATAAATAAGTAAAAATTTTATTTTGAATAGAGAACCAGTGACTTGTAGACAACGAAGATAAAATATCTCTGCAGCGATACAAACAGCAATGAGCACACAAGACAGGTGTGTCTGTATGTGTGTGTGTGCAGGTTGCCCTCCTCTCCCCTGGAAGGGATTTTCAAATCCCAAAAGATGAGACCAATAAAAGTAAACAATAGCACTGCTATTTTAGCAACAAGAAACAAGAAGAAGGCAGCTCCAGCAGGAGCAGCTTGATGCAAGAAAAGGGCTTTTATCTCCCCTTCCATCCTGATATCATAGCCAAGCATCATGATGAGACTTTCAGTTCCAGTGCAACAGTACACTCCGTTTTTAAAGGCCAAAACGGATTCTGATGAGGCTGTCTTGCTTCATTAAAAATAGCCTTGTGCTGAAGTGGAAGAGGGCTTGTTCCAAAGCCCGCTGAAGTCAATAGGAGTTGACTTCAATTGCCTTTGGATCTAGGCCACGGTAATGACAGAGGCACCATGAGGTCATAGTTTAACAACTTTGTTCTAAAGGACAAAGCCTAAAATATTCCAGCCCTCGTGAGTTCCTTACTTAGCTGCAGGAGGCTTCAATGGACAGTTTGCATGATGAATCGAATCAACTATCCTTTTAGTTGAGAGGATGCTACTGAGTGCTCAAGTTAGAAAAGCTTGTGGTTGCAGTGGTTAGGGCTGCCTCTAGAACAGTGAGGGCTCTCAGGGAGCTCTGAAGCTTTCTCCATAAATCACAACAGTGCATCTCAACTCCCTTCAGCTGCCACCACAGATGGCCTGGATGGGTTCAGTAGCTGCATGTCACTGTATCTATGATTGCAGAGATCGTCCTAAGGTCTTACATCAGCGGTTCAGCATTCAGACCTCTGGAGCTGTTTCTTCGTAAAAGAATTTTTTTTTTTTTTAGATTTGCAATAAATAGGTAAATATCATAAATCTAGTGAACACTATTTTTTCCCTCTCTCTCATTTGTAGAAGCCTTCTTTTTATCTCTCCTGGCTCCCAGCACCATTACAGGCCTTTGTTCCAGCCAGGCAGATACAGCAGACCACACACTGCTGGTGTCCTACCTTTGCACGTCGGCCTTTGGCCGTGCAAGGGGAGCTCATATTAGTTTGCTGGGTAATCCTGGTCCAGTAGGGTGTTACTTTTGCTTTTGTCCCACAGCCGTGTTCTAGGTTGTGTGTACTTCAAGGCTGCCCTCAAGGGAAGTCTGAGCCCCAGGATGGGGTTTGCCATTGTATTTTGCAGTAACGCCGCTGAGCTAGCACGGGCCAGTGCGGGGTGCAAGGTGCTCTCTGGTGACTCTCCCAGGAGGGCAGCTCAGGTGTGTGGGAGGTTGGTGACCGGTTCAGGATGAGGCAGGTGAAGTGTATGAATGGGACCTTGCTTGAAATTAAGTCTGGTTTTGATCCAGTCTGGACCAACACACAGTCACACATACAAACCATGTAAAACCTGTATCTTTCCCCTGAGCTTTCACGTGAATTCAAGAGCCTCAAAACATAGGTTCAAACATAAGAAAAATCTGTGAATAATCATTACAAATGAAACCATGACCAGAAAATGGGTCCCAGCTGCCCCTCTGAAAGGAAATATTATGGTGAGTTTCTTTTTATTCTGCAACAGTTGCAAAATTTAAAGAAATAAAACAGAAAGGAAGAAAATGTTGTGACATTGGGTTACATTTACCTGTGCAAAAGAGTCCCATACAATTAACAGTCTCATCTTGTGGTGCTGTGGCTTATATGATTTGGCTGAAATATCATCAACATCAGAAATATCTTAAATAAATGTTTCTAAAAGCATCAGGTTTTGAGAAATATTTAGTATCTTATAAAAAAAGATGTAAAACCAAGACAGGTTTATTCCCTGGAAAGGGTAACATGAGCCTTTGGTATGATCAGAAATTTATGAATTCAATATCCCAACAACAACACCCCCCCCCCCCAATCTACCTTAGACTTATACATTCCCCAACATAATTATTTGCTATCTGTTAAACTCGATAGATACAGTCCTCTGTCTGGTTCCAGTGGCCTGAGCTCTGGTATTTCTGATGAGTTCTGCTGCTAGGGATGCTTGCTGATTCCTACCCTTGATCAAAGCTTATGTCAGTAAGTATTTTACACCAGTGCTATTAAAAAGGTAGCTTGAATTAATTAATATTCGCTAAATAAATCACGCAATTTTTATTTTCTGTACATGAAGTGATTCTTTCATGGACAGTAAAGTTTTTGTCCATTCTCACTGAATAAACAGTATTTTTAGTCTATTATCTCCCATCATTATTGTAATGTTCCTCAATAAAACTAAATGCTTTATTTGTTCAGCAGGGTGACAGTGTATTTCCTTAACAACACAACATCATTGTGTGCTTTAGGAAACAGCTGCACAAGCCAGTAAAGTGATGACACATACTTGGAATTTTCTCCATCTCTCAACCACATTTTGATGAATATCCCATGAAATGAATAAAAGCTATCTGCTGTAAATGTCAGGCAGGTGCTATGCAGCTGCACACCAAACACGGAAAGACTATTTCATGAGAATCTATCTGCTGTATCTATCTCTTCATCTCTCCATCTCTGCACTGTGTCTACCCATCTACATCTTTTCTGTCCATTCTGCCTAAATCTCATCTCTAAATCTTTTTCAGTCTAATCGTCCGCTTGCTTCTATATAAACCCAAGTTTTACTTCCTGCTCTGGCTATATCATGCAAACCCTTTCACTAAGGATATTAAGTACAGCTTGTTTTGTAGATTTGGTGTTGGCTGGAATGTCCTATTAAGGAACATTCAAAAAAGTCAGCTCACCTTTAGGCACCATTTAATTAAAATGCTCATCAAAGTGGGACTGACTTCTGAATTTTGAGTATCTGACCCTAAGAGCTTGCACCATTCTTGCAGTTGCAAAGAATTTTTTAAAGGAGTTTTGCCTTTACATTGCACTGGGTAGAGGCAAAGAGGCATTTTAATGCCATCTTCCCTACGGTTTACTGTCGAGGTAGGTATATTTGGCTCAGCTGGCTGACAGACAGTATGTGTTTGCTTCAGTGAACCATTACACTATGCACAGCAACCTCCAGACTTTCCGAAGAACTGATAGGACTAGGGAGGTGTTGGTGTGTGCTGTCCCCGTGGCTGGGCTTGGCACATGCTGGTGATGAGATTTCGGGGAGGGGGGGAGGGGGGCCAGGGCTCACTGTCCATAAGTATATTCATCTCCATTGTCTGTAGAATACGAATAGGACCGCCACTTTCTAAAATGTGCTTAAAATGAGATTCAGCTACCTAAAGTCTATTCACACCCCATGAACTTGTCTACCTCGCCTAATGTATACTTATGTGGATATCAATGTGGGTGTTTATATGTATATACACCCCCACACATATATAGAACAGAATAGAACAGAATAATTTCAGTTGGAAGGGACCTACAATGATCATCTAGTCCAATTGCCTATGTGCATTCTAGTGCATAATATCTATGTCTGTGTCTATGTATGTCTCTGTGTTAAGGAGAACCACCAATACTGCACGTAAATCCATGGTGTCAGCTTGTATCCATGTGTTTGCAAAATTGGGAGGAGTAACTAACACACCAGATGCTTGTGCTGCGATTCAGAGGGACCTTGACTGGCTGGAGAAATGGTCCAACAAGACTTTCAAGAAGCTCAATAAAGGGAAATGCCAAGTTCTGCACCTGGGGTGGAATGACCCCATGCACCAGTACACACTGGGGGCCAACCAGCTGGAAAACAGCTTTGCAGAGAAAGCCCTGGGGGTTCTGTTGGATACCAAGTTGACCGTAAGCCATCAGTGTGCCCTCATGACAAAGGTCAACAGCATCCTGGCCTGCATTAGGGTTTCATTGCCAGCAGGTCAAAGGAAGAGATTCTTCCTCTCTGTTCAGCCCTGGATATCACATCTGGAGTGCTGGGTCCAGTTCTGAGAGTACAGTGAGCTCCAGTACAAGAGAGACATGTACATACTGGAACAGACCCAGCGAATGACCACGAAGATGATGAAGGGAGTGGAGCATCTAACATATAAGGAAAGGCTGATTCAGCCTGGAGAAGAGAAGGCTCAGGGGCAATCTTGTCAATGTATATAAATACCTGATGAGAAGACATCGCCAGACTCTTCTCAGTGGTATCCGGTGAGAGGACAAGAGGCAGTGGGCACAAATACTGAAAACTCTCTTTAAACACCAGAAAAAGACCCTCTTTTAATGCAAGGCTAGTTGAACACTGAAACAGGTTGCTCAGAGAGGTTGTGGTGTCTCCATTCTTGGAGATATTTAAAACTTGACAGGACACAGTCCTGAGAAACCTGCTTGAGCTGACTGCTTTGAGCAGGGGCTTGAACTAGGCAACCTCCAGAGGTGCCTTCCAGCTTCAACAGTTCTGTGATTCTGTGAATATGTGATTCTGTGGATGGAGGTGCCCAGAATTTCTTATTTGCTCAGCATTTTAGCTTAATTTTGGGTCAGTCACACTAGGAACCTGGAAACAGAAATCTTCTTAATGCACTCAGAAGACTTCTAGAACCACTTTCACTGCCCAAGAGGCACAGAAGCATGGACCAGCTTTCCTGCTGCTCCACACTCTCTCAGAAGTATATATATTTCTCAGGTTTCTAGTATATATATTTCTCAGGTTTCGGTACAGAGAATTTTATCAAGCAGTTACATTATGGAGATTGTATTATCCTCATGCATTCCTTGCAATGTCACTGAGATAGTGCAAAAAATAATGTAAATTAAGTGGTCTCCATTCCAGACATTTGTGCATTCCAAAGTGCACAAAGTTTATTCAGTCAAACTAATCCATAGTCTTTTCTGTTGTGATGGTCCCATGAGTAAGAAAAATTTGAAGTCAACTTTAAGCTCCCTTACCTTGCTTTTACTGGCATTGATTATTTGCACTGAAAAACCTTGCCAGGAAGAAGAGTAGCTGAGGTCTGTTTTTCCAGCTTTCCAAAGGAAGAAACAACATTTACATGAACAGCATTCAGTTCTAGTACATACCGCTCTCAAAAAACAAGACATTCTCAGCTGAAATGAATAGTAAAGGTATAGACCATTATTCCTCTGACATGGTAAAAGCTGGATGAATATAATCACTGCCTGTCCTATCCTAGACTAAGCCTCATATAATTTCACAGAACAGACGTATGAAAATTTTTGTCCCCTGAAAAAATGCCTAAATTAAATTTCTTTAAAATTCCAATGCACATAATAAAATATGTACATAATAAAAAAAAAATCTTCTGTCTTTAATCCATCAAGTTTTCTTTTTCTTTTAGTTCCTGAATGTTAAATTTGCATTAGATAAAATTGATAATAAATATTCACCAAAAAGGCCTATAAGGGACTATAGTATATTTCCACTTTTCACATGAAATTAGAAGAAAAAGGTCAACTACCTACAGGGACTGCTGAAGACTTTTTTTTTTTGAGTGTTCCTTCCTTAGCTAGTATATAAATGTAAATGGTCCTGGGCAGTTAGATGTTAGAAATAATTTTGTATAATGATAGATCTCTCAGTACATAAAAATGTCTCTGGTGTTTTTTCTGTTAATTATTTTTTTAAATTTCTTTTTCTTGGAGTACATAAGCAAAATCAATTAAGCCCACTCTGAAATATGAGTTCTTCCCATACACACATGAGAAAAATTATAATTGCCCCTAGTAATGATGAAACAGTATGATTAAGATATGTATTTAAAAAGTAGAGAGGTAAGGCAGTTCCACAGCAACTAGAAGTGAAATTTATTTTTTATATATTTTTTATCATAAAGGAGACTACTTATGTTTATTTGCTTTTCACATAAAACAAGAAATCAGAGTTTATTAAATCAAGGAAACAGCATAATTTCATTTTGTCTCTGGCACACAATTTGTAGACAAATATTACATTTTTAGGGGCTTGTCATATATGTTTTACGTTAGAGTTTATGAGACAAAATCCACTAAACAAAGACCTGAAAGGAAATGCTTTACTGTTGTGACTGTTTTTCCTTTTTTTATTACTATTTTGTATAGATTTAAAACTGAGTGTAGGCCTCTAGCTTTATTCTCCCAGATGAAAAGGATTTTTGACTTATGTGCAAAGATTTCAAGCAAAAGTGCTCATGGGTAAAACTTCTAGTCATACCCTGCTGACGAAAGAATGCTCTCTCTGACAGATAAGGAACAGGAACAGTTATTTATGCCTTTTTCACTCCCCAAATGGACTAACTTCATACCATACTCCAGAATATGAATCTGTCAGCAAGGTGACTGCCTTCCAAGCTCTATGGTGTTTTCAAAGTCTTCGAGGTACACTATAGTCTAAACCAAGGATATATAAAAATAACTCTTTAACTCTAGGGTCGTGGATAACTCAGTTCCTTTGGAATAACCGCATGAGATGTGAGTCTCATCTGCAAATGAGAGGAAAGTTTCTCAAAGGAGCAGTAGTTATGTCCGTCACAGATCTTGCACACTTCCAGAGCAGATTATGATCCTAATGTCATGACTATTTCTCATATTCTCTTCTCCACATTTATTTTTCTCAAAATGGGTACCATTTCCAGTAACTGACAACAGGATTCAGGCAATAAAAAGAGAATAAAATTGCTCTGAATCATTTCTGTTCCCTCAGAAGGAAAGAATAGGATCCTGTAAAGATTTTGGAATCAAAGAAAGTATTTAGGAAAGAGCCTAGAAGAAGTAATTCAAACTGCCTAAACCTAAGGCAAAATCTCTACCTACCTACCTACTTATTGTGTATAATAGCTGTTTGCCTAACCTGGTCGACAAACTTTTAGGATTTTATAATCACGGAATCACAGAAATTTCAGAGTTGGAAGGGATCTCTAGAGATCATCGAGCCCAACTTCCCTGCTGACGCAGGAATGCCTACAGCACATTACTCAGGACTGCATCCAGGCGGGTCTTGAAAATCTCCAGAGAAGGGGACTCCACAACCTCCCTGGGCAGCCTGGTCCAGTGCTCTGTCACCCTCACCATAAAGAAGTGTTTTCTTAGGTTTGAATGGAACTTTCTGTGTTCCAGCTTGTGCCCGTTGCCCCTTGTCCTGTCACTGGGAGCCACTGAAAAGAGTCTGCCTCCATCCTCCTTCAACCCACCCTTAGAAGTACCTTAGAAGTATCTATACTTCTAAGCAAGAATAAGGTCTCCCCTCAGCCTTCTCTTCTGCAGGCTCAAGAGTCCCAGCTCTCTCAGCCTTTCCTCATAAGGGAGGTGCTCCAATCCCCCAATCATCTTTGTTGCCCTATGCTGGACTCTCCCCAGTAGTTCCCTGTCCCGCTTGAGCTGGGGAGCCCAGAACTGGACACAGTATTCCAGTTGTGGCCTCACCAGTGCCGAGTAGAGGGGGAGAATGACCTCCCTTGACCTACTGGCCACACTCTTCCCTATGCAGCCCAGGATTCCATTGGCCTTCCTGGCAACAAGGGCACACTACTGGCTCATGGATAATTTACTATCTGCCAGGACCCCCAGATCCTTCTCCTCAGAGCTGCTTTCCAGCAGGTCCACCCCTAGCCTATAGTGGTGCCTAGCATTCTTCCTCCCCAGGTGCAGGACCCTACACTTGCTCTTGTTGAACCTCATTAGGTTCTTCCCTGCCCAGCACTCCAGCCTGTCCAGGTCACACTGGATGGCAGCATGGCCCTCTGGAGTGTCAGCCACCCCTCCCAGTTTGGTATCATCAGCGAACTTGCTGAGGCTACACTCTGTCCCCTCATCCAGGTCATTGATAAATATATTGAACAAGACTGGACCGAGTATTGACCCCTGGGGGCCACCACTGGTTACAGGCCTCCAACTTGACACCGCTCCATTAATCACAACCCCCTGAGTTCTGTCACACAGCCAGCTCTCAATCCACCTCGTTGTCTCTTCATCTAGCCCACACTTTCTCAGCTTCCTAATGAGGATGTTATGGGAGACAGTGTCAAAAGCCTTGCTGAAGTCAAGGTAGATGACATCGACGGCTCTCCCCTCATCCAGCCAACCAATTATAACATCACAGAAGGCTATCAGATTGGTCATTGTTGGCAATCTAATCTGTGCTTCCGTCTCCTTACAGTAAGAAAACTTAATGCAAATTTCCACTGCTGTAACTTTAAACCCACTATACTTTTTCTGCCTCCAGTGCACATGAAAAAAGTAAAACCCAAAACAAGTAGAACCAAACATTTTTCTCTTTTTCAGTAAACTTTGATATAGTTGAATACTGCTTTTAAGTCTCTCCCCCGCTTCTTTTATTATGCCCTGTCTTTCAGGGGCACATATAGAATGGAGCTCTGGCTGAAATCACATTTTATTTTAAGTGGAAGGGATTCCATCACGTCTTCCACCTTCTTATTATTACCAACAAAGTGTTAGACCTTTTGTAATGTATGTCACCATCAATTTATGTTTAGTGCATTATCGACCATAGCTTCAAGAACTTCTTTTATGGAATTTTTCCAACCAGTTGATTTCTTGTTATATTTGTGCTTCGTCTTTGTTTATTTCTTACACTACCATGTTGTGCACAAATCCTTGTTGAATTGTGTCCCATTTATTGCATGTCATTCCTTCAGTTTCTTAATGTCGTTCTTGACATCAAGAATGTATTCAATTTACCAAGGTCATTTTGAGTCCTAATCTTGCCCTCTAATATATTTGCAATTCCAGGTTGGTACAACCTCAGATTTCAGAAACGTATTTCCATTCTGCTGTCCAAGTTAGTTAATGCAGATACTGGATAGTACCAGACTGACCACAGAACCTTATAGATCCCATCTTTATGCATCTTCGCAGACCGATGATGCTAAACGACTAGTACTAAACACTGGGACTAATTTTCTCATTTAATTCTGTGCATTTTAACCACATATTTCTAACCTGTTTATGAAAATGGGATAGAAGACAAAGTCAAAAGATTAAAAGACAAAGATATGTCATATTTATTTCTCCTTTTCTGTCCACACAGCCTTTTATTCTGTCATCAAAAGTCTTTCAATGAATTTGACAGTGGTTTTTCTTTACAGATCCATGGGTTGAATACTTCTAATCTTTTTATTTATTCCAGCATCTTTCTAGAGCTGAAGTTAAGCTCCACTGGTCCATAAATGACTGAGAATTCCTTTACCCCTGTTTATACATGTTACACTGTATTTTATCTTTTCAGTCTTCTGGAGCCCAGCTAGCTTCCATAATCACTAGATTTTCTGGTATTGCCATAGACAGTGTCCTAAGTACTCTGAGGAGAATTTAAACATGATATTAAATTATTTGAAAACCATTAATTTACTTAGATAGCCTCCGAGTTGCTCTTTTTCTATGCCAGCTGACTTCGTACTTCTTTGACATTGATGTTAATTGTGTTAGCTATCTAATCACAGTTGGTGAAGACTAAAGCCAGGAAAACATAAAACACTTCAGATCCATTGGCAACATCTGTCATTAGCCTTCCCTTTCCATTAAGCAGAAGACTAGATCCTTCTATTTAAAAAATTGCGGAATGCTTTCTTGTTACTCTTCTTCTTGTTACTGTTTTGGAGCAACTGTACTAAAATTATCCTGTGTTTTGGTCTTTCTGACATTGCCACTTCATGTTTATGTTATTCTTCATGCTTGTCATGAACACTTTGTCCAGTTTTTATGTTATAGTAATTTTTTTCTTGAGTAAAGTACTGAAGAACTAATCCAAGTTTAGCCTCTCACTGTTAAGTTCAGGTATTAGTTATTAAGGAGAATTTGAGGTGGAACTTACTACTAAGATTATTTTTCATTACAACTAAAGGGAAACTAAGAGGCAAGGGAGGAAGAAACTTGTGAGGGAGTGAAAGTAGTCTCCTCTGTTCTGGTTTGCACGGCTGCCGAATACAGTATTGGACCCTTAAACTGGAATGTTAAATCAGTCCCTGAGATGGCTGCTCTTCCTTATACTGACTTTGTCGTTCATCTCTCTTGTGTCTTTATTTAAGAACTTGCTAGCTCCCTTGGACTCTGTTTCCTATAGTTGTATTTCTCATTGAGTCTTACCGATCATTTCTCTCAGTTATGAAAATCTGTTTTCCTGAAGTCCATGGTCCTTTTTCCCACTGCTCTCTCCTCCTCCATTTTGAAGAATTATCAATTCTACCACTTGTCTGATCATTCTCCCTTAAGTTGCCCGCTGCTCCTCATTTTCAGTCATTTTCTCATTTTTGATCAGGATCAAGTTGAGAAGAGGTTTGGTTTCCACTCAGCATTTTCTTACAATGTTTACAGTTTAAGTGATAATCATTTAATTTGACTTTAACTATCTTAGATGCTTTGCTATCTAGGTTTCCTCCATAGTCTATGTAGAGAGACAGATTCATCCAGAGGCAATTCTTGCCATCCTAAAATAGCAGTCTAAGACAGGTGGAAAGGACTGATTGCAATATGAGCCTACATGATTTGTTTAAATTAGATACCTAACTATGAAAAGGCTAAAATTGACTTAAGCATACCCAGTTTTGCATTCTTTGTGTCCTGCTGTATTTCTTTCCCAAAGATGCCCTTTCCTCCTTCTGTTATTACCCTGGAGACTTTCAACAGGTCTGTCTCCCACCAGATTCCAGATCTCAGAGTGAACATGTGCATCCTGCATCATATAAGGCAAAATGCTTTACACATATCTACAACTGATTCAGTCATTTCCTTCTCGTCCCTCTTATGACCCTATTATGAATACCTCCTCCCCCCTTCAGGAAACCCAAGTCCTCTAAGCTGCACCATCTGTATAGCCATATATTTATCTCCAGGATGTGTCTGTCCTTGATCAGGCTTTTACCCTCTCCGATGGGATTGATAAGAACGCCAGCTGAGGCTCTGATTCTCTCGTCGCTTCAGGAGCCTTGCCGTTTCTTACGGCTTTCTCTAGTGTGTTCCTAGAGAAGTGGCATTAGCTCCCAAGTGAATGAGCCACATGGAGGAGGTGTCAGATGGCTGAACGAGCCTTGGCAAATGTGTACAATAGCTCTGATTTGGGCAGAACCTCTCTGTAAGTGTTAGGTCATACCAACAAATGGATGTTTCTGTTACCGAGATAAGTGAGTCACCAAGCACTACCACCTTTCATTTTCTTTTGTGAGCAGGGGTTATGAACCACTTAGCTGTCAGAGCATGTGGTTTTTCTTCCTTCAGCATTGCAGTTGGTTTCCCACTCACTGCCAAGACAGTTTACTACTTTTTTTTAAAGTTTGATAGATTGCCAGCTGAGGCTGAAGCTCCATCTGCCAGCAATAGCGGATCACAGCCAGCTTTCTCCCTGTGGAGAAATGTGTTCCTTTTCCTTCGCTGGGGCTTCTGCAGACCTCAGCTTCTTTGTTCTTGGAGTCTCCACGTCTAGTACATCTACGAAGTCTTTGCGTTCCCTCATGCTTCTCAGCCCACCCTCCCTTCCTGTAATTCTTCCACTTGATTTCTAGGAAATTACACTTCCTGGCTCTCTGGATTCTGCTATAAACCACATTCATTGAAAATCCAGACTGTGACCCAGATAAAAGCATCTACGGTTGGGACCCTAGTCTGGACATAGCTCCCCTGAGGGCAGGTAGAGGAAGAGCTGGCTGCTGAGTCAGCTTTAGCAAGGAGAAACTGCTCAGCCTTATTACCCTCTTTTCCATAGCCCTGCAAACTCTCTGAATCCTGGTTTATCCCAATTTCCTTACGAAGTTCTCTTTTGTTGCCATCTGTTGCTGGTTAAGTCATCCTAACCTTTCTACGGGAAAAGGGGTTTCCAAGTAAGTCTCTGATTTACTACTTCAAAGCTGAGACTGAATTTTAAATCAAAACGTGATACCCTGTCAGCTGATGAGCTGAAAAGGTTTTTAGTCACATTTTACTAATCAGCATTTCTCAAGTGGTAACTAACCCTCACAAAGACTGTCTCTGAGCCACCGCAGTTAAGATCACATGAACAGTCTGGGCTAAACCTCTGTGCTTAAGCACAACGGGCTGTGCAGGGCCCCACTCATTTCTGGGACTGACTTCTCCATTAAGCTCAGCAGCAGCACCTCTGCATACGTCCAGGGCTGCACCTAAACTCCCTACCTGTTCTTTGGCAGCTCCTCAGTTGGCACATTTTGTGAGGCAAATGAAGAAAAACAAGTCTTTGGCAGGGCAGGTGGAAGGGAATGTAAATGAAAGCTGCAGTTGAGTCTGACCTAAGCCATTGGGGTTAGTGGTACTGGGATTTTTTGTACTGTTCTTGGTAGTCTTCAGAGCAGGCTGGTTGTTAGTCAAGTGCTATTACAATCGTATTTTAAAATATTAGGGTGACAGAGCACTGGACCAGGCTGCCCAGGGAGGCTGTGGAATCCCCTTCTCTGGAGATTTTCAAGACCCGCCTGGATGCAGTCCTGAGTAATGTGCTGTAGGCATTCCTGCATCAGCAGGGCAGTTGGGCTCGATGATCTCTAGAGGTCCCTTCCAACTCTGAAAATTCCGTGATTCTGTGATTCCATGAAAAGAAAAGTCCCTTCAAAGAAGAGACACCTGTGAGCCAGGTGTTACTTATTCGTTGATAGGAAAAAAAAATTAAACCGACATTCTAGAAAATCTTCTGAAAGTTACTGCTAAACAGCATGGCATTAGACTAGGACTATTATTATTTCAGTTAAAAACCTTGGCAAAGTACTTTGAAAGGTTCCTAAAATCTCACATTGTAAAAAATCCACTCAATACTTTTGTCCATCATCTAAATGCTGGAGATGTGATGACAGAGGAATATGTGAAGAGATTGCAAGAAAAAGAAGAAAAGTGGCAAAGCTCATTTTTCCACCTTGCTGTGTGGTTATTTTTCTACATCAAATCAGAGTTATGTCTATGGTATGATAGATTTTCCACAACAAAGTGCAGTACACACTCTCCTGATTTTTTCCTGCTGTCATATTTTTCTTGATGAGCATTAATATATTTTCATCTGCTTAAGTCTGACAGAGGTTTTTAAATTATTTGGTTACCACAGAGCTATCAGTGGTCTCAGTGTACATTTGGGCAAAGGACCAGAATAGCTGTTGCTAAACGTTATTCATAGGCAGCAGGCAGAGAGAAAAAAACCCAATATGCTATTTTAATTCCAGAAAAATAGTTACTGTTTTGTTTTGTTTTATTTTTAACTTTAGAGTGTTACCGCATCCTCAATCTAATTCCTCCCATTCCTCCTCCTTGTATGTTTGTACTCTAAATACAATTTCTGATACAACCTCACTTTTCTTGTGCCTGTCATATCAGATTCCTAGTTTTCCAGTCAGGAGGATAAAGGGAACAGGAGTTTTCCTAAATTTCCCTGAATCTGGTAAACCTGCAGCATTATTTCAGATTTTAAAAGCAACTACTCTTGTACTTGCTGTTTGTCTTGTTTCAGAGGCTAGTTTTTTCAAATTGCTGTTTTTCTACTAAGCTTTTCTCAAATCTTTAATATGTCTTTAATTTAATATAATCTGTCTCCTTTGTGTCATTCACACTCTTCAGGTTCTCTGAAACTCTCACCAGTCCTAACAAAATGCTGGTTTTAGTGTGGATGCACTGTCCTTTTTTGGAACTTCACAATTTTGTTCTCCCCTAGTTTCCCTTCAGTCACTTTGACCCTTAATTTGTAATTTCCTTTAGCAAGTCTTTTTCTTCCTTACTTTTCCTGTCATCTGGTTATGTGTAGTTTTCACCTCCACCTTTTCTTGTTTTACTTTCTGTCCCTAAGCGGTCAAGTCTGTTCCCCCACATTTCCAGGGCCAATGACTCAAAACTGACCCTCCAGCTCATTCCACCTGGATTTAGTGCTTATATAAATGGAGACTCCTCTTCCTTACTATCCTCTTCAGCGCAGTGGGAGCAAAAGTCTCTTTGTCCTCCTCCTCAACCAAACTGCTGCTTCACTTCTCTAGGGACAGATCTAAGCCACTTCCCACGCACACAGAGTTGTGGAAGTCTAGGTTACCTGGCCAGGAGCGAGGAGGGACGAGCCAGCGCGGGACACCTGCTCCAGGAGGGTGTGTTTCACAAGGCTTCCCAGCATCTCTGCTCCTTTTGGTGTCGGGCCGGAGGGTGAGATACTTAAGCTCTTTCCAAACCCCAACACTTCATCCTGCATAACGTTTCCTTTCAGTTCTCACACCAACGATTTTCATCACCTTTCCTTTCATTAGCTACAGTGTCCTTTTCTCACCATCCCGTTTCATTTCCTCCCATCTCCTGATCCCTTAGCTCCGTAAGGCAGACTGCCCCATCGTGTCCCTGCTGATTGGCACAGTGAACTGCAGCATTTTTAACACATCCCCTCTGCACACACAAGTGCAACAGAACCAACCTCTCCCCGTGGCACTCAGATGATATAAGGGTGGTCTGCATGTGGCACCTGGGGTTTTGGACTTGCTGGTGCCATCAGGTCTGTCCATGCTCTACAAGGTTCTCTGGTGTAGGAAAAGCAGTGTGCGCGGAGCTCCCTGCCTCTGCAGGCAGGCACCACTCAGCATTCCTGTCAGGACAAGTGCAGGAAATTCAGGGACTAATCATTTCAAGGCAAAAAGGAAAGGGGAAATAAGTAACACATCTAATGACATGCCATTTTTATTTTAACATTGTCCTTCACTCCATGTCCAACAGATATTCTTCCCAGTATATTTTATTAGATAGCCCAAAGCCCCACTCTTTACCAGTCTGTTTTACAGAATCACAGAATCACAGGGGTTGGAAGGGACCTCTGGAGATCATCTAGTCCAACCCCCCTGCCAGAGCAGATTCCACTTTTTTTAGATTGCAAGATCCTTACAACAGTTACGATACTGTACCTCCTCTGCTATTCCTAAACCAGGCAAATAGTGGGCTGTGAGATTCATAAAACTATTTGTTTAGGGAAAGTCTGTAATTTTTACTTAGCTCTATCCTGATTGTCTAGATATGAAAATAATATCTGTGTGTTTCCAGGCCCCTTATATATTTCTGATCAAGAAGTGAATTCAAACTGTATAGTAAAGTAAGTCCATTTTACAACTATCAGAAAGCAGAGAATAAGAAACACTGCAAGTAAAGTTGCTTAAAAATAAAATATTAAAATTGTCACATGTAACTGAGTTATAACGCAAGGCCATCATCATCCCACTATGTACTTTGTTATTATTCCGGGTTTATTAAAAATGCTGTGGCTAAGTGCCATGCATCCCTAAATCTGAAGGAGTGATGCTACCTTCTCTATCTTACACTTCAGTGTTATGCACATTTAAAAATAATTGATGACCTTCATGAAGGGTATTAGAGAGATTTATGCAATGCTATTTCAGTTGTCATGATGCAATGTCAATAGTTGAACCAACATCTGTCCAGGTGGTTTTGATATGTAAAATGTACAGTGTTTCAACATTCTTTCTCCTGGAGTTTCACAAAAATCACAAAAATATGTAATCTACAGCTGATGCCGGCATGACTCTCTAGCTTAGAAATCCTTTGAGCCATTGTTTTAAATGGAACCAAGTTCTCAGCCCATTTGGTTTCTAGCTTCTTGTTTGACTGTAACATTCATCACAAAGTCAATTTTTAATATATTTGACATGTACCAAGTCCCTGTTTCAAGACGAGAGTGCTTCAACTTTGAAGAGCTCATATGCAAAACTGAAGACTGTGGATTTCAAGCTCGTGGGTGTGCTTTTATTCATTTTGGAATTTTGAATAATAATTATAATAAAATATATCGTACATTTGATGACAGAATACCAGAAGAGCATATAGGGAAGCAGACAGCTATGTAGCTAAAAAAAAAAAGGCAAGGCAGAAGAATCACTCACGAAAGTTTTCTGCTTTGCTGGTACGGGCTTGGCTGGACCGCCACAGCTAGTCTTGAGCACCATGCTTCGAGCACCACACTACAAGAAATACGTGGACCAGCTGGAGAGTCTGGAAGCTGAATTATAAGTCTAAAAAGCATGAAGCATGAGGAAATATTGACATAAATAGTGAAAGGGGAAGGGAGGGCAACCTAAAGAAGAGAAACATGAAGGAAAACAAAATACCAGGCTTCAGATACATAGAGAGCTGGTGCAGAGAAGAAAGGGATAATCTGTTTTTCACATCCAGTAGGGATACACTGGAAAAGAAGAGAATTAAAGAAAAACAGGAGACATTCATGCCAGATACTGAGAAAGCTTACAAAAATAAAGTTAGTGAACCAGTGGATGAGGTTAGGAGCAGAGGTATAGTATATATCTATAATTAGAAGCTATAGTCAGGGTATAATTAGAAAGTATAACTGATCTCATCACACAGAAGTAGGTTTTTGAGGCCCTTTCTAATCCTATTTTGGATTGGTTCTACGCTTCTATTTTTTTAAATGAAACAAGATTTCAGTGTTTGTCTATGATTCACTCACTATTGAAATAATTTTGGAAAAGCCCTATGCTAAACGCTATCTATAAATGTATTTTTTTTTCATGATTTGTCTACACAGAAATTAACTTTCCACGTTGAATGCACTGTTGTATTAACCCTCTGTGTGCTGAGTTTGAGTTCCTCTCTTGGTGGAACTAGCTGGGATCAGAAATACTAGCATGCTTCTGATTCTCAAAAAAACTAGCATGCTCAGAGGAGTAAAGTTTGAAGCCCTTGCCTCCTCTGAGGTGTCTCTTTCATGTCATTCAGTACAATAAGACTCTTTTCAGTGGTGCCCAGCAACAGGACAAGGGGCAATGGGCACAAACCGGAACACAGGAAATTCCATCTGAACCTGAGGAAAAACTAGTTTACTTTGAGTGTGACAGAGCACTGGAACAGGCTGCCCAGAGAGGCTGTGGAGTCTCTGACTCTGGAGATACTCAACCTGCCTGGACATGATCCTGCGTAACCTGCTCTAGGTGAACCTGCTGTAGCAGTGGGTTGGACTAGAGCATCTCTAGAGGTCCCTTCCAACCCCTACCATTCTGTGATTCCGTGATTCCGTGACTGTTCGCTGGCCGTAAGAGGATGCACCCAGACAATATTCCAAGTTGGCATGTTAAAATGAGCCATAACAACAAGGCAAGCGCTACAAGAGGCACTCTGCAGAAGGAACATGCAGCATTTATAGACAGGGTGCCAACGGCATTAACGAACACGCGGCATTATTCACAGATTTTGCAGACAGTGTGGATTCTTGCAGCAGTGTGTTGCCAGGCGTTATGCCTGGGTGCCGGGGTCTGACTCGCTGGAGCCTGCCCGGGGGGAGCCTGGAAGCGCTGCTGCAAGGAGCGGTGCTGCCGCAGGATGGAGCGATCTGCCTGAAACTGCGAAACTTGGCTGATATGTTTCACACTGTAAATTTAAAACAGAAATCTGAATACGGTAAAAACATAAGCTGTTTCTGGATGTATCTCAACAAGGCACGGCTTCTTGCAGAGAACAGGAGGCAAAGAGGGAAGAATTCAGGCTAAAAAACCAAAATACACCACAGTGGTGGTACATGAGGGTAAATTGTTGTAAAGCCTATTGAGATCACTTGAGTGCCTGCTATGCTCATCAATATTGCTGAACAGAGTTGTAGCAAAAAAGGAACCCCTTTCCAGGGCTCTCTGAATTATTATTTCATGCAGAGCATCACCTAAATTCTACTTCTTAAACTGAATATTTTCCACTCTTTTTTCAAAGTGGGGTCTACCTATCTTCAGATAAAATGAATATGGAACAAAAAGAGAAGGTCTTGTTGTCCAAACACAAAATATTTGAACTGGAAAACAGAGCTGAACTACAAATCTTGTTTGTGAATTGCCTCGTTCAGACCATGAGTTGTGCTCTGCACCACCCTACATGCGGTGACAGTCAATGCTGCTTCAGGTAGATATTCCAACAGTAACTGGGAGAAGTTATGGTCAATTCACATCGGGGACAGGGTCCAAGCTGGAATGGGAGATGAACAGGGCGTGTTTAGTCAAGGAGTCACGTCCTCAGCAGGAGTGGAATGTTGCTCTCTTAACATGGAAGAAAACTTTTGATTTCAGGAAAAAACTTGCACAGACTGATACTACAATCCGCTAAAAAAAATCTTGGTAGGTGTTTGGGATGAAATCACCATGAACGCTCATGGCAGAAAAATATTATATCACTTGTATTTTGTTTTTAAAAGACATGCTTACACATTAACTATAAATGTTTTTTTTTTTCTTAAAGGCTAACATATTTTCAGGGTGTAAAGAGAGCAGAACTTGAAAATTTAAAAATTCTTAAAACCTAAAGACTACTTTTAATGCTTTTTGCAGAATTAGTTAGATATTTTTATTATCACTTATCTCACCATAGACAATGAAAAACTAACCAAATTCTTTTTGTTGAAGGACAATTTCTAACCAACTTTGCTGTCAAATTTTATGACTTGTCATGATCGAGCATCAAATGCTTGAATTTAAGGAGTATGTACTGCCCAATAACAATAATCTCCTATATGGAAAAAAAATATCTGCAATAATTATAAGTCATGGGAATCACTTTTATGAGCTCGATATTTTGTTAAAAAATTTTTGTAAAGAAAAATGTACTAAATTCACACCAAGTTTTGACCATTAAATGTCATCCATCTGTGTGACTATGTATTAAACTGGTTTTAGAAATTCAGAAATGTCCAACTTCCAGAAGATGGTGCTGTAGCACTTCAGCTGCCCGCTGCCTTCCTACCGGGATGTATGTTGAGGTTTCCAACTCTGATGAAAATTTTCTTTTTCACTGTGCTTCCTCAGAAATGCAGGAGCCCCCCTGCTCTGAGATGCACGTATTTTTCTCCCCTCTCATGAAACCCTTTGATTTTTCTAAAGCCAGAAAAATTCAACATCAAAAGGGAGCACAAATACTGCCTTCCATTAATGTGGAGATCAACAAAGGCAAGTATCAAGTAATGAGATGTAAGATCAAGCCGCTTATTTTGGACCTGGCTCAAACCAGGTTTGAATTCAGTTCTGCTGTTGTGGTTGAGCTGCTTCTGAAGGTACCGGTCTGTATCTGAAGTTTTTGCCTGAGCTGGTCATATTTCAGCAATATTTAAATCCAGATTTCCATTCTAGCCTATCCTAGAGTATCCTCAGTTGTTAATTAAAAGAATCAGCTCTGAAGGCACATTATTCTGCTGCCACCAGTGCCTGTTCCAGCAGCTCCCATCGAGTGAAACCACCGCTTACTTCACAAAAATAATAGGCAAGAGGGAAAAAAAACCCCAACCAACCACCCAACCAAAACATGAGATTAAAAAGTTGACTGGAATAACATTTTTTTAAAGCTCCAGCCTCAGTCTCTTTCCCCTTACAGCCGTCGATGACTTCAGCAGGCTGATGCCTGTCAAACCGGGTGCAGAGGAGGCCTCCGAGGGAGCTGCCATGGAGGAAGGGGCTGGGGTGGGAGGTTGTGGGGGGCTGAGGCCAGGAGTGCCCAGCTTTCCCCTCCCCATCTCCAGGGGATAGCCTTCATTTATGGCCTCGCAAACCCGTGCAGTACAGCCTGCGGTAGAGGTAATTTGGGTCTGACAGCTCGTTCTACAGCTGTGCCATTGCAGACGTGGGAAGTCTATCAGTGCTGGAAAGGCTCGGTATCTTTTTGCAGCATGCTGCCCTAACTTTTGTCTTGTAAGTGTCGCAGGAAACCAGGAGTCCTGGACACAATCCAGTATCTACATTTCTGTTGCTTTATGTAGATAATTCGGAGCTGTGTTTTGGGAGTTTTCTTTTCTCTCTCTCTTTTTTTTTTTTTTTTTAACATAATGTTTCTGAAATATTGTAGCATAAAATGAAATACTTAAGTGCAAGGGTCTGGAAATCAGTACTTCCAGATTTCACTACTGGCACTGACTACAGCTAAGAGGGAAGTAGTATTGTCCACACAAAACACTGGAAAGACATGAAATATGCAGGGCCTTAGAAAATCACAATTAAATATCAAACATTTGTTCACACTGTTTATGGAAAAACTGGAAAAAAAAATGAAACAGTTCTCTGAGAAAATTTGCATTTTGAGAAGAAAAAAAAGCCTCTTTTTTTCTTTTTTGTAGACTTTCAATGTAATTTCTTTTCACTGGGTTTAGCAGTAACTTTGACAGACTCTACTTGACCTTGAGCAAACCCTTCATCTGGTAGTTACCTAAGTGAATCCCACCTGTGTTAGAAAAGTGTCTATAGAACAACAATGAAGCTTATCTCAAGTGTTTTTCTGCAGCCGTGTTTAGTGGAGAGAGGATAGCTGTATCTCCTACAGCTACATTTGCAACATTTATTCCTGCTGCATCCTTTCGTGTCTCTTCTAGTGCAGAAGTGCCTTGAATTCCATGGGTTTTTTTCCTTTTGCAAACGCAATACTTGGTAGCATGTGCAAGCAGGAGGCATCAGAGTGTTTTTCCACAGCATAGAAATAAATGTTTTGCAAGTCATGTTTCCTTTCCTATAGGCCATCCAGAACCTTTATCAGAGACTGGTTGATACCGAGTTGGATGTGTCTATCAACCTCATGAATACTCACAGAAAGACATGTTGCCTGAGAAGAAATACTGCCGAGTACTCTCATGCTTTCTAGAGTGTTTGTAAAAGCTGTAAAATGTCAATGAAAAAGCTGGATGTGTGCATGTAAATGCATGAATGCAGCTATTTATGTCAGGACTTGATAGGGTGTGACTGATCAGTGTTGTAAATCTCTTCCCAGCCTTCTCGAAAGGAAGGACAATTCCATTTCACAGATAACCGCTAGAGTCACAGGCAAGTAAAATAATGGAAAACTTCTGCAAAAGTCTGGGGCAGAGAAAGGACTTGGGACCGGTCTTCCCTACGTCTGGCTGCTGCAGGCACTGATGGGGGCTGCTGGTCTCACCTTAAAAGCAGATGAGTCTGTAGAACCAACTGTAAAAGTATGAGAAACAGAATGAGAAAAAAGCATGAGAATAGAAAAATACAACTGAAAACTGAACAAAAAGAGACTTTAAGGTAGATTATATGTACTAGCTTGTTCACTTTTTTTTTTTTAGAGTATATCTGATTTTTGAGACAAAGAAAACCTGGAAGATCTAATCTGCCTGGCCTTCTGTAAAGCCTCTGATTCAATGGAAGCATCTGATTCCAGAATACAATATGAATTTTTTCATTAGACTAGGAAAATCAAATTAAGACAGGAATTATATGTGACTTATGTATGTAGTAGTGAAAATCAGCTATATTATCTTCCTGGAAAGATCTTAAATCTATGGTTCTTGAAGAACTGGGGCTTTTTAACAGGTTAAAAAAAAAATATTTTTAGTAACATAAAAACATTTTAGTTCATTTTTTTACCTTTTTTTTCTATGTATCATTTTTTCTTTCTCTTTGATAAACCTTCAGGGTATATTCATGACTGAAAGTAACATCCATCATTCTGGGGCTTTCCTCACCTGACCTTGCATTTTTGTAAACTCATTGCAATGTGGAGAACTATGGACTTCAACATATGGTGTAGATAAAATAGGGTACAAACTGTATTTCCCACTTTAGCCAACAGTATGGCACAGAATAGGAGATATTTTGCTGTAACTGTCACTAAGAAATTAATATTTTTGTCACTGGCTGTACAGTATCCAGTCTTAATCAAACCCTTATATAAATGATTCCTTATTCACAAAGAAAATCTTGTTCCTAGCCACACCCTTTCAAAAATTTGGCCTGGGTGGCTATGTTTTGGCTTGGGTTTTGATGTGCTAGATAACGCAAAAACCATAAAGCTGTATGTGCTGTAGCTGTTTAGTAATTTAACCAGGAGATTAATCTTATGGATTACAAAAATTGAAGAACAAAGGAGAAACTGACATCTAATATGAGTTTGTGAAATTTGTCATTTTTAGTTCAGCAGAGACAACATGCTTTAGCTGAGCTACTATCCATATTGCAATGCACAGGAGAGTAATTGTCATAGTGATAATAAGCTCTCTTCCCAGCATGGATATTGAATGGTAGAGAAAAGTGACAATTTAGCTCCTTTCTCATATAGCTATATCAACACAAGTAAGTCTATCTCTTCCACCTGTCAGCAGAGGTATATTTGTTCCAAAGCTGTATTCATACATGGTGCTTAAACAGTAAAAAATACTAATTTTTCCACTTTGGTTCAGCTCACTTGCCTCCCTAGCTGAAGGATGGAGAGAGAAGACTATTCCAATCTACAAGAGAATTACATGGAGAAAAAAATGAACATCTTTTTCAAAGAATACTTCTTTTTAATTATCCCTTTGGATTCATGGGTTAGAGAAATTACCTACTTCTGTGTGGAGTTACCCACATCACGTCCAGAGCTGGAAGTGGTGTAGCAGCCTGCCTTGCTGCTAGGAATCGCTGTACTGGTAATACCTGCCAGGAACTGCTGTACTGATAATATTGCTGTACAGCTCTAGGTAGTATCTTTGTATTGATCTGATCTGCACCACAGACACACACTAGATATTCAGAGATGCTTTTAATTTGGAATTCTGCTGGAGCTTAGGAAATTGAGACCTTGGAAGGCTCAGCCTTAGTTGTTTCTTTTGAAATAATATCAGTATTACACTTGCAAACCAATAAATTCTTGAAACTTTTTAAAGTAAAACGTGGACCGAGTTCCACGTACAAATACTTCATTCCTCACTTTTCACAGTCAGCAGCATCTTCTCTGAAATGTTCAACTGAGCCAAGAAATGAAATGTTAAATATGACATCCTCAATGTGTAGCTAGCACTACAGCTGACTTTATACAAAATAAGCAGCAATGTGCTGAGTATCTGAGAACTGTGGCATACAACCCCAAAACTGTCTTTCACCAGAAATCACCCTTAGATACCTCAATCTTTAGGTTCCTGAATGATGAATGATGAATTTGTTCTCACCCTCCTCTCCTCCAAAGGAAAATGTTGAAGCCAAATTCACCGAAGACAGAGCCTGGTGTCCCGATGTAACTCAAGCCACTCTTCAGTGACAAAGGCAGATTTCACAGTTCTGGTGAGTGATTTTCCTTTCTATTATAATTTCAGAACAATTTGTTTGATTCTCAGGCAGCAGCACACAGGTAGTGTAAAAGGAAATGAAAATGGATAATAATTTATTCTTACTTTACAATTTGAAGTCTCTTTATATTGCTAGTCTTGGTAAAAGAGCTCTACAGTGAAGGAGAATGGAGTGCATCATGCCAGGGACATCAGAGCAACGCCACAAGCATGAAAATATGTGGGTTCAATATACCACTCTACTGGTTCATTCTTTGACCTGGATAAATTACAAACTACTTACCCAGTGAGTATTTCTTTAACTTAGTATAAACATTCCAGCGTTGAAGATAGGTTGTTCATGACGTTTACATTTCTCTTTTCACCCATCCCAACAGCTAAAGGATGTGCAGTTGTTCCCTCATTTCTCCTTTTTATTTTGGCCAGAAACGCTACCCTGACCCGAGACCCTGACACTCTTACTATAGATTTGTCAAGACTGGAATGTTCTTGGAAAAATACTAAGTTTCTACAAACTGACAATTCCAAGAATGAATATTTTGGTGAAAAGTTCTGACCAGCTTGACTAAGAATGTCAGATGCTATACCAGTAACTCCTTCTTCTTCTCATCTCCGTTAGAAGTGAGGCTAGACCTGGACTCTTCATCTGGAAAAGGGCAATTGGAAGGGAGTATGGTAAGGTGTATAAAACCATGAATTGTTTGAGTAAAGCATATAGGGTAGATTCATCATCATATCTCAGAAAGCAAGAACTAGAAAGCAGCTAATGGCAGACAAAGGTTTGCAGGAAGAGAGACTGTATCTTTAATCAGAGTAACTGGTGTAATTGGAAAATTGTCACGTTTGTATCTGTGCACCATTGTATGACAAAGTACAATGAGGGAAAACAGCGAAATTAGCTGGCAACAGATTAAAAACAAACAAGCAAACAAAAAGCTGAAAATAAAAGGCATTACTTTGTGGTACATTTAGATTATCAGAAAACAGAAGTGCCTAATAGGGAAGGGAGCACTCTACATGTGACCTACTCTCATTCTCTCCTGCGTATCCATTGCTGCTCACTGTAAGAGTCAAGTTGCTGGATGAACCTTTGATCTCACTGAATACAAGGAGGGTCAAAATCATGCAGATAGACTTCCCTTGAGGGGAAAGGTGTTGGTTTCCTATAGGACAGTAAGTGAGAGGGTGGAGTTGTGTTTTTTTAATATAGTTTTGATAGCAATGGCACTAATTTTAGCATATCTATATGACTTTGCCACTTAATATTAGAAATCATAGCAGTCGATTGGTCCCCCCTGAGATACCGTGCTTCTGCACTAGTGTAGATATTGTCTTCAGTGCTGAAGTAAGTGTCTTCAGCTGCTATTCTTACTGCTATTCTTGCCTCTTCGGTATGATAAGCTCCGTCTCCAGTGGTGTCTCGGTCACTGACAAAGAATGATGACCCTGCTGAAGCCTTGATTACCATAAGAGAATCATTTAATTCAGGCTATAAACCCTCTTGTCCTGAGATGAAAATCTGGGTTAATCACTTGAGTTATACCAGTAAAATGGGCTCCAATACCTTCAAAGGTATCCTTGCAACTTGCTTTACTACCATGTCAATGCTATCTCTAAGATGACTCACTCCATCTGAAAACAGAAGTTTTAGCTTGTGCTCCCCATTTGTGCAGTAATTTGTCCCACGATTTCACATTTACTATTAGCGCTATGGGTCAAGTACTTCTTCCATTCAGCTGGGAAGAGCTGCCATTCACTTTGGACCTGTCAGAAACTGTTTCTATCTGGAAAATTATTTTAATGGTGTTTTTTCCCCCCGACAACAGAATAAAATAATTGAAGTGCACTGGTGATAGGGTGATATTTATGCCTCCTCACCTTACTGTGAAATTTTGAAGCAAGTGAAATGTTCTGGCTTCTTGTTAAGTGTAAAACTTTTCATATGCCTCTGGGGGACAACAGAGCATGTGAGCAGTTGCATTGTGGGATCTGCAGCTCTCAGGTGTCTTGCTTTCCTTTGCTCAGAGGTTATGCTCACTGGCACGTTTGTCAAGGGCTGTTGTTTTGCTTTTCAAATGTATTCTGGGTAATTCTGTAAACTGCATTCAAATACATGGATTATGTGGTAAATACCTCTGTCTGGTACATAAGGTCCAAACCCGAGAAAGGTCAGACAATATGGTATGAGGATGCATAAGCCTTTTTCATTAAACACAGAAAACAACATCTGTTTTTCCTTATTTCAGTTTTACGTTAACAGATATTGGTCGGTTAATGATTGTACAGCAATTTGCCATTATTAAGCAGGTGAGCCACTACAGCACAAAAAGGCATTCTTTGGAGCCAGTGGAAAATGACGCTGTACTACAAAAAGCGCAGTGCGCACAGTGCTCAGGAGCTGCGGGAAGGCAGGTTCAGAAATGCCACAATACTAACAAGCTTTCCTCTGGAGACATTCGCCATTCACATGCCTCTAAAATAAGCTCAGGTCTGAAAGTGCTTTACAGAAACTGATGCTGGGGTCCTAATAGTCAACATTATAGCTCTCAGAGCATCCCATCTGGCAGCACACAAAAGTCTAGGGAAAAAGTTACGGAGTTTGGGCTAACACTTCAGAAAACAAACAAAAAAGCCTGTTGTGTTTGTGGACAGGCATGTGTCACTCTGCTTGCTGCCACAGAGCAGCAAACTCTGAATTTGTGATCATATTTTAGATTTCATTCATATCTTGAGAGTTGAAGTGGCTGTTACAAATATATTTTTTGCCTAGCAACTGTTCTTCTTGGAAATAAAAGTAAATTTCCCAGCTAGCAAGGACAGGCTTTCTGTATTTGCGTGTGTTTTACAAATCTCTATGACCACATTGAGTTATCAGTGGTACTTCACTGATATCAAAGAGCACGTTTTACATGAGTGCTTCATAAAATAGACTCTTCCAACTGTTACTTCCTCTAAACCCAACTTGCTCGTGCTCTTACGTGTTACAAGGGGGACAGGTTGGAGAATGTACCTTATGAAATTAGCTGTCTTCTGTTTAGGGTAGCCCGGGCTGGGACAGTTTTAAACCCCTTGTTTTGTTTCCCATGTTATTGCATAGGATAGACCTCACTGTGATAAAGTGTTAATGGAATGAGCAAGGTCAATGAATTCTGTTGGAGTAGGCAAAGATTAAAGGAGGACTTCACTCTGGGCACCTCTAAGGTGGTGCACACTCTTGCTTTCTACATGATGAAATGTTAGTACCTGGGAAGGTCGCAGTTTTGACTTTTGTCCCAAACTCCCTTTAGTCTCTATGCTTACAAGCCTCTGCTGTCAAGCATTGTTTAACTAATCAGTTTATATATGGCCATGGTTAATTTCTTGTGGGATTACATTCATGCAAGAGCTCTCCAAACAAGAGGACAAAGTCAATGAGGAGAGCTGCTGAGTACAAAAGAGAAAATGTTTGTCTGGGAAAAAAAATCAACAGATTATGTTATTAAAATCTGAGAGTTCCTCAGTCCAGATTTCATTATTTCCATTATCTTGGGTTTCTGTAAATACATTTGGCTTGTTACACAATTCAAACTTCTATTGGCATTAATAGGATCTTACAAGTTAGATATGGAAGAAGCTATTAGATAATGCAGCCATCTCCCTGCTGATGCAGGAGTAGTCATTGAATTACTTATGCTCATTGAAGAAGAGAGACCTAAAGGGTTGAACCTGCCCTTTCAAGGATAATTCACATCAGATAAAATCAGCCACTGTTATTGTAATATTTTTAAGTTTTAAGATCAGTGACTGATTTTCTAAGAGAAATTCATAGTAAAGAACATAAATAACAGAGGTTAATACTGCATCTGTAGTAACAAACAAATAGTATACACGAGGTTGGGTTTTTAGAGCTGTGAGCATAATTCTTATCAGCACTAAATGATACCAAGCAAAGTCAAATATATTAAGTCTCTGAAAGGCACAGCAGGGTAGATAAATGTTATATAAATCTTTTTGCAATGACATGTTTTATGACTTTAACTCTTGGGTTCCTATTTCTAGTCTTTGTCCAATGTTTGATGTGTTGTTATTTTCCTACAGATTCACTGCACTTTGCCAGCAGATTGACCTGGGTAGACAACTGTAGTTCTTGCCTTTTGGAGGCTACGATTGCTGATGAAAACAAGTTGCCTCTCTCTGCTTGGAGGGGTCCACCATAGTGCACCTCTGGGAACTGGAGTATCCAGATTAAGCCACTGCTCTTATTATGCACTGTTCTTTTTCTGTCTTGTTCTTGGATTGTTTTTACGTGGAAACCCTAGCATTAGACGTGAGGAGAGAACAGCAGCTTCCACCAGCGTGATGCCTTAATGCAGTATCAGGATACATCTGGGACATACACTACTAAGGAACTTGAAAACACCTCAGTTTTGGTAGCTGCAATAACTAGTTTTCTTAAATGAACAGTTTAAAACTGGAAGCAAAACACCAAGAGGAAAGTCATTATAGAACAATAAGCCCCCTTTATGCATGCCCTTCTTTCCAAAAATCCCATTGTCTCAAGCTGGTGGATTGGACAGGTCTGTTTGCACACACACCACAAAAGGGGACACTGTCTAAATATGTCACAAAAAATTCTTGTTTCCCGTATGGAGAGATTATTTCTATAAATCCTTGGTGGTCTCCTATACCCAGGCTAGTCAAAAATAATGTTAATTGCCTTGGAGTCAGGAGCTTGCATCCTCACAGGTTATAGGCTGCCTATTGTCCCTCCACAGTCTATTAGCATTTACTACAGGTTCCATATCTTATCTCACACCATTCTTCATTCTTCCTGCTTGTTTCTCTTATAGCTACAGTCAGGATAAGCTGGCATGTTCACACAATAATTATTGAATAGCCAGGTCACATGAAATATTCATAAATCATTGCAGAACAGCCCCATCAGCCATCACATGGATGTTAAAAAAAAGGATTCTGGAAAATAATTACCAATTTGTATGTTGTTATCTCCCTACATAACCATATTTCCTTCTTTCCTTGCTCTACTGTATTTGTTTCCCATTTAACAAGTTATGTAAAAAAGTTTTAGCAATTCATCTGATGGCTGAGTTGCAGTTATTTATAATTATGGAATATTCTTGGGTGTTTGTTTAAAGTGTGCTGGAGAGCTGCTGGTTTTGTTTTTTTCTGGTAGGCGGCTCATTACTTCATAAATCTGTGACTGAATGGGAATTGTGGCTGGGGAGCAACTGTGCTGCTTCATGCATCATGACCAAGTGTGTGTGGGAGTCAGGAACAGCACCTCTCTGGACCAGCTGCTCCATCCATCTGCAGCTGGGTCTAGGTACAGTGATCTACGGTCAAGATCTGCACTGGGAGTATTTTTATAGCTGTTTTATAGCAGCTGGTGTGAATGGCAGCAGAAAAATGAACGATCAACTTCCTAACCATCAGGAACAAACTAAGAAAGAAAAATAAGCATAAAAATTAGCACATTTTTGTTAGTATTATAAAGACAATCTTTGAAGTTCAGTTTCTCAGAAGAGCTACTGTAAGCCTACATATTTATTGGTTTGTCACTCAGCTGAAAATTTGCTTTATACCAAAACTTGGCACAAAAATATATTTGAGTGGCAAATGATGTTCATAATTTCAGATGCTTTTATGTCCTCTTAAAACTGAAAAATAACTATTTAAAAAGGAAATGTTACTTGAAGCTAGTCTAGTTTTGCCACTCATGGAGAAAAATAAGGCTACATGATCAAACTGAGTTATTTTTAAAATCCAGGTAGAGTAGGATTGCTTATTGAATATTGAGTTTATACTTTCAGTCCATGTGGAATCCAGCCTATGTTAGCAACAGCTAAAGTTGTATTAATAAAAGGGTCTAATTCAGCTTGCTATACATTTAATAGAGTGAATGATTTTCTTTATTATCCTAGTTTGAGCAAAATATAAGGAGAAATATTTTTGTATGGCTCTGGCTTTTAATTTTGGATTTAAATAATCATGAGGGATCTCAGCACATTTTAGATTATATCTGCAGCTTTCCTGGAGGAGGCTTTGCATGATGTTGTTCTGCAGCTCCTGCCAGAGGAAGTATTGCCATCACATATAAGTCTTCCTTGTAATACATTCATCACAGCGTAACACAACATGACACAGAAAGTGAGACTGGTGGCTTTTTGTCAGAGTTCTTTTTAAAATAATCTCAGTGATTATTTAGACTTTCATTACACAAAACAGAGACAGTGGACAAAGAAGTGAAAGGCTGGTGCTTCCATGAGTGATGTCTGGGAAGAGAATCCTTGGCATCTCCTGGGTATAGTTCCCTTCCATGGAGGAAGGGGAGAGCATTTTTATGTCTTTCAGAGTCTACCTTCTCTTTAGAAATGCTCATTAAAGTGCCTTAGAAAAATAATGTCTTGAATACAGCAACTTGCACCCAATTCTCAAGGTATATTTGTGAAGAACATAATACCTGGAGAGCAAAATCTCTTCAGTCTCTGGTGTTTTCCTTGAAATGAAGTATGCTGAACAGTGTTTCAGAGCGCTATTGCTGTGCTCAGTCTGTCTTTCAGAAAAGAAGAATTCCCTGCCCATGAACAATAGTCACATAATTGCCAAGTCCTCATGCATCCGTTCTCAGTTGTGCATCATGTCAAAGGAGAATTAAAATTCTCACAACATTGGCAATCCCCATACTGTCACAGTGTGCTGCTTACCACACTGGATTTAGCACGAGTCATTTCATGGAATGACCTTCCTAAAATATTGACAACATATTACTGTTTCTGAACCTCCCATGTAGACATGCTTAATCCGTTACTCATTCCTTTGCTCTGGTTTAGAGAGACAAAGATGTATTAGGTGGGCTGGTCAAGAACCAGAGACACCATTTTGTTCACATAAAACATAATTTCAATACTCCTGTTGGACAGAATTTTTCCTGAATGTGACTACAGAAAGGTAATGGACACATTTTGATCAGAAACAGGAATGAAATGGAGATACGGAAGTAGGAAATGTCTTGGGGAAATCTCTCGGACTCTGTCAGAACCTGACTTACCTGAGTCTTTTGCCTGATTCTGGTTTACGTCTGTTTTTCAGCTTCTAAACTTAGCTGAAACTTTGATGCCCTTTAAGAGGATAAATATTTTGCGAACATTTATAACACTTGTGTCTGCCCTATTTCTTCAGGAAAATCTTTATCCAAAGTACGACTTTTCTTCTCCTTTTTAGAAAAAAAAAATGTTGAAATTGCCCTCATATTATTTAGAAATAAATTATTAGTTACATTTCATACTGAATATTTTGCATCAGTCTATTGAAACAATGCTGTAACCAAAATGGAATAGCATAAAACATTCAGAAAAGCTCATTAAAGGCTCACTGTGTTAATGCTGAGTATAGGCAACCAACATAGTACACAGTACCTGGGAAAGATGATTATTCTGGGGACATTCGTAGGTTGGTTTTGAGAATTCAGGCCAGATCATGAACTGCTCTGGGCAGAACTGAATCCTTTTGCACCAGCTGAGCTTCTAGCCCTTTCTAGTCTGTGTTTTAATCCCTGGGTGATAGCTATGTGGCTGCTAGAATTACCAAGAAGGCAGGGGCAAGGCAGCGGAAAGGAGCAGGGCATAGTCCCCCTTTAATCACAGCCCCTTTTAGGCACTGATAAGAAAATGGTAGAATGAAAATTAGACCTCAAAATTCAGAACAATCATTTCAACATAAAAGTAAGAGAAGAGCACCCATGACATATGAAAGTGTCTAATCTGAAAAAATCAGCTGCTCTTTCACGGCCATGCACAGCTTAGAGCTAAAGAATTAGAAAATGCTACTGTATATTCGATGGGAAAACAGGTCTCTTTAGTGTTTTCCAGTCAGCAGTGACAGTCTGTCTTCCCTGAGCTTGGTGCAGAGGGTCAATTTGAATCCTCTGAAGTGCCAAGAGCTCCATCTGCTCTTCCATCTGAAATGGGAATATTTTTGCTCTTTTTTTTTAATCTTGATTTGGTCTTTTGGTGTTTGTGTTAGAACACACAGCCCAGATGCCAATAATGAGGAAAATATATTAAGTGATAAGGGAGAAAACAGAGAAATTAAAATGAACGAGGTAGGAAAATTGTAAATGGAAAATGGGAGCTGATTGCAATATCCAGCCCAGGTGTGGCTGTGAATTAAAGTGCTTTCCTGAGAGATTCCAACAGATATATCCCATAATCCTACACATCTGGGAAAGTGTTGGTCAAGACAGTCCTGGAAGTTGTGCCAAAAACACCTTAAAGATATTCCACACAAAGATCCAGCTTGCTATATACTCCAGCTGCTGTTTATTAGTGATGCTCATATTTTATGTATGCTAGCACACAGGAATTCGGTTACAGACAAAACTGTATATATAGATTTAAATCCATTGATTGTATATTCCACTTAGGCTTTATTGAAGCATTTTTTCTGTATGCAACCACACAGCTACAGTTTCTTTAGCTGAAACTGAAACATATGTATATACCTACAAACACACATACATATATAGGAATGCTTTAATTTTCCTTAAAACAAATTGAAAAATGTCAGTGCTTCTCCTCAGGAAAAAAAAAAACCACCACAGTGATCTTTCGCTTCTCTATTCACTTTGTTTTCACAGAGACCTTGAGCTTTTCTAAATCTAGTGAATTTGAAAAGTCAGTATTCTGAGGTTGAGAAACCAACCTTAGCAATTGTGCCAATGCGTGAACCAGTCTTTAGTGCAGAAGAATTATTTCAGTATTTTTGTTCTGTGTAAGAAAACCACAACCAAGGAACATCAGAAAACATGCTTATATTAAACTAAGTTCTTTTCTGGGGAAAAAAACCTCTTAGCCATGCAACAATGAATAAGTATCAGTTAATACCTGTCAAAATGTTACTCCCTTCCCCTTTTTCTTCTCCCCTTTCCCCCCTACCTTTTCCTTTCCTCCCACCCTTTCCCTTTTCTTCTCTTTCAAGTTGGCAGGTGATGAAAAGTCCCAGATGTTGATTGTCTTAAGAAAATCCATATTATGAAAAGGATTCTCTTATACCGTTGAGCAACTTATACCTTTGAACAGCTTTGTTTTCAACACCAGGTGTCACTGCAATCTTAAAATATTTTGTAGAATTGGTGAACAAAGCAAGATTTGCTATTGAATGTAAGAAAATCATTCCAGACATACAGTGGCAATGGAAACTAAGTTTGTGGAACTCCATAAAACAGGGCAGCTGGCATAAGCATATAACTTTGAAAGCAAAGCTGGAGAGAATACAGCCTTAAGAGCAATACACCATTGATACAGTACCCTGAAACTGAATTGACCAATTTCTATACTTAATAATTGCCCATAGCATTACAAAGCTACTTTTAAATAGCATCAATTATCAAGTGATGCAGGCCTAGGTAGGTAAGTTCATCAAACTAAAAAAATGTCAGCACATCACTGAAACTGAACTTCCTGTGAAATAAGAACAATTCCACTGAACCTGTCAATGGTTTTCGGGTACAAAATAAATTCACCAGTAGATTATCAAATAGTCTGAATAGCTTTGGAAACCATATTTCACAGCAGTGTTTCACAGAGATTACTTCAGCATGTCAGAGAGGTTTTGGTGAATTTTAACAACATTAATCTGTTACAGTTTGCATTGAATTTATTTGCTATTTTTACCAATTTCATAGCATTTTGACAAAGGTTTAGAATCTTTAAAACCAGGAATAATATTCAGCTATATTTTTCACAAAAAATTATTTTATTTTTAGATGAGCTCCAGAAATAGCAACAAAAAAAATTTACAGAACACTTGTCTGTTTTCTCTGTTTTGGTAGTTCTGATGGATGAAGGGAAATAAGGGTGTTATAAAATCCCTTTGTCTAAAATGTTTGCTGAAGTAAGGTTGCACTGCTGTCTACTTAAAAATATAATAAGTGTTTCAAAGTAACAAATAAGAAATAAAAAAAATTACTTTTAATAATAAAGTAGAAGGAAAAGATAGAAATATAGAAAAAAGGGATTAGAGGGAAATAAAACATGAGTGAAGGAATGCGGGAGTGAAGTCAAGTCTGGAAAAGAGGGGAGGAAAGGTGTTGTTCTAAAATTTGTCTTTTTGTTTCTCACTACCTGAATCCATTGCAATTGGCAAAAAATTAAATTAATTTTTCACTATAAGAGTTTGTTTTGCCCACAACAGCAATGGGTGCTCAATGTACAAGCTTTCTCATCCTATTTTCACCCCCGTCCTGCTAAGCAAGGGCAGTGAGGGAGCAGCTGGGTGGGTGTTTGGCCCTTAGCCAAGGCTAAAGCACAGCATATCTAAAGATGTTTTGATATCAGTGGTCTATTGCTTTTGGTAAAGTGCTAAAGCACTTTGTTCTTTGCTTCATCAATACACTTTTTATTGTATGTATAGACAGCAAGTTGTCTTCAATAAAAGGATCTACTTTCATACAATCGCCTTGGCACAACATGGTCATGGTACTGAAAGCAGGAATATGCTAATGTAACTTTTAGCTGTTCTTTGGTTTTCCAGGAGAGGAAAACTCTAGGGTGTTCGCATCACAATAAATACAATATCTTAAAATGTTAGTATTAGCTGAATGGCATATCCATTAAAGCAATCTGTAAACTTTTGAAGTCACTCTGCTAATTGTCCTGAAGGTCATTCAATGAAACATAGTTCAGGAAATATAACATGACAATTTATACCTGGGTCTTGAATAAACCCGTTCCCTTCAATCACCATCTTCACTCTTCCATTTTCAAAAAAGGGCTGTGAAGTTGAATGCATCTTTGATTCTCCAGACATAAAACTTAATATCTCTCAGCACAAAAGAGGGACACTTAGTGTTACTATATGGCAACAGCTGTAAATCAAATTGATGGAAATACCTTTTTGTGCCTTTTAAAATGATGGAATTCGTAGCCATAGAATGTTAAGAGGCCAAAGGTATGAATGGGTTCCTAAAGAGACAAGATAAATTAATGGAGGGGAAATCTGGTCATGGTCAGGAAATAAAAGGTTTGAAATACAAATTCTGGCTTGAGAAGTTTATGTTCTGAAGATTATGCCAATGTTCATATATAGTTCAGTCCATGCCTTGGTATGTTTTCCTCTCTAGATGCCCATGAACAGCTCCTGATGGAAACAGAACTACCTCAACTGGACGTAGGCTCTTTCTTTATATTCCAGTGTCATTAACTCTTGATCCACATTAAACAGAAGCATTCCTGCCTACCAATCTACAGACTGCCTGGTGGAAATTTTTTGAATGTAGAAACTGTAAGAGCAGAACTTAAGTATGAGTCCATGAGCAAATGTGAGATACAGTGTCTTACCGAGTTATCATTGATTATCACCCTAAATCTTACTGCATATGCTTTTTGGCTGAGTTGGTTGCATAGCGAGGTTATTTAGCTTACACCAAAATAAGCAATCATATTTTGCTTTACAAATGGGTCAGGGTAAGAATATACACTGGAACAGTTTGATGACAGCTGGTGGGCCGTAACCGCTATAGCTGCCTGAAGCTGAGCACGAATGACCTGCACTACAGCAGGCAAAGTGTTCATTGGTTAGTTGACGTGGTACTCCTCTATCAAGGCCTAATCTATTCAGTGTTTTCACTTTAAAACACAAGTAAGGCAGGACTCAGAAGTGCTTAAGTGATCAACTACACCTACCCTCTGGGGTTTGCTCTGTATCGCTGATCTCCCAGTTGTACAGCCCAGGTATGACAGTAGCATAATGATGCTGTTATCTGGGCAGTCACCTAAAAAACAGGACCTGACAGGGGGCTGGCAAATGAGGATCTCAAAAACTCTGGTGTTTTTCCAGAAGCAAGACCAAGTCTTGATTTACTGTTTCTGGGGTCTTATTTTAGAGTCCAGATATGTTCTTCTTTGACGTAGTGTGCTTCTCACATATGTTTCTTCCTAATTTTGAAATAAGTTTTTTTCTGATAAATTACAGAAACTTTTCTAACTCTTCTATGTGGACTTTCTTCTGTTAATATTTAGTCAGGCTGTAGTTAGAAAGGAATGGAATTTCAGATTTTCACAGAGATGGTAGCTAAATCAAGCTAACATTGTGTTCTCATTTAATACTTTGAAGATTTATGCAAGTTTGGGACAGATTTTTCTTTTCTACATTGTATATAATAATAAGTGAAAAAAGATATATCATCTTGACATGTCAGATTCCTGAACCCACCTCCCTCCCCGTGTCTGAAAATGCTTGGAAATTTGGAAACTTCTGAGTCAAAAAAAAAAAAAGCTTGTCAAAAAAGTGTATTTTCCTGTAGAACTTAAACAAAAAAAAAAGTGTTTCTGTTTCCAGGAAAAGCTCTGTGAGCTTAAGGTACCTGAGAAGCTCAACTTTTTCAATAAACATATATATACAACACTCCTGTCAAGTAGGAAAATAGTATAAACCACATTTTACAGATAACATATAAAGGTAACAGGAGGTAGAAAATTCAACTTTTCAGAGAAACATTGACCTAATGAATTCTCCTGACTTTGGAAAAACTACACAAACCAAATCTTGGAGGCATGCTCATTTTCTAATGAAAATGTTTACAAACTAAGGAAAGGTCTGCCTTTGGAAAGCTTCCTAGTATCCCACCTGATATATATTCTGGGAATGGATGTGAAGCCATATATTTTAGACTGGTAAAAGTATGATTTTGCTGGCTCAGTTTGTGCCCCTTTCCCTAAATTAAAGACACTATCTGGGCACATGCAAAGTTTTCCTAGGAAATCATGTCTATGCTAGCAGTTTGTGTTGCCATAGTTCTGACAATCACACTTTGTCACAACACCTAACTAACTCTGGCAAGCCAGAACTTATTGTGCAGACGTGGCCTCTATGTCAATGTCTAGACCTGCTATACCATAGTATGGCCAGAGAAATGTCTGACTGAATTCCTGATCCAGAGTAATTTCTGGAGTGCACTAAGAGCATATCAAATTGTGAACACGGATACATTAATTTAAACACAAGGAGAATCCATTAGGCTGTATTTCAGGCAAATGGTTTTTTTATGGGAAAAGAGCTTGATAACTCTTTTAAAGATCAAGAGCAACCAAGGCTATGGGCATGGGTCAAGAAACATTCAGTTCTTAACCATTCAACCATCCCCACAGAAGATAAGCTTTTCCATATAACAACCTATAATGTATAGATAAGCTTTAACGATGGAAATATAATTTCATTATCTAGCTATCCCATGTAAAGATAGAAGTTCTATTTAAAGCTGTTTAGGGTTTGCTTTTATACCTGGATATCTACCTGGCACAGCTGTGTCTAGAGGATGAAGTTGCAGGAGAATTTTGACCCATGGAGAAATGTCTGTCAAAGTTGAGCAGAAATGGGGGATAACCTCAATGATGAGATGTAGTTTTGAAATAATCTGAAGGTCTTCTGCTATTTCAATGACCAAGACTATTGTATGGCATTATCTCATCTCTGGACAAAATATATGAGAAAAGAACAAACCTAGAAACATGCAATAAAATTCTTAAAAAGTCTGTTTAGATACTATCAGAATCTGTTGGCTTGAAATCATGAACTGTGTTGCAGTTTTGAAGCATGTTATCTATAAGATATTTTTTGCATATCCACTTCAAAAAACCCCTTCATTCAGCTGTGATCTTAGCAATGTGCATTAAACAGTGACATCAGATACATACTCATGTATCTGCAACAAAACCTATTTCTCCCTAAAATAAGCATATCATCTTTTGAAACTTTTGTCTTAAATCTTTGCCTTTTTGTGGTTGCCATGCAAAGGTGCAAAAGCACCCATAACAAACTGCTCCACCTTCAGAAATTCAAATTCTGCCATTGTTTTTCTCCATATAATTTTTACCATGAAGAAAGAGCTTTGGCATGGCCCACCAAGCTAAATTCTTTGGATCAATTCTCAGACACAGTTGTACTTGCAGGTCGTGTCTATCCAGCTCAAAAGTCTGAACCAGGGACAGCCTCCTAGCCCTAAGACCCATAGCACTTCTACAGCTAATCTCTGTTACACATCAAAGACAAGACAACCCCGTACAATCTTCCCATTGCCTGGCCCCTGCTACCTCCCCTGGCACACAATTTGGCTCACTTCAAAGTTGTGCTGTGGGTGATACTAGCAATTTAATGGTATGGACAGATCAGTGGGTGGGCCCTGCTTTGGGTAGGTGAAGCCACAAAGCCGCACGTCCTTCAGCTGGGCGTGTGCAGTAACGCAGAATTTTGCCCTTGTTGACCTCGTAAATGCAAGTGGGGATTGCTAGTTCAGGGCTCAGGTTGTTTGCTGAACTGACGCTACCCTGTAGGAGCACCTCACAGCAGACAGTGCCAGCAACGCCACTCTCGTGATGGTCCCTCAGCAGCAGCACCCGCTGCAGCGTTCCCTGGTCCTTCGCCTAACCAGAACGTTTCAGTGGCAGGCTCTGTTTCTGCCACGGAGGGACCACTCGTTTTACATGGCTTTGTAAAGAATGGTTTGGCTTAGAAAAGAAAACAGATGTTATGGGCCATTCTGTCACTCCTTCTCTCTACTTAAGGCTCACCAGCCCAAAAAGCTAAAACGGACAAGGGTTGGCTCTGGAAATCACGGTGCACGGCACAAAGAAGCATGTAGCACTTAGACTTTTCTGGGTATGTTTACTACAGTGTAATAGTACGCCTTACTCTACTAAGGAAATAACCACATCTATTTTAATGTTAGTGTTATTGTTCGCTGTCATTTAGTGTGTTTTGTTTGTCATCATTGAAATGAAATATCGGTGGTTTTGTTTCCTATGTCAGCTGACTTTAGGCATAGGAAAATAAGGCAGTTATGTAGGACAACAGACTGCAAAATACTGGGGCCCTGCTGCTTGTTTTTCTTGGGAAAAGCCAGATTAGCAACACCTCCAGCAGTTGCACCACTTCACACAATAACCTCTGCCAACCAACCCAATTCTTTCATGAATTTTATCTTTCTTTCCCATAGCAGGATGGGGGTAGCTACATCCCCTCTTACCCTTCAGGGAGCAAATTTCATTTTGACTACATTTCTAGCTTTCTACCCTGAACAAAAAATATAAATGGCACATATTAGATCTCAGTTCAATTTCAGTTAACTGCATCTGCAAACCAGTGTTCTTAGTTTCCTTATCTATTTTGTTTTCCTTTGCTTTGTTCTGAGGATTGCTACAAAAGCACATTGATAAACAGGTCAAAAAAAATTTAATGCTCATGTACTGCACAGGAGTATTGAGATCTACCACTCCAGAGAGAAATATCTCAGATATGGAAGGAAGTGATATGTGGCCAGCAGGATTTCACACTCTACGCTCATCTAAACTGCCCAGAGAATCATGTTTTATATGAGTAATAAAACAAATGGAATGGTGAAAGATGAGACAAATGATCTGGTTAATGTATATTGTTTAGCCTTTTATAAATGCTGTAAATATCAAGAGACGTTGAATCATCCATAAAAGAAGCATCCTATTTAAAATATTTATCTAGTATACTATAGTGCTTGATTTTAGTGCAGGCAGAATTTAGTCTGTAGCTTATTATTATGTTTTCAGATTCTTTAAATGTCCACCATGTTAGCAAGAATCCTGTGTGTAAGGCTTAGGTACAGGACATCTTTTACCATTATTTACATTGCAAACGCACTCCTAATACTGATGAAACGGAGATTGAAAGTGCTTAATACCAGGGATAATGTGTTCCCTACAGCTTTTTTCTTCCTGTAATTCTGTTATCTGCATACTGGTTGTTGGTTTCAGTCATCAGAGGCTTACAGATATTGAGGACATGATTTTAGTCCATTTTACCAGAAATGTGGAAGCTGCTCCTGGATGGTCCTGAAAGCTCAGGCAGATGAGCTTTCAAACTCCCTAGGAGCACAGTGCCTAGAGGCAGTGGCTGAGGAAGTTATTATCTTGCCTATCACTCTTCGATTCACCTTTGATCTGTCATCCCCGTACTATGTACCATGCGCATTTCTCACCGTCACATAGGTGGATTCCTTTGAAGTGGAGACTCCCATGGCTCCAAATGCAGCTGCCATCCACCAGGACAAGAAAATTTTGTTTTGCAAAAACTGGAGAAGCAACAACACATTGGATCTGAATATTAATTACTTCTCGAGACTGTAACAGCACATACAATGATCATTAAATAAATCCAGATACCAAATGGGTACTTACATTTTTACAATAGATGTTTCACAGGCATTAACACTTCCATAACTCAGATGGCACTATTTAGCATTCCCAAAGACCTGATGTTTTGTTAATAGATAGAATTGGTCATAAATTTTCTGCTGAAGTAAAGTTTGCTGAAAAATGCCAGTTGGTGGAGTGTGAAATATTTCATTCAAAACAGCTTGGGTTTGATAAAGTTTTGCTGAATCCAAGGCAGGATTCCAAGAGAAACTGTGTTTCTGGCAGGTCTACCCAAGTCCTGGGAACTCTGTAAGCTACAGTATGGCCAGCCTGAAGGCAGGAGTCCCCAATGGGTCTGCATCATGGCTAGGGATGCTGGAAAACTTCAGGGCCCCCCAGTAGAAATGAGCCTGGATATGCTCCAAACAGAGATGAGCCTGGATTTGTCCCAGCTGGGGAACTCCCTAAAGCTACCAGAATTAGTTACAGGATGTGGAGAGTCTCTATGAGTTTGAAATTTAGAAAATTTCCACTGTGGATTATAACAAAAATCAAGGTAAGATGCCTCCTTTCCAAACACTCCTATTGATAGATGTGTTATAAATAACTAGAAGGAGCATGGAGCTTAAGCTTACTGGTCAAATCTTCATTACTCTTTACTGAGTAGAGGGCTGGGCTCTAAACACTGTAAAGCTAAATCAGCAGAGTTCAAAACATGGCCCATGGGTCAGATCTGGCAGAGAAATTGCTTCCATCTGTCCCAGTCACTGGTCCCTGGAGTGGAGGGGGAGCGGGTGTTCAGGCAGCTGATACAGCTCAATCAGCCAAACAACTTCTGACCCTGCACATAGTCCTGTGCAGCTGTGGACCCTCTGGGTCCTCATGAGGGGTGGGACTGAGGCTGGAGGAAGTGGGATCCCTGACGCTTAGTGGAATTGCCATGGTTGGCCCTCTTGGACCATGCTGCTCTTAGCCCGTGGTAGACCTTTTCACAGATGCTTTCAGCTCAGAGTGACATGCTGTGGCTCACCTTCCTACCTGACATGTCTCCTGTCCAACAGCTGAAAACAAGATTCAGTGGAAACCACTGTTTTTTAACATATTTTTAACTAAAATTATGAGTGTCAGATTGTTTGTATGCGATATCGTACATTACTGAACTCACAAATGATTCCAGTGCTGCTTTAAAATGTTCGAATATCTTTCCAACTAGATGACTTAAAAAGTTTAACTGAAACCTTAACTGGACAAGTTTCAAATGGCTTTTGGATCATAAGTGCTATTATTGTCAGTGTTTGTCCCAGTTACAATGGCCTTAAAAATCTCATGCAGCAACAAATTGATTGGATACTACGTTGATTCCAGTGACAGCTACTCCCCTACCTTGGAGACACAATTCCTTCATCCCTGTATTGTCACCATTTGTGGAGGATGGAGCAGGCCAGTATGCAGTTATTGTTTAAAGAATTCAACATTCTTTAGAGCAACTCAGTGAGGCTGGTGGTGATGGAGGCAGTAGGTAAGGATAATTTCTTGTGTAGCCTTCTGTCCCCTTCAAGTCTTTCAGTGGTGAGGTAAGAAGCTGCTTTGTGGAGCTTCAGGTCTTTATCCTGGATGGACAGCAGGAATAGGTCTGAAGAAATTGCATTATCCATAGGCTAGAAATAGCCCTTAATATTTTTATTTTCTAGATAAGAGGTTGAAGATGGTGCCAGAATTTGTTGAAGTCTTGGGAGAAGGCAGGAGGTGACAGATGATCTAAGCAGAAACAAAACAAATGGATCATTGAGATGAACCAGGCTCAAAGGAAAATCTAGAAAAGGGACGGCTGAGTGCATGCTGAAACTGTAAGGCACATGGGGAGGAGGCATAAGATAATGCATAGAGCTTGAGGAAGGAAATATTGAGGGGATATTGCTGAGGTAGACGGTGGAAGAGCAGAAGAGCTGGCCATGGAGTTTTTTGGATTCTTGGTGATGGAATACAAGAAAGTTTACTGCTCCTAAAATCAGAGCTACCAATAGTCAGCAGAACCCTGAATGTTTGCTGGCTTTTTTTTTTCTGTTGATCATAATGGCATCAAGAGTGGAAATACCCATTGAGAGTTCGCTGAGCTGCAGTGACAGTATGTTTCTCTTTTTACAGGAACAGGAAATCACAAAGGACACCCTTTCAGCCACACCACTTGATAAGGGCAAGGACAGACAGCTAAGCCTCAGCAGACCTTTGAAGAAATTGTTCATGTATTAAGTTCACAGAATAGACATTGTCGGCCTTTTCTTGCTGACATGTCCATACTTGCTTGTCCACCCACACAGGGACCATCCATAATTCGGCTCCTACACATTCATTTTTATTTCCATGATTCCTCCATGTCTTCTTTCTGGGTTTTGATCTGCAACATTTTGTTTTGTTTTGTTTTGTTTTGTTTTGTTTTGTTTTGTTTTGTTTTGTTTTGTTTTAACTGGTGAATACCAAGACCAGTGTTTCTTGGAAGGGTTCCTTTGGTGAGAGGTATCTCAAAGCAGCTATTTTCCATTCCTCATGATTCCTTCAGGAGTACTGTCCTGTGGTTGTTAACTGCCTTCCAAAAATGTGATTGCTCAGTTTCTTTTCTTCTCCATTGCTCAGAGATTGTAAAGCAAAATTTCCAAGATATTGAGAACAGGGTTTCCTTTTGTAACAAAACAGTTTGTGCAATTAAATAGAAAGGATTTAAAAGTTAACACCAAGTATCATTTACATCTCTAAAAGCCAGCTAGTATATATGAATTTTTCAATGTGTTAACGAACTGGATGTTGACCACCTCTTTGCCCATTTAAATAGGGAATTTTTTATGTAAAGAAATTGTCCAATTCCAGCACGGAATGATTTCTGGCAGATCATGATCTCATGAATACCGCTGGCCTGAAACAATATGAATCTATGAATGGCACCACTGGAATGGATAGAGCCCAAGATCATTGGGTAATTCAGTTTAGAAGGAATCTCAGGAAGTTTGTAAGAAGATGGTTGCTTTCCCTTCAAAACATTGCAGATTTTGATTCTTCTTGGGCAAGTACCTCAGCAGCTGTCTCTGTGTATAAAATGTCAAGTGTGGCTGAAGGATGAGAATCAACAGAAAAGCTACAACACAGTAAGTAGAAAAAAATTTAACTCTGAAGGTGGTCACTGCTGGAACAGGAACTCAGGGAAGCTGAGGAATCTTTGTCCTTGGAGATACTCAAAACCTGACTGGGGAAGGCCCTAAGCTGTTGGACCTGTTCTGACCATGTGGTTAAACTAGAGACCTCTGGAGGTTCCTTCCATCCTGCTTAGTTCTGCAATTCTGAAACTGCTTGGAGACATCTCCTCTCCTCCATCAACATATTTACTTAAACAGTAATTAGTTAAAAGATGCATAAACAAAAATAACATAATGTGAAGACCAACGTTGCCAAATTGCAACACATCAGTGAGCAACACCTCATCAGGAGCAGAAAATATGATTAAGAAGTGCTTACACTGACAAGGTGACAAGGAAAAAAGTAGTCAACATCTTTGGACTGTCATACTCTGTCATTCAAGAATGTGACTGAAAATTCCTGTTGGCACCTGTCTGTTTGAGGAAGTCTGTATTCTTCACTGGAGTGGGGTAAATGTTTCCATAAAAATTAAGCAGACAAAATCATGAAGTAGCAAAAAAATCACTTTTTCATAAAACCAATAAACCGCTAAATCACTCTGGAGACAAAACAGAAATGTAGAAAGAGAAAGTCATAATGGAGCAGTTAAGCTATTTTGTTTTATCAATTCACCACAAAGCATGGTGGTGAAATATTTACCACAGGGATACTACTTCTTGATAACAAAGATGAGATGTCTTCAGAAAACAAGGTGTCAAAGACAGAAGTTAGAACAAACTGATAGTTTAAATCTCAGTAGGTCATCAAGAGGTCTTCATGAATTTAAGAGTGCAGTTGCAACTGAACTGCTAACACACGTTATCTTCCATTACCTGACACACTGTACTGGAGGAGCATTTCCCTCCTACACGAGGAGTGAGCAAGTGTTTTACTTCTGCTGAAGAAGTGTTAAGGGTGGGGGTTCAGTTTGTATTTTTGTGAACAATTCTGCTGAAAAAAATGAGGATTTTAATGACAGTTATATTGTTATATTAAAAGACCCATACAGTACAGAGACCATTTATCATGGATATTTTCATGGTAGGACAATGTCAAAGTTCTACATCAAAATTTATGAAATAAAAGCATTGTCCTTGTTTGAGATGAAATAGAACCAATTTTCTGTTCAGTAATTTTACTTTGTAGCTAAGCCTCTTGTAATTAACTGAACTCTCTGAGATTAACAGCATGCTGTTGAGAAAACTGTTAGGTCTCAGAGTGGTAAGACCCATGTTTATAGCTGATGCCAAGGAATGCTATGCAGAGAGGCTCCTGCTTATACTTATTGCTGGAACAACCAAGGGCAGCCAACTTTGTCACTTGCCCCATTGGAGGGTCAGAAGTGGAAAAGCACGGAGGGGTCACACCGGTGGGGAGGAGCGGACAGGACAGGTGACCCAAAACTGACCAACAAGGGTATTCCATCCCATCTGCCTCATGCTCAGTATAAAAGCTGAGGGATCAAAGGGTCAGCCCTCTTTCTCCAATGGCTGGTGTCTCCTTTAATCCCGACCTGTGCATTCCTGAATCCAGATCTGGAAACCAGCTCCCGCCAGTCACTGAGTCCAGCCTGGGACTTTCCCAGTGCCTGTCAGTGGTGTGATCATCATCCTGGGAGCTTGATATTGGTTTTGTATATATTATATATATTTCATTATTTTCTTTTTATTATTTTATTAATATTGTCATTAAAGTAGTGTAGTTTCTCCTAAACTCATAAGTTTCTTTCTCTCTTTCCCTCCTTTCCTTGGATAGAGAGGTGGGGGAAAGCATCCGTCATTTGTTTCAGTGGCTAGTCCAGCCCGAACCACAACAAGCATTAATATTTGGATTTTGTTTTGAATGGCTTACTGCTAAAAATCAATGGAAAGCAAATATTTCATTTTTTAGCAGTGAAGTTGCCCTTTAAATATGGAAGACTATTTACTATTTTATATATGAAGTTTATGTGATATTAAACACAAAACTAGCATGCCAAACAAGTTCCTTTTTCTTCTACTGTTTAGTCCTAAGATTTCCTTAAATGACCCCAAAAGGGACTTGAGAACAACACTTTAATTACTAGTGAACTTAGTATATTTATTACACTTAGGCAAAGAACTTAATGTTGGAGAGAAGAGGGAGAAGCCCTAATGTTTACATAAATCTTAGATGATGCAGCACTCTTGAATGCAGCGTCTCCACACTCACTCAGACCAGCTTAATAGGAGACTCCAATGCAAGGACGTATCTTCAGGGTGAGCACTTTTATGGCTAAGTTGGGAGTATTGAAGAGCCGGACAGCCATGCAGCACTGCATAACATGCTAATAAGAGCCTATGGAAATACACTGTTCAGTCTTGCTATCGTGCCGAGAGTGATGTAAAGCAAACCAGAAGGAGCTGTAGAGAGATGAGACCTAGAAATGCTGCTTATGATGAGAAATTGAAAGGATCAGCCTACTGAATCTATTCAAGAGGAGGTTCAGAGATTACTTGATTCCAACGTGTAAGTCTCCCCCATGAAGAAAATGGTAGTAGATGGGTCTTTACTGTTAACAGAAAAAATATGTAACAATGTGTCACGTGTCATCTGAAATTTAGATTAAAATTTTACTTTTTGAAATACATGTTATCTATTGCAACTACTTCCTTCAAAGTAGTTAATTTTCCTTTACTTGAAGTTTTAATCGAAATTGGTTACCTTTCTAATATACGTAGTATGGATCAAACAGAACATATGGGCCCAGGAGAGAAATTATTTCATTAAACTTGGTGAGTTTCTCTGTCCAGCCAGTGCAGTTTATTCCCCCCAGCTTTACTCTATCTGCTTGTCAGACCTGCCTTCACCTCAGCAAGCACCTTTCCACTGTCTGTCCAGCTTCTATTCCCAGTCACCTTCAAAAAACCTTGGCTGGTGAGTTCCCAACTTCCATTCCCTGTTTCAGTCTAGCCAGCTTTCATGACTGATATTTTCCGCCCCCCAAAATTCCCCCTAGTCCTCTTTGCATTCAGATCAGCAAGAAACAGTGCCCAGGCCTAGCACAGAAGACTCTGAAATCACAGAAGATCATAGCCAGACCATGGGCTTAGGCTCTGGCATCCAGTTCTTCATATTGTTTAACGGTTCGCACGCCCACTGGCTTAAGTTTAGCTCACAGCAAATAATATTTTGTCAGAGAGCCACCAAACATGGCTTAGGGCACAACATGTTCCCAGGTGAAAGACATAGCCAAAGCCACCCTGTTTTGAGGGGGAAGAGCACCAAATCATACAGATGCATGCCGCATGAGGCCGTTTATTCTCAGACAGAAAGCAGATCCTGGATTATTTTATTTATTATTACAGCAGTAGCTGAAGAGCATCGAAGAGAGGGAAATCCCTGGTCTCTGTTTACTTCTACAGTCCTGGACCTGATCCATACCATCCCGGAGCCTTCTCTTCCCTAGGCTGAACAACCCCAAATCTCTCAGCCTGTCCTCATAGGAGAGGTGCTCCAGCCCTCTGATCAACTTCATGGCCTCCTCTGGCCCCACTCCAACAGGTCCATGCCATTCTTATTCTGGGGGCTCCAGAGCTGGACACAGTATTCCAAGTGAGGTCTCATGAGAGCGGAGTACAGGGGCAGAATCACCTCCCTTGACCTGCTGGCCACGCTTCTTTTGATGCAGCCCAGGATGCAGCTGGCCTTCTGGGCTGTGAGTGCACATTGCCAGCTCATGTTGAACCTCTCACCTGCCAACACCCCCAAGTCCTTCTCCTCAGGGCTGCTCTCAATCCACTCTCCACCCAGCCTTTACTTGTGCATGGGATTGCCTCGACCCACATGCAGGACCTTGCACTTGGCCTTATTGAACTTCATGAGGTTGGCACAGGCCCACCTCTCAAGCCTGTCCACAATGAGTGAACTGCAGCTTGCAAAGGTGGTGCCAGGATGTGGCCCAATGAAATGTGTTTTCTCAGACATATCATGAAAATTTACCACTGCCCGAACGCTGCTGTCTACAAGATGGGGATTTTCTGAGCCAATGCATTTTAGAAAAGTTCACCAAAACTCAACTAGTTTTCTTTAATCCCCTCCAAACTTCTTCCTAAAAGAGTACAGAAGACATCCAATTTAGAAGTCTTCATGCCCAGAAGTTAAACAACTTGACATGGGCTCTTGGTATGAGAAAGGTTAAAAAGAGTTGGTAAGTGATAGTGTTATCAACCAAGCAAGTAATACAACAGTCTACTGGGAAAGATAAAAAAGAAGAGGATATGGATCCTCTGTGACTCTGTTCCTTATAATATGAGCTGGATGACGTCTAGTGAACTTGTTTAAAATTATTTGGATTTGAATTAGTTTACCAAGGTCATTTAAAACTGGCTTCAAAGTGAGGCACAATTATTGCAGACTTGACTAAGTTGTGTTGCAAGTATTTGCAAAGTCTAGGCTAGTTATGCTAGGCCATCTCAGTTCTCCTAGGAGAAAGAGAAGTTTGCTCCTCCAGAAGATGATCTTAGGTTTCCAGCTGGAAACTAACTTTAGGTGCTCTGAATTGCCCAAGAAGAACATACCACTCTAGCATCTAGACTCATCTGCTTAGGTTTAGGCAAGCCTTTATGAATATCCTGTCCCTAGATCCCTGTTCCACATTCCTGTCCATCAGTTTTCTATACCTTCACCAGCATGTATATTACCTTATACTCCATAATGGGACACATGAAGGACACAGGTTTCCAGTCTTTAATTTGAATGCTCTTTGCAGATTTCAGCACAGACCTTTCACATTGTCTGTTGCTTGTTTTGTACTAATAGCCTGGTTTTGTTTTGCATTTTTTTTTTTTTTAAATTAGAGGTGTTTCTCTGAGCCTGATGGTCTGTGAAATGACATGCCATCCTGCACCATCAGCACATAAATAATTCACATTTCCACTGTACATACCACAGTAAATGTACTTATAAGAATCAGGGCTCTCAAGGCATTATTGACCTCCATTCTCTTCTTTTTTTTTCCCCCCAGCTGATGAAGTTATTTTTCCTTTTATTTATAGGGCATATAAGATGCTCAGATATTACTGTAATGGCTGAGGCATCAACATAAGATAAAGGGCTAATTGTGGTGCATTAATGTTGCTCTATGGCATTTTAAAGGATGATCTGAGTTTCATTTCATTACATCTCATATTAAGCACTGTAAGTTCCTGCCATGTCCTGTGTCCCACAAGAAATGTCAATGAGACGAATATCACCACTTAGTCTCACAAAGGCTGGTGTTTACTTTGCAACTGAACCATGAGCTCTAAAATGCAACCCCAATGATAATTTTAAAAAACCCCACATTTTAATAAATCCCATTCACATCAGTTGAGAAAATTTATTTTATAGATAAGACAACAAACTAAGAAAATGAAAATAAAAATATTCATTTTGTTTTCTATTAATTGCCTTTATGACAATTCTTGTGCTTCCTTTATACCTGGAATACATTAACAAGTCTTGCATGCTCTCGAATATACGCCTCTGACAAAGTCTATGGAAAACATGTTTAAGCAGGATCTAGGGGAGATTACTTACTGTAACCAGTGATAAAAAGTCTGCACAATTATTTAGCTGTACCATAACTCTAAAGTTATTGAGAGTTCTATATTCACTATAGAATTATCATAGTGATCTTATCCTCTCAAGTTTTTGTTTTTTGGGTTTTTTTTAAATACACTAAGACCTCTGGGAAAGTCACTGAAAACAAATCATTAATCAGCTACCCCATACTATCCTATTCATCCTTAGAGGGGCAAATTTGGTCCCTTGTAAGCTTGGAGAAGACAAGTACGTCTTGCTGGTTAGCAGGGGAAATAGCTAGTGTTAGGTACCTACTGCAGTTCTGCAAACTGTTTTGCTCTTTGCATACACCACAAGGTATTGACAGTTCTGCTCATAATTTTTTTTCTTTTAAACAGTGCACTTAGTTTTGCCCAGTCCCTTTATTCATTATTCATGGCTAATGAAGTGTTTGCTCAAGCTGTGTCCTTCTCATCCTCCAGTCTCAGCACAAATCCTCACTGAGGGACTCTTGGGCTTATCTCTACATGCACTGAGCCCTCATGGACAGTTTTTCCATAGGATGATTTCTGTCACTGCTTACCAAACCACTTTTACGTCCCTTGTCCATTTTGTTAAATAGAGGGTAACTCACACAAAAGAAAATAAATACACTGTTTCAAATGTAGGCAGAGTACAGATTAGTGTGATAATTTATCTTAATAAGAGCCAGATGGATGCACTTTTAATCATCACTATTTGCCAGTGATGGCAAAAATTACATTATGGAAAATGAAATATTGTAGCTTAATAATTTGGCAGGCATTGAACTGAAATTTGACCTTGGACCTGACCATGCCTGAGAAACTTCATGATAAGTCTTGGACCTCTGTGGTAAATAACAGGAATAAACACAATCAGTTCTGAATCCTTACAAACGAGGACGTGTGCAATGTGGCTTTGAATATATTTGAACTGTGCCGACCAATTTCTAGTTATGGTGAGATTGTTTTTGTATGTCCTGTGAAGAGCACACAAAAAGCAATATAACAAATCTCATTTGTCTTAAAGTTTTTGTTGCATTACACTTACTAAAGCTGCACTACCCTTTCTTTTTGGCTGGACCTGTATGGGGTGTAAGTTCATGAAAGGCTTTGTGTTACAAGGTGCTGAAAACTTCCCAAGAAGTTTTTGCTTCCTTTGTTTCAAGGGAAACTGTGACTGTTCAGCACCAGTCTGCCCCCTTTTGTGTGAACTGAACTCTCTGCTCAGATTTACCAGGTAGCAAATACAGGCATCAGTAACTATCACTCATGAGTTTATAGAAGCAGTGAAAATTATGCTACCACTATAGATCTTAAGTGGGAAAACACACTAACTTATGGAAGTTCCAGTAGAAAACAGCACACAGAATTGTGAGAAAGAATCCAATACTAAATTGTCTGATGTTTGTGAAACATACAATTAACTGTTGTCACTGTGGTGTTGATGCTGCATTTGATGAGTAAAGCTTCTGAACTTGAACAATTTAATTTTACACTTAATTTCTTGAGCTAAAGACCTAGTTGTGCAAATGAACTGTTTGCACTACATCTGAAGATGCATTATTGCACTGTGTTCATGCTCTTTGTGCATTTTGTAAAGCAATTTTAAGTTCTTATACATAAAGTGTTTTCCTGTATAAATTAGATTAATGTACTGCTTGCGAAAATTCAGTCCAGTGCTGACTACAGTTACACATTTTCGGATATTTTTAAAGAATCTATACTGCTGTGTGAAACTTTAAATTCTGATTTTGAATTGAGACATAGGTTCAGTAAATAAAGTCTTTGAAAAATGCTTATTTTTACATGAAAAACACATCAAGAGCTCTTATATCACAATTCAGTAGCTGCTGTAGTAAAGAATTATGTCTCACAGAGAAAACTTGAGTCTCTGCACTGAACTGGGATACCTAATCCATCCCTTACCCTTGCAGGTGCGTTTTTCAGTCCATCAATTTCAAGTGGAGCTTCAAGGTTACAGCAAAAGAATCTCAGGAACATCTCATCTTGGCAGAACAAAAAGCGGTTAACAAAACAAGCATCAACAATTTGCTCCTGTCCTTTGGCAAGGAAAGATCCTCAGACAAGTCCTTTAAATATCTATTATTTAAAATATGTTCTGCTTTTCTGGGGTCTGTACATAAGAACAGAATCAGACAAGAAGGCTACTTTCTCACTCTACAGTCCCAATCCCAGACACAATGCAAACTACTCTACAGCTTCAGCTGTAGGTTGTTTTTTTTTTCAAAATCACATTTTATAAAACTATTATTATTAAAAGTGTGGAAAAAATATACATATGTAGATATGTTTAAAGCTATTCTTTCTTTTCAGCTTGTTTGTGTTTTCACTTTAGGAGGTAGAAAAATCCTTTCCCTTTTCTAATTCTTTCATAAATGAGAAGCATTGTGCCCAGGAGGGATTCTATCAGTAGGAAAAAATTACACATGCAATCCAGACTCCAACATACTCCAAGGAGCAGGCAGCCTTTGTAATCTGACCACAGAGATCTGGCTCTTCAGCAGGTGCATCAGCCTAGAAAAAATTGTCATTGTACTCCGGAAATGGTCATCTCGGACCACTACGAGCAACTGCCTCTCAGATCTCTCCTGAAATGCCACCTCTACCATCACACTAACTCTTAATGCAGTTAAAACTTCCACAATGCAAATTGAGCCAGTGATAGAAGGAATTAAGGGCAGTGACAAACTGACTGTCAGCTTTTTGTCCAGGCAAGAACCATAGCCCTTCTCCCCTGCCTCCTGGCTCAGGAGCTCAGGACCAGCTTTCCTCTGTCGAGGCCTCTGCCTCTGCTCCTTCAACCTGTCATTCAGGTGTTCTTTATGCATATTCGGAAAAGTCTGCAAAACTTTTATCACTGTTTTGGTATCTGTTGATAAATCACTCCAGAAGTGCACTATGTGCATGCTGTTATAAATTTCTCATTACTTATTACTTTATAATTCAGTCAGTTTGAATTAACTAACCAAGGAACAAAGCCAATGTGATTCCAGTAGGCAAAACCAAGTATCAGAGCCAGGACCAAAAGGAAAAGTAAAGGCTGGGAACAGAAAAAAGAAATAATCAAGTACCTCAGACTAATATGTTTGTATATATGTATATATATAATTTATGTGTGATTAAAGCATATATACCGAATTGAGAATTCAGTAATGAAAAATTTGTTAATTATAAATCCATGTTCAATGTGAAATGAGTAATAATTCATTGATCTCTACTTCAGACCAAGATTAAGCTCTATACTGAACTTGGTCTCCATTGTTTTCCAGTCCAGTGAGGAATCATTGTCATCACTGCCATAGGAATCAACATATGACATGTCTAGGTAAAATGAATAAGATCATGTATGTCAACTGCCTCGCACTGAGGCTGCTGTCCCCACCGGATCAAGGTAGAGGAAATATTCCCTTTAGGGGGTGAGTATTCGGTCCCACCCCAGCTATCTGCCAGAGAATGGAAATTTCACTCAAGCCTATTAACTATACAGGCAGTAACACAGATGTTTGCACATTGAGCAGGCTATTACTTGAGGGAGCGAGGGTGCTGGCACTCCAGTCTTTAAATTCTCCACATAGAAGGAAACACCACCTGGAGCAGGAAATGATCCAGGGACAAGCAACCAAAGAGAAAAGGGTGGGTGGAAAGGAAGCGGGAGGAGTTCTATTGAAGGAAGAAATGTCTGTCATGTTCTTGCCAGCTGCTTTTTCTTTCTATTGAAATGCAGGTTTGTCTCTGTTCCTGCTCATGCTTGGGGGGGTGGGTATGTGTGTGTGTAGGATCTTCAATCTGCTGCGTTTGCCCCACAGAAGGTGGGAGTCAGCCCATGAAGCTCAGCAGCTCCCAAAACCATATGGGAGGCTCGGGAGAGGACGTGAGGAAAGTATGTGGGGGCTCAACCTGAACAGGAGGTTGAGCAGTGGTATATCTATTGTAACACAGCAGCACGCATATCACGAGTCTTTATCCAATGTGCCAGAAGGCTTTTTCAGTCAGGATTACACCATCAAAGCATCTCAGTATCACTCAGCAGTGTTGATTTTGAAAAAAAATTGTGAAAATAAAACATCTGCCAGAGTAGCACATATATTATTACAAAAAGAAAGAAAAAAACAACAACAACTTGCATTGCATGAAAATCTGGCCATGAAGTCAAAGTCTAATCCAAATCACTCAGGAGACCATCTTTGGAATAAGGCCATCTCAGAGTTACTAGACAAAATGGATGCCGTTAGTTTCTGCTGTAGCAATAATAAGGTTTGTGGCTGCAACCGCCATGTTGCCTTTAAGGATTTTTTTTTTCCTTCACCAAAGCCTTTCTTTAATTATAAAGCCTAAATATCCATTGTGCCCGGTGACCAAAAGCTGTCTATTGTTTCCTGCCTCTTATATGGCTTAATGAGAGTTTCTGGGGTGGTTATAGGCATATGTTTAGAGTTTATAAGGCAATAAAAGAGTCTGATTTCCATCATAATGCCAAATGTAAATGAAGGCTGTGGAGGACTGCACAAAGGCTAGAGAAATAGCCTCAAGTCCAGGTCACTGCGTTCCCCATTACAGGAGGGCAAGCCTCGAGCCTGCAGAGAAACCCCTGCCAGCTGTGGGGAGCCCTTTCAGGGGACTCCAAGCCAGAACCATGAGCTGAAGAAGAGCTGGTCTGAGAGCACAGCCCAGCCCACAGCTCGAACAAAAGAACAACAAACTAACTCTAATGCCACACATTTCCCACACCGGTTTTGCGTAGCTTATGTGGTGTGTAACAAGCACGATGGCACGGTGTAGTGCTAATGCCGGTTTTACCCCATGTACTAAGAGCAGGCTGCATTTGAAAAGCCAAATGCACGCCCCCACTGTAGAACACTCAGAAGATGAGTGATGATCACTCCAGAGATGCCCTTATTTTCAATTGATGACCCTGTATATTTTCTGCTATTTTATCTTTGTCAGTCAATAGCGCTCTCTGTCTCACGCCTCTGCCACGCTTTTTGTCTGTCCTCGACTTTTCATTCTCAGATGTTAATCCATGCAGCACTTACTCCACTCCCTTTGATTTGTGTTGTCTTACCAGCGAGCAGGAAAACCAATTGGGATGAAGTTGAATGATTACTTAGGGCTGTCAAATCAATGACATCAAGACACAGTGTGTAAAGTAACTATAAACATTACTTCTACTGCTCTGAGCCTGGTTTTGGTCACCGTATGTCTGCGTTTTCCCAGACGTGACTTCTTCTCCTGTGCATAGGCAAAGCCACTCTATGGGATGTGAGGAGTTAGACCGACACATATGGGAAGGACTGGTGTCACCCAATTCTTTTGCAAAAGTTAGGGCACCCTGTTTTGGAATTTCCTGGAGTTCTGCACATGTGAACGTGATCTAAAGCTCATCAAAGTAGATCTGAATTCCCTGGTTGAGTGCATTTCAGATCAAGCTGACAAATACACGGCAGGATATTTCTGGATTTGATAACACATTCACAAATTGAAAGGCTGAACTTTACCTACATACACACTTGAAAGAGCATCACCAAAAGGAATTTGTTCTCAGTGAAGAGACACCCAGTTGATTCACAGGTAGGAACCTGGGCACTTGCTTTGCATGATGAACAAACACCAGGTATGTAGTCAGGTGTTTCTGAGAACTGTGCTGCCTTTTAGGGGTGTTTTAGCACCAGGACAGCTTGAGTGCCCTACACTCTGCTGCGCTGCCCAAGCCGTCACTGGTGTGGTCTGGTGATAGCCTGTGCTAGGAAATAAAATATGCAGGAATACTGTCTGCTTCAAGACCTGCCAGAAGTTTGTTGCTATACCATCTGGGCTGTTTTTATTTATCCAGCTGTGATTTCTTTGGGTTTTGCATTTTTAATTAACACAGTTTTGAAAGAGGGGCAACTTTTGTTTAACCTCTTCAGCACTGCGTCATGTAGGTGAGGCAAAATACAATTCAACCACAAAGGCTCTCACATTCAAGGTACTGTCTCTTGAACTGTTTGTAATTCCAGGAAGTTATCGTGGCTTATTATCCTATGGTCTGCAATGAATTCCAAAAGCAAGTAAGGTCTTTTTTCCAGTGGGAAGAAGACATATATAGATGGTGAGAGAAAGGCTGCAGAAATCAAGACTCAGACATCCTATTGTTAAGTTACCACCTCTAGGTTTTCCTACCTATCCTTTTTTCCTCCCCTCTCTTCTCAGCTTTGGGACTATGTTATAAAGAGTTGGACCTCACAGGTAAGCACACAATTGTGCATGTGCTCACCAGATTTGCCTGAATGTTCACTGCTACCTTAAAAACACTATGAACAGAGATTTGGCAATTACACCCACTTAGGCAGGCAACAGTGGACTGGTACATGCAAGGGACACCCTGCCGTCATCAGTTACAGCAGATAAAGACAGTGATCTTGGCAATCCCCATGCACGGGCTTAACTTGATGGGAAGATGACTCTAAATGGGCTTAAAACTTAAGCATAAGAGTGCCTGTATGAATAAAACCTAGTGCCTTTATCATTTGCATTTCAGGATTTTTACAAAGATGCTGGCTGAATTTTTCCTTTTCATAACTTAAAGGCAGAAAATATAACTTTTTGTTACTATTTTTCATATCTTTCTGAAGTGCAGTTTTTGTGCTGGTCTCAAGCTTTTCTTTCAACAGACCAAAATGAGCAGTGCAATTCATTTTCCTGCAGTACCTCACACAATCCCGCCTGGTCTTCGACTACCTGTCCAGAAGTCTTCTATACGTCCTGTGTAATATCTGCTAGTACCATGTGGATGTCTTAGGCAACCTGGGCACATCAAATGGGACTGCACAGGTACGTTTAAGAACAGAATTATTCCTGAACAAGGGAAACACATAGCTTTCTTCCTTTTTTAAGACAGAGCACCCTCAGACAAGTGGTGCATGCCAGGAACTAAAATGGCAGTCCATTACTCCAATTTTCTACACACATCTATTAAAATATAATAATTAAATCGGCAAAGTAGCAAGCTTTTACCTATAAAACAAGTAAAATTCAACAGGAATGTCATGCTCCATTAGGATTATCATCCCCCTCAATCCAGCAGCTAAACCAAATATCACAGCAAGCAATATTAAGCTCATGCCAAACTAAAAACATAAACATTTTAAGAATAAAACATACACTAGTTGGCAACTACTCATTAAAATATAAGTCCTTGCCTCTGTTGAACTTACTTTTGTAGCCCCTTTCTGGTTGGGTGAACTGTCTATAGAGACCATCAGTTTCCAGAATCCAACCCTGATAGAAATTCTTGCCCCTGGTTGAGTATATAATACAGGGAATTGCAGATCATAGTCATACATGTGGCATTTGAAGTATTGGCACCCAAATGGTGCTCAAAGCTGTGTCATTTGGCCTTCAGGTTTCCAAACGGGCCCTCCACCATTCTGCAACTGCTGAAAGCATGACTGGCTGTTCTTTTCACAGCCCCATGCTTTTTGCTGTAAGTCATGCTAGGAGAAAAGTAGATGTTCACGCTGATGATCATTTCACTTCCGTTCTGCCCAGCAATGCTCTTCACAGCACCCTGCTGTCATCAGGAATAACATTCATGAGCCAGCCCAAGGGAAAACTTTAGCCCAGCAGAAGAAGAAAGTCATATCCATTGCAGTTAACACATCTGCAAACACATGTTTGGAGAAAGGCCGGGGGAATATGAATGCAATCTGCTCATTTTAGGTACCTAATCTAAGCTTAAATTCCAAGCACTTGCTGAAATAGCTCTAAAATAAGAGCTTGAGTTCCCTATGGAGAGACAAAAGGGCTTTTGAAGGTTTTCAAAAGGAAATCTTACCAGCATGTTTTAGGTGGGATCTCTTTCTAAATATTCCTTCAAAACTCACATTAAGACTAAGTAAGAAGTCAAAAATGGAGTTTAAGTAAGGTAGAGAGCTAAGAACATCAAAATTTCCAGGTGACTACTAGAATTACCTAAAATGATATTAAAAATCAGCCATAAGTTGTAGAGAGGTGTGGCCTCAGACATCCAACCTAGCCAATGAGAACCATGACAGCAGAACACATTGGGGCAACATGACTTTAATTCTGTCTTCGCATATCCTTAGCAAGCATGGAGTTAAGTGTCTGGATTCTCAAGAAAGGAAATCTGGTAGAGACCTTGTAATGATTTCTTCACTCTCTCTGTTGGGAGCGATGACCTGACTCACCAGGAACTATTTTTTAATATGCCTGAGGTTTTACAGCCTTGAAAATGCACAGTAGACACCAGTGCTTGAAAGAACAGTCCTTTAGCAAGCCAGGGAAGAATTTAAGTTACCAGCACTTCTTTCTTTTTGTTCATCTTAACATTGTCTTCGATGTAGGTTTAAATCATTTTATTGTTAACTGTGAATAACGTGGTCAGTCTGAAAAGCCACAACAAGTTTATTCAGATGCATAACTGTACAATCCAAAATTCAGAAATTAATTTTCACAGTGTTTCAAATCTTCTGAAATGTTTTGCAGTAAATTTATTCTACCACATCTAATAAGGCTTTTTTTCTGCACTATCATTACATTTCTTCAAAGCATTTCCAATAAGAACACTCCAAATTATGTCCCCTCAGCTAGTTCATCTGTTCAGTCAATAAGCAACATTTTATTGCTTTTATGAATTAAGCCCACTTTACATCCAATCATTTTGCAAACATCTGTAGCCGAATCAGTCTAGGGAGCTTTTGAAAAATCAATCAGTAGGGAACAGCTTTCACTTTTTTTTTTTAATTTTAATAAAGTATTTACACATGTTTGCTCCACATGAAATAGGAAAAGCACTAAGCTTGGTTGTCAAATTTGAACATTGCAGTGAAGCTCACCTCGCATGTATAAGTTATTCTTATTTAAAAAGGAGAGATACAATGATAGCATCAGAATGAGAAACTACCGATAATTTGTGTCCTAGCTATAAGCAACTAAACCAGAGGTATTATAGTAGCTCAGCCCAGTAACAGATCATAAAGTTATTTCTAAAGTGTGCAACAAGGCCATGGTATTTCAATTGTCTTCTACTACCTTTTGTTTATTAGGAAGCTAGAAAGAAAGAAAGGAAAAGGTTTTGAAATGACATAAAGGATTTGATGTTAGAGAATACTGATACTTTTTTATCTATCTATTTTTTAATTTGAAAAATGTTAATTCATAAAGTTCAAGCTTTTCCAACAGATGTGAGAACTACTTTTGACAAGAATAAAACTGCTGTTTAAAATGAGAAAGAATCCTACCCCAGATTAACCCAAAGATTAAGATATTCACCTTGTATTCTTAAAAAAAGAAGTACTTTCACTCAACCTAAGGACCTGACTCCATCTCTTACTTCCTAGATGACAGCTAAAATGCTGGAGTATTCCCAGGTGAAATGGAAACTTTTTCTCTTTGGAAGGGCTTAGTTTCATCGGATTATAGAACAGGAAAATTGTTTAGATTTTGGAAACTCTTTTGATATGAAAAAATACTCTTTTTTGCCCAGCTATCCATGGAATCAAGAGGTTTAGTTCTAACTTCTAATTTGATGATTCCTAAGCCAATTTGATTTCAGTGTGTCATTCTGTAAAACAGAGATAATTCCCTTCATTCTATACCTTATTTTGTCTAACTGAGCTGGAAATAGTTTGGGCTGGTTTGTTATATTTTTTTACAATGCAGTACAAATTAATAACAGTAAGTTGCGCCCATCTGGTGTTTCCTCTAGTTGATATGGAAGTGAAGACGGACGTATTTCTGTCTGAATAACCTTGGAAGAAAAGCATATCAATTATGAAGAACCAGAGCAAACTGTGAAAAACTGAAGTAAAGCCCTGGAGTGGTGACTTTTAAAAGTTTAACGGTTTTAGCAAAGTTAATTATATTCACCTAAGATAATTATCTCAATGGCCAGGATACTTCCTGATATCAGTTATTGCTCAGTTAGTGAATTGAATAATGAGGACTATAATGATGTTGAAGGTATTTGGAACAAGGTTTTTAGTTGTCTAAAACAACTCACAAATTCTTGTGTTTTTACTATCCTTATACATCTTCCTTGAAAATGTGAAGATGAGTCCTTTGAAGTAATTCGTCTATGAATTGAGAAAATTTGCATAGAGAACACTTAATTTTACACTTTTAAGCTTAGCAAAGGGCAAGTCAAATGTTTCATCTTGTTGTGAATGTTACTTCTGATATCATATTAGGAGAATTCAGTTGGAAACTTATATGCCCTTCAGACCTTGTGGAGATACCTTGTGGAGATACTTAACACCCATGTAAAATAGACCAGTATGTTAGTTCTTCTGCTGGGTTTTTTTGGCTGCCTTCACTCAGGAGAAGGTGGGAAAGCTGCCACTGCAGCGGTGGTGGGTTTCTGCTTACCAGCAGCGTAACTGTTTGATGCAGAAATGCTCTAGCCCAGTCTTTGAAACCACTTCCAGTCCTTTGGGGAAAAAAGGTTTGTGGGAGCAACAAAGATCCTCTCCTGAAATTCAAACCCTGCTTGGCACCAGCCAGCCTGTGTATAGATGGTCTGAAGTCACACTGTCCTAGAGAAACTCCCAGGAATTTTGTTCTGGAGCCATCCGGAGGGAGTGAACATGCAGGCTGCATCCATTGGTGGGAAAAATGACCCTGTTCTGTGGGACAGAACTGTAGCTCCTCCACCTATCATGTCTCTTCATCACCTCAGGATGCTGCCACGTGGGACCACTACCTGTGGGACTTGACCAGAGCTCTTTGCCTCCTGCCCTTCATATGCACTGGCTTCTTGATTTCACATCACAGGAAGGTCTAGTAAAATGAAACAACTTGACTCCACGCAGTCTTCTCTTGATTTTACTAGTGTCTTCCTTCCTGTGCTTGGCTGCTTTTGCTAGGTGTTTTTGTTTTTATTCTCTCAACTTATTCTTTTGCTCTGTGATCCGTGGGAATAACCTTGCTGTGCAGTTAACATGGGTACCCAATCTGTTTGAATGCATTTGGCATATTAATGAATTTAAAAAAGGTTCTTACAGGTGCTTAATATACATTGCTGGCATTTTATTTGGGAAGGTCATTTGAATATTTTCTCAGAACTGCTGAATTGTTTATTGATGTCATAATTAATTGTGTTACTTCTGATGTTTGCATTTCTGGGCATCGTTTCATGTTATTAAAAAAAACACAAAACCAACACAAAAACAAACAACAAAAACCCCAAATTAAAATATGATAAAACAAATGACTTGATTTGTTTCGTGCTTGCTTTTTTCTTTAGCTTTTTTTTTCCAATTAATTCCCCCAAAAATAGAAGGAAAATGAATAAAGGAGGTAACTAATATATTTTTCTTTCAAAAGAAAGTTTTAGATTATTGTTTGTTGTTTATCTAGAGCTGGAGATTATTTATTTGCAACTGGTATATTGACAGCTTCTATAAGCTTCAGCTGGGAGCTCCAGGATGAAGGGTATGAGATTTTTAAAATGAAATGCTTGGGGCCAAATTCGGTAAACCTACCGTATTTACATAGCGTGGGTGCTGGAGGGCCTGCAAGCTTCCGTGCCCAGGCTCGGGTGATGCAGGGTACTCAGCTGAGAAAGCACACCCAGTGTCTCACAGGCAGAGCAAGTACCCGGACAAATGATTTGGGGAGAATGGTTACAAACATCATAGCATTTCTGCTGGTACCTTTGAAAGTTTCTACCCCTAAATAGGGTAAACACAAACAGTTGATTTAACATTCATCGCAACTGAAGGAACAGAAAACCTCAGTGAGGAAGCTGTAGGTAGCAGAGAAAGGAACCTCCCAAAGCAGATCAGCTGGTGATACAGTAGAAGTATTTTATGTTGGCAGATCTGTCTAGGAGGCTCCTGTTCAGCTTTCTCCCATCCTTTCCCTCATTTCTCATCCCACTTCCTTCTCTTCTTCTTCCCTTTCCCAGCTCTTCCTCATCGACCCCCAGCTGTGCTGAATGGCATTGGAGTGTGTTTTAACCGAAGCAGTGAAGAACTCCAGCAGAGGCAAAAATCAAATGTCCAAAGTGAGAAATACCCTCACGTGTCCCCCTGAAGCAGTTCTACAGTGTGAGATACCTGCAAACAAAAGACAAACTCAGAGGGCAAAGGTCTTTGTAGCCTTGTGTCCAGGAGCTTTGTCATGTAATTTTTGCTCTTTGCCCAGTAACTGTGTAACCCTTGTGCAAAATGCATTTATGTCCCTGAGAGCTTGAGTCCACCCCAGGAGCTGTATGCGAAAGCCAACGTCATGAGCATTCAAAGGTGGTGCCCCTTGATACAGCCTTTATTAAAGTCTGTCTCAGAAACTAAGGGGCAGTATAGCCACCTTGAACCGAGGTCACCCGAGTCAGCAGACTGCTGTCACCTGGCACTGCCGTCCAGGGCAGCGTTCCTACAGATGTGGTATTTAGAGCTTTGCCACAGGGACTCTCTGCTGTCTAGTTAGGTCTGATCTCTGTGTCTAGTTCAAGTGAGCTGAACTACCGGGGATGACTCCTGCGCTCAGTGCAGTGTTAACGGTTGGTATGTTGCTACTGGAACTTGAAAGCTACTAGATCTGGCAGTTTTCAGGGACAACCCCACCCAAGGTAAGAGCCACTGCAGACTTCTGAATTTGTTTTACGCTGCCTTGCAGACGAGCCTGCAGAAGCGCAGACAGGCTCGTGCTCCTGGCTTCCCTCGGCAGCCTTTGCTTGGCAGGTTTCGGTCTTTGCTGATCCTGGTTTAGCTTATACCTAATGAGCCGGGTTCAGCCTTTTTTCAGCCGCATCTCCTTCTCTCATAGCAATTCATTTTGCCCTCCCACTTGTGTTTTAATAACCTCTAAAACTTACACATCTTGCACAGTCAGCAAAAACAGCGTTGGGATTCAGAATCTCACAGGCAAACTGTCAAAAATGAAACCAAGTCTTCATTAACATTTTCAAGAGCAAAGAAAAGATCTGGGGATCTACACAGTTGGTTTTCCCATTAAACTGATAGCATAAGAAGCATAACTATCACCTATGCATTTCTACTCTTAACTTTGGCCAGTAAGGTGAGAAAATGCATTTTTTTAATGACTAATAATCATTATGAGGTGCTAATTGCCAGATTTGAAAACACTTCCAACCTACATAATTTCATTGTTTACAATATTAAGTACTAAAGCAAAGAGAATTGCTTGTGACACCCCCTGGACAAAGACCAGAATGTAGATTTGCATTAATGCTCCAGTAAACAAATGATCATCAAGGAAAGATGAGAGGAAACACAGAGGTGGTTTGCATTCTTCCGCTGTATTTCCCCCTGCTTCCAGTTTTGCTTCTCCTGTCATTACAAGTATCTCAGCTGCATTTTCAAATGTTTGATTATCATGTAAGCATACTCTATAAAATGGTACATAACAGCACCATAACCCATATGTTCCCTACCATGACAGAACAAAAGCATTTCTTGTGTTTAGTTGTAGAAACTAAATAGGAGCCGTTCATTCAAATCTTCAGTTTCCCCAAAATGAAACACAGAAAGTAGGTGTGAGCTACAATGTTCTATGCAATCCAATGCAAATGTATGCAAATTTCTTCATATTAGAATCATTGTCTAGTTGTCATCCTCACATGGGGCACATCAAAGCCATATGACCTGATTTTGCACCTGCTGTTTAATTAAATTTACAAGGCAGACACTCTCTCTACTCCCGGTGATATACAAATCCATTTTTACTACCGCAGCTTCTAATTTACAAGGTAGTCGACTGCTGTGTTTCACCGTCAATAGCTGCCCAACTGCTCTTTGTTAAAGTGAAGATTAAAAACTGAAAACTGGCCACCATTTGAGTATATGAATTAAAAGAAATATTAAATGTGATTTCCCTCTTCACCTTTTTTAAAAAAATGGGGCAAAGGGGAAACTACAGTAAGAACACTTCATACTAATTATAACAGTCTTGATTTTTTCATTCCCCTGCTGTGAAGAGGCCGAGACACAGCACTTTTGTCAAGTTATCAATAGTTTCTTCTGTTTTGTGGGAGCCATATGTTGAAATGTAGCAATGCACCAGTGCTAGTAGCAATGATATTAACAAAGCTGTCTCTTTTCCTGGATGATCATGCAAAGTTTTCAGTATTTATGTTATTGAATTCACGTCTTGCTTGGAAATGATTTTGCTGATCTTAATTTGATTTTTTCCCCAAAAAACAAAACCTGTTACTTTTTACTCCTTTCAGCGTGCAGCCAGTAAGGCTGCAATAAGTCGGTAAGTCAGAATGCTCAGTACTATGAAATTGTTCTCCCTCCTTTAGACCAGCTTATTGGCTGGTGCTCTACTATAGCTAACTGCATTATTACCAAAGCGTTATTAGTCATAGTACATAGGTTCACGGAATACACGAATTATGTTACCAAAACCCACTAATTAATCTTTATTTCACATACAGAATCATGGAATCATAGATTGTTTTGGCTTGGAAGGGACCTTTAAAGATCATCTAGTCCACCCCCTGGGCCATGGGCAGGGACATCTTCCACTACATCAGGTTGCTCAAAGCGCCATCCAACCTGACCTTGAACACTTCCAAGGATGGGGCATCCACAGCTTCTCTGGGCAACCTGTTCCAGTGTCTCACCTCCCTTATAGTGAAGGATTTCTTCTTTATATCCAATCCAAATCTACCCTTTTTTATTTTAAAACTGTTGCCCTTTGTTCTGTCACTACAGGCCTTATAAGCACACTTTAAGCACTGAAGGCTGCAATAAGGTCTCCACAGAGCCTTCTCTTCTTCTGGCTAAGCAAATATACTTGAGTTTAATTATTAAAAATTATTGAAATGATATTTAACTGATAGTGATTGCTAGCAACACATCAGAGAACGGGGGGGGGGGGGGGGGGGGGGGAATCACCCTGTGCTCATTTCCTTTTATAGACAGAATGAGGAAAAGCAGCAATAATTATTCCATGCTCACAAGCAATGACACATTTTCAGTGAGCTACCTTTAACTAAAATAGTGAAATTATCTCATTCTCACCTTAGTTATACTTAATGTAATGTCATATTCTGCATTAGGTCCCAGCATATATGGTACATGTGTGAGAAGAGGGGAACAGACTTCCACCTCAAAAGCAGTGGTGTTTATTATAAACTGCAAAAGCAACGAGACATTTTTGGGGCTGCCTATGGGTGGCAGCACGCGTTCACTCAACGACAACTACATTTGATAGGAAAGTTAGAACCATAACATACATGTAAATTAAGGGCTTTTTTTCTTTTCCCCCATGAATTTATTTCTTGAGCTACATGGGGCAAATCACTGAGACTCAGCAGTGCTTTCAGATGATGCATTGCAGAGCTGAGAGGACCAAAACTATGAAAATGGTGCCTAAGAGCCTGCCCATCTCAAAGCCTCCTGCCACAGTTATCATGTGGAGCAACTCAGCCCAAATTCCCGCATTGCTTCCCCCAGGCTCGCTTGCTGCGACTGCTGTGCCTGACTGGGAATGACAGCAGCTAGTCCTGGAGTTATCAGATCCAATTCAGGTGATCTGAGGTCAGCACTGAGCTGGTGCTCTGCCTCCCGCTTGCTGGCAGGCATGGGACCATAAGGAAATGAAGCATGGGAGTGCAGGTGGCTGAACCTCGAGTTGCTGTGAAGCAGATGGGATGTAGCAGTGTCACCTCTGGACGCTCCCCAAGAAGGACAGATTCTCAGAAGGTAACTGTCTAAGCACTCCGTTCTGCATTTCTGAGGAGTGCCTCGTGCTTTTACATCAGCTCTGGCCCCTATATAATTTTCTTCCTGGATTATTCCATATATACCATTCCTCAAGTTACTTGCCAGAGTTTTCCTTAGCCGCCACTGGGTCTACATCAGTGCCTTGAGTACCTTTGGAAAAGTTAATTCAGATCAAATGTCATTAACATTTGTGGGATTTTCCAGGACATAGGGGTATAAGATGTGTATTTCCAGCACAGCTGTTTTACTCCTTGGCTTTTCCTTGTTTCCCTCTGAGGGTATCCCTGTGACTTTACTACCTGCTCTTTGTGGAAAGGGAGTTACTTCAGGTGTGGCACAGAAGGAGCTGCCACAACTTCAACAGTGACTGAAAGCATTCAGCGAGGCAAGCTTTCCAAATAACCCCAAAAGGACAGGAAAAAACCCCCAAACAAACAAAACCAAAACAGAGATTAGAAGACCACATTTGACTCATATTTAGTCAAGTCTGGACACAACTAAAAGACCCAGAGGGAGCTGACAGCAGAATTTTGCCTGGTGTTCTCACACCATGTAAATGGACCTATGCAATGGTCCCTTGGCTACCTTGGATATTTTATAATATACATTTTACACAAAGAGCAATAATTAAGACTTAACTCTTAAATAAAAAGCGACCCAGTTTCAGCATAGCCCACTTTAGGTTGCCATAATACCTTAATTTTCCTGTTGATTCATATTTTAATGAGGAAACTATTATTGCAGTATCTTCATTGTTTAATTAAAATTATAATTAGATATTAAAATGCTAGAGCACAAAAGTAAGTTCTTGCTGAAGGGTATCCTCAGGAAAACGAAGGCTTATAAGGGTTGTTATGGCTTTGAGAAATTAGATGTGGTCACCAAATTGTATCTGATTTTTTTTCAATAATAATTACTTCACTAAGAACATACTGGGCTCCATAAAGAATTAGCGGATTATATTTGGTAGCCTGTATAATGAAAAAGGTCATTCTTGATGATCAGTGTCGAACTTTGGGCCTTAAACTCTATAAATCAAGCAAATCAATGGTAAAAAGCAATTACACTTAGCATTTGCATAGTGTTAAAAAGCATAGACCACAGAACTAATAAACCTTCAGGGTCCCCATTCTAATTCATCTCCTGCTCCACTACAGCATTAACAGCATTCAGTATTTCATTGTTACATATTATCTAATATTTTAGAGGTAAATAGAGACGAAGGTAAGAAGATATAATAGCCTCTTCCAGGAAGAATATACAAGAAATAAGAAACTATAGATACAAAAACATATATATAAGTGGAATTACTGACACAGATGAGAAAAAGTTCTCAATTATATTTGGGAACCAGCAAGCAGGACAACAGAAAGAGCAACTTGCAGAAGATCTGGTCCAGAGGAGGAAGGACGAGATCCTAGCAAGGGAGCTGTGAAGACAGAGGGTAAGGGAGGTGAGCAGGAGAAGAGGGATGCAGATTTGAGTGAGATGTGCAGTGGCTTACAGGTAGCCAAGCTCCATAGCAAGTGTTGTGCTTGTAATGGAGTCTTCGCTGCTGGGGGTAAGAGCATGAACCAGAACTCTTTTCCTGCTCCCGGAGCCTTTGCTGTGACCTGTGATCAGCAAAACGAGGAGCTTGGTGGCAGGATGCAGGGGAGAAGGAGATTCACACATGGACCCTGCAGTGGAGGTGTAGCCGTGGCATGCACATGCACGGTGCTATGATTTGGTGGGATGCCTGTTTCGTGTTGGCAGCCACATTATAAATGGCTGGGTAGGAAGATTCACCAGGCAGAGGGCAGAGAGAGTCTGTGAAGGGAGCAATGAGCAGAGTGGAGAGTGGAGAGTGGAGGTGAGAATTGGTTTGCTGCGCTGGAGAGGAGATACGTAATTCTAAGGAGTCCCAGGACAGGATGCAGCTGCCCAAAGGGAAGCATTTCTTTTGCTTTAGGTTCTGTGAGATATCTGGTCCAGCCTCCGGATCGTGCTCCAAAGGTTACCCACAAAGCCTGTCATCTGTGCAGATGTCTCTGAAACCCTCACAGGCTTCACTAGGTGCCTATATTGTTTATCTGGCAGATGTACTCTGGTGGTATTGTCTAAATGCTCAACTCAGCTGCCTGATCCTTGTACTCTCTGAGCTGTATGAGGGTACCTGCAGGGTTAGGGGACCCAAGGCCTCGAGGAGACCTGTGCTCTTCTGGAATAGCAGCTGGAGGATGGGCGGGATACTCTGGCGCATCTTGGGCAAAACATGAGATGCTAGCTTGCGTGCACCTGAACTGAGTCCTAAACATCTATAGCCAATAATATCAATATGTAGACATCGACATTTGGGTACATTAGTCTTGAATTCAATCTCAAGGTAAAAACCTACTGAAATGGATGGGCTCCACTTGCCTAAACATAGGCATATAGTATCATCTGAGAGGCTTTAACATGTTTCACCTCAAGCTGCTCCAGAGGATAATGGTGTCCTACTGGTCCTGTGCCATATTGCCAGGTCTCAGGGCACCTAGAATGGCACTAGACTTTCACGCCCATGCAACTCAGTCTCACACAAACGTATGCATGTGTTTTCAAGCAACTCAAGAAGCAGGCTGGGAAGAAATCAAACTTCTGGAGCAGGATGCAAAACCAGACATAGCATGGACACAGAGAAAGCAATTGTGACGGGAGACTTGTTACTGATGAGTACGTGGTCCTGTTCAGAAAACACAAAAACCAAAGCTAAAGATGCCTGCAAAAGCAGAGGACTGGATTCAATCACCCACAAAAAATCCTTCTACCCCATGGTCCTAGTGCAGGAAATAGGGACTGATTTGTTTGGTTACTACCAAAGAGAAGAAAGACTGGAAATTTTCTGTTACAGTAGATTCTGGTAAGTGAAGTCACAGGCTCTTTTCTACGCTCGCACCAGTGAGGGAACGCGGCTTAGAGGTGAGATTTCTTGCCCATATTCAAGTCATTACACAGCTCTGTGTTGTAGTGCTTCTTGGCAAGCCTCAACTTTGCCCATTATTAGTGACGGAAGCATTTTTATGAATTTACATTTTTAAAAGTTTACGATGTTATTCCAGGTGATTTCTGACTACTGTAATTGTCTGTCTTCTAAAAATTAGAACATTAGGCATTATTCTATGCAAAGAATGAAAAATGATAATGAAAGAAAACTTAGAAGCAGAAACAGTATACAGGCCATTTGGCATTTTTCTTTTGTGTATGATATGCAAATTTAGAAATGACAAAGTCAGAAAGGCAGACTTTATTAATATCCTTCCCAAAAGCTGATTTCATTTGGGCTCTTGCACATTATCAATGTTTTGACTGCTGGTGTCTATGCTCATTGTGTAATGAAATGTCTTATCCATGCAGCTCCACAAATGTAAAAGTCCAGTAAATTGAGTCCAGTATTTTTCCAGCTTTACATCAGCAGAGGGTACATTGCACATATTTGAAATTAAACCGGGTGACAGGACAAGAGATAAGCTTTACCATGCCGCAAAGATCAGCAACAAAACTGACATAAAAGACAAATTTTAATTGCAAAAATATACCAACAATGTCATATAAAGACATCGCTACAGTTCATATGTGGGTGTACTAACTAGTGAATATGTGTTGAATTTGTCAGATTATTTCAGGGGAAAAACAAACAAACAAACAAACAAAAAGGTTAGAACTTTTGTACCGATCCTTTCAAAACAATTGGCTGATTTTTCTCTCTCTCACTTTTCAGATGTACTTACATGGAATTTTGAAAAATAGTGTCTGTTCCTTACAAATCCTTCCTTTTGTCCCTCTGAAACATGCAAAACACTTCAGATAGAACAAGCTGTTTCATTTGAAGGAAGAGAACATTGGAAGGAAGAGGCTTGTATTAGCAGGCAGAACAAATATTGATGTTATAACCTGGACCAACACATTTGCATTGTGTTTTAGTTTGATTACCCACATTGTCTTCTCATTAGCACTAGCAGCATCTGAATAGCTGAACTGCAATCTCTTCATCTATCGGTCACGAAAATCACTTTGACTGGGGTGAGCTGCAATCAGTGCGCAAGCAACCACAGTGTGACCGGGGGCAGAGGGAGAAAGGAGATAGCCACATTGCTTCCTTGCAGTACTTTGGGTTAAAAGGTTGCAGGTGGACAGCTGAGGCCACTGCTGACCGTGACTTTGTCCTGACCACTGCACACAGGGTCAAGTTCATCCTTGCAGGAAAGATTACTCCTGCCTCGAGAGCAGCTCAGCATGTGAGAGAGGGTGGCTTTCCTGGTAAGCAGGTAAGCGAGGGAAAGGAGAAAGCAGAGCAAGACTTGCATCCAGGAGAGAGGCAGAAACAAGAACAGGGAGCAAATACGGAGCTGAAACACAGCAAACTTGGTCCAAAGAAGCCATTAAGACACCACCCAGGAAGCGGCCTGAGAGGACTCTGCAAGGCAGACTTCATACTAACCCACACAGAACATTTTCAAAACAACCCATTTATTTTCTAATAATGCCTTTACTTTTGATAAATAACCCACTTTTGTTTGCTTTGGTGTGCTACATGAGGAGCACAAGGGTTATATTAAGGTGAGTTTCTTGAGGTACAAATAGGTGGAAAAAGACTACCCTCTGACAAACAATGCATAGGAGCTGAAATAAAGCTAGAAAAGCTCTTGAGGCATCAGTCAAGACAAGAAACATTACCAAAGGGTGAAGGTATCATTAAGAGGAGCAGAAACAGGCTCACCTTTACATCTTCACTCAACTTGGTAGTAACAGAAAGGGTGCTTTTTTGAAAGCATCAATATAGGTAATGCTCCATCCCCCACCCTAAAATGTCTGGAATAGAAGATAAATTCTTTGAGGGTGAGATTGTTGCCTAACCAGTTATTTCCAGCAGGATGCATGCATGGTACTTTGTGAGGAAGGTAGCAGATCTTGGAAAATATCTAAGACATTAGGTCTGAATCTTCCAGCTCTTTCTTACACAAACTAAATTACCTAATAAATATAGTTTATTTGCTCTTAAAATTTAATGGACTTTAGATTTCACAGTGTAATTTTTTTTGGCTTTTATTAATGAAATCAAAATGACTTGTGCTTTACCATCCAGTAGAACTTTAAAATGCAGTTGTAGCAGATGTCCAAAAGTTCCCTCTGTCTGTCAAAACACCTGAATATATTCAAAGCTGTGGTGGAAAACAGACTTTTTATATAGTGTCCAGTATGTTGTGACTCCAATTAGGTTATAAGTTTTCTGATGGCAATTTGAAACATGTCTGCATATGTCTATCTGGGAAAATATACATGAAAATGACAAAGTTATTTTAATATTATATTAAGGTTCACCTCATGCTGAGGGTTTTCACGGTAGTTTACAAGCCACCTATCCCAAATGTAAAATGAAGTTTCCAGTCTGCCTCAGTTCAATCTCTTAATTTTTCTCACAGTTGAATATATGTGGTCTTTTATGCAAATAGATGTCTATCTTGGCTATTTTGTATATTTGCCCTTGCAAATGGGCATATTTGAGTTTCAATATGGTAATTTCTTTCTAAAGAAAATATGGTGTATGCAGATAATGGAACTGAATAATGTGCCTTTTCAGTTTCTAACTTCTAGGATTCCATACATGTGCAAATTAGAGATCATTTGAGGAGAAACATTTGCAATATTTTAATTAATTTGATGGGTTAAAACACAAGAATCATGGGGCATGTCTAGAAAAGTCAAATGCTCTCTCCAGCAGTGCAGGTTTCTAAGAGATTGTTATCCCCACTGGTCCCATAAATAAATAAATAATAATTCATATTTTTTCTTGGGCTCAAAATGTACTTGGCATCATACAACGTACATAAATGAAGACAGTCCCTGCCACACAGAGTAATTATCCTCCAATTACATATTCTGAATCCAGCCTCTGTGGTGCTGTCCTTGCCTGAAGGAGCTGAGAGCTCTTTTAATATAGCCACCAGTTTCGTTCTTTTCCCCACTTTCTGCCATTTGCCTGGTCTTTTCCACTGTTAAGCCCTGCCCTGGTGAAGCTTTCAGCTTCTTCGACTACAACTGCATCAGTGTTTTCGTCTGTACCAGTCACTACATACCAGCTATCATTCTAGAGCTGGTCTACAAAGCCACTGTCCTCTCCTCAGTTAAATTGTGAACCTCTTGTGGACAGTTTATGACTCATTTATGAAGCTCTACTAAACAGAAGAGTTGTTAAATAAAATAAACGTTAAATAAAATAAAACAAAGGTGATTTTGGTACCATAAAAGTAAAAGCAGTCCTCCTGGATGAGCACATGGTTTTTGGAGTCATCATTAAAGCCAAAGACTTGTATGATATGAAAAACAAACATCACAGAAATAAGATGTGAGTTATTAATGGAATTTGTTTCAAATACTGTTACATGCTCTAGAAAAGTACATTGAACAAAATAGGTAGAGTGGGGTTCTCTTCCTTGAGCCAGGAAGGGCTACAAAGCTCAAACGACTCACACACACTGCAGGCAAGATGAAAGGGATAAACTAAAGTTTTATGCCGCAGTATCTCTGTTCCATCTGAAATCCAATGTTAAGCTTCTCTGAAGTAACAAAAATGAAACAAGTCTTTTCCTATACAAAACCCCAGAACATATTTGATTTAAATCTTCACATGTAATGGTCATTCTCTGTTTTTACAGTCCTGCATTTGCTTCTTGTGAATTCATTGTACAGCCCCGCGGCTGACTCACCTATTCAGCTGCAATCAAGTAGCACATCATGACATTGTACAGTTGCTCTACTAAAAGAGTCTTTTAGCAATGAAACTTGACAAGATTTGTCCCAAAGACACAGAGTTTCTTAACTTCCAAGCAAGTTAACAGTGTCCCAGGACCCTAACAGCCCAGGGACACCTTCTTCCACCCTTCACCAGGCAGTCTCTAAAAGATTGCTATTCTATACAGAGTAAATTGAGTAGGCTTCCTTAAGCAACTTAAAAATAAGGGAAAGTAAAAGCATAGCTCCAATTAACAAACTTGGAACTAAATTACAATTAACTGAAATGAATTTCGAGGGGTTACAAGTTCAGATGTTATTTTATTGTAGATCATACACAGCATATTTACAGTTTCACCTCAATATGGAGTAAATCTGTTCCATTATAGTGATTCCATGTGGTAAAGGCAATAAACATGATTACTAGGTAGTTCTGGAACTAAAATCCTCCTCATTTTAGGCTGCTGCAGGTAAGTTCCTTTTCTTTCTTGTTTATCAGCTAGTAGGAAAGCATGGTGAATAAACATATATATATATATATATAGGAGTTCCACACTGCAATGCCACATACAGCACACACACATAAAATGCTGTGTGAAATAAGGTTGAAGTTCAGATTCTCTAAAATAAGAGATATCAAAATTCAAGTTCCCTGCGTAATGTAATTTAGACATCTTGTTTAGAATCATTATCATGGTCTTCAGTTACAAACCACTGGTTTAACTTGACAAACCCTACAAGTTTTCTTTTCTCCCTAACAGACATTCCTTGCACATCACTTAGTTCCATTAGTACAGCTAGAAACTTAAAAAGGGAAAAATTCCCCTACAGGTTATGTGAAATGGAAAAATGGAATTTTAGCAATATCAGAAGTGGATAAATTCTGTTTCTTTGTGGGTACCTCCCAGGCAAACCTATGTCTCCCCACTTCTTTTTCTGGCACATCTACCTCTGATTTCCTTTGGTCCATCAGGGGTTTAATTGCTGCTGTTACAGCAAAACAGAATCACCTGGAGCTGGGAACAATCTAACCATCAGCTTGTGTTTTGCTGTGAGTGTGTCAACTTACTGAGCAAGGTAGCAAGAACAAAATTTTCTCATGGAAGGTGACTATGTCTTTTTAGGTACATGGGTCTTTGTGAAGAACAAGTGTTACTTCGTGTTGCTTTTTTTGGTGTTTCTAAGGGATCTTTACTAAACGTATTTAAGATATGTAACAACCCCCAGGGGAATGGAATCAAATATAATGCTGTATGCATAAACCACAAAAAGTACTGATTAGAGAGAGAAAAAAAATGTTTGATCAGATTGAAAAATGTACTATGAAACTGCAGAGATCTGAATTTTTTAAAGGCTTATTACCATATTGCTGTGCTCAGGGAAATGACTACACATCAGTATACATTTTAATTAAAGCATAAAGTTTTAAAACTAGATTCTGTTGAGTTCTTACTCAGCATACCCGGAGGACTCCCCTCCCTGTTTTATCAAACGTGATTTTACTGACCTGGAAACATGTATTTTTCTAGTGATTGCAAACAGCTATCCAATAAAAGTGACCTCAAATATGAAATTCCTATCCAGTCCAGATTTATACAATTTATATAGATGTTTTGTGCATTTAGTTTAGAGTCCCTATAATGCTGCTTGATTATTGATAGGCAAATTTAAAATTCAGCTATGAAACTATGAAGCTGCTAGATAAAAAAGGAAGAAGTGGTGATCAAAAGAGCCGAAATGGAGGATACTAATCTTTATTCTGTGACTGTGGAAAAACACATGTTCATCTGGAAACCTGTGTATGCGCACACATGCACAATAAGCAAGTTTGTCTCCCTGTTTTTGTGCATATATATACAGAAACAAGATTGGAAGAGCACCTTTCCATATTTATGAATGGGAATGCAACAAGGTGTGTGCTCATCCCAACTTTAAGTGCCTAGTTTATGTGATGAGTCGGAAGATCAGTCTCCCTAGTCTCCCTATACAGTCAGCAGAGAAAACAAGGTTTATCCCAAGGGAAATCCAGAGCACCCTTTTAAACAGATTGCTCTGTATCAGCCTCAAAATGGAACCTATTTCTCTCTTTTGGCTAGATTAGTCTTTTAACTTAAGTCATTCTATGCAGACACCTAAGCAAGGTAATGACTTCCTTGTATATGACAACTAAGGGCAATAGCTCTCCCGTAAAAGCTTGAATCTTTTAGATTGCAGTGTTCTGAAGTTCTTGTTGATGCTGTTTGTATCTTAATCCTACAAGTATCAAAAGACTTCTGGGTTTTCCTTCTGTATAGTCATCTCTAGTCTTAGCAATATTTTTAACTCTGCAAAGACTTCAGGTGATGAGTACATCCAAGTTAAGCCTAATGCCTTAATCATTGCAGAACTAAGAGCTACAGTAAAACGTATATTCTGACATGAACACAGACTTTAGAGGGTATTCATGCCAATGAACATGGAGGAGGAATTCATTAATTTGTTTTCCCATTTGAAACAAAGTAACCAAACATCTCAATAGCATCATTGATGTTTTTGCAAAAGTTCTGAACGCAAAAGTTCACGCAATCATCTCACACTCATACATTTTCCCTTTTCTTGTCCATCAAAATTTCAGTAATTCGGTCAGGCATCAAGAAGATTCTTTACATAATGATTTGTTCAATATAAATAGCAAACTGAAGGTATGGAGAGATGCATCTGATCATCCATGAATAACTTATAGTCTGTCATGTTCCCATATCACTTGCTTCACACAGTTTCCAAATTGTTTCACACAAGTTTTCTTTCCAAGGGAATAAAAAAGAGAAATATTACCCAGATGAAGTGGTTTGCTATGACCAAGTACATGAAAACTGGTTTGACAAGATTTGGAAGAATCTTGTTGTACATCCTTTGGTTTTTGGGGGTTATTTGTTCTTCAAGCTATTAAAAAAAAAAAGAAAAAGTGGGAATCTGGTATTGCCCATTTACCTGGAGCCACCCATCGCTATCTCAGGTGGCTGAGGTGGGGTAGGCACAGATGTCTCAGTTGCCCTTAACCAGTTCGGAGCTCCCTGTCTCAGACAGGCAGCACTGGCCACTGAGGACTTTCTCCAAGTGTATTTGTGCCTGGGTGGAGTGGGAACTGGACCCAGTGCTTTCACCACTGAAATTTTTAAAGCTAATTTCCCCATGATTTGTCTCAGTCCTGGCAGGGGTTAGGGGAAGAAATATCTAAATTTGTGTTAAACTCAGTCAAAGTAAAAATACATAATGTTAAAAAAAATCTGGTATGCTAGGATATAAAGTTTGAAGACTAACATTTTTTTTTTAAAGCTTAAAAATTATTACTTAACTATGTGATTTTCTCTCAAATATTGTAGTCAGATATCCTCCTTGGTATCTGAAGTATGTTTGTACTGTATTCCTCACTTTCCATGTCCAAGATCATGACTTGGTCATAGCCTATGTCCACAAAAGGTATGACCAGGGTGTTCATCCTTCTCTCCATTCCCCAGCAGTGAGTTTTCTGTGGAACAAAATGGACCATGGGAGCTGGTGAGAAACTATGCCGTGATGCAACAGGTCCTCAGTCCGAATGATGGAGGCACCAAGACTACATGGCACTCACTGCATTGCTTCTCTACTGCTCACATAGGAAAGCAACTCATCTTACTTTCTATTGCTACCCATCACTATATGTGCTTAATTTAACACTGACTAATCTATAAAATTCCCTGATGTCCCCAGATGTCTCTACTTTTTTTTTCAGACGATCGCCTTGACTGTTTTGCTATAATTTTGTACATTCACCTCCTCTTGTACATTGTACCTCCTTTTCAGTAACTCTCGAATCCTTTGGTAATATAATGCCTCAGACCGGCTCTACACATGCAAATACACGGCCTTATGAAGCAGGAGGTCGACATATGACCCTCACTGTCCCTCTCCAACTGTTAAGCTGGGCTTTCTGGCAGTAGCTTCATTTCAAAAGAGTGATTGCTGAATCTTCTGGAGTAGGCAGCTAAATAAGCAGTGAAAGTAGATAGTCATGAGTAACCTGAAGGCTGAAGTGCTTCTGTACCTTTTCCTTTGGATAGTTTTAGAGAAGGAATACATCAGTTTCCTTCACCTTCATTCCCAAGGATGGGAAAAATGGATAAGATCCCCTAGGTGAAATTGTTTAATGTGAACAGTTTACTCAACCATGCATAATTATGTCTGGCAACATTTTGGAGAAACTTATTCTCTGCCTTTAGTTTAATTGTACTTAAACTTCACTTTCTAATCTATCATAAACCAAAAGGAGGAATAAAGGAGACTGAGATGAGACTATTTTAAAAATGTTTTTCAAATCAGCATATGGAACAGCAATCTTGAAAAGAATTATTTTATTCCAAAGCAACGGGGTTGCTGGCCTTGAAGGAAAGAAAAAGTCTCAAACCAGGTAAAGCACCTTACAGACCATGAGAAAGGGCTGTGTGAACACTAATTTAGTGCCTCAGTGCAGTGATCTTAGTTTCTTACTGCTGAGAATTTTGTAGTGGTGTTGGCAGGCATTCTGGTACAGGTTTGAGAGAGTACCTGGAGGGCACCCTGGCATCCTCATGAGTGGGCTGAGGATAAGATATAAGTTTAGGAAGAAACTGCAAATTTGTCAACTTCTTTCTCTACTGCAGCCTATACATGCTCCTGGGACACCAACCTCTATCTTCTTCAGGATGTGGGGCACTCACTCTTCCATCTGCACTGTTTTCTGCCTTTCTGTTTCCACAGGGAGGGTTTTCTCATAATTCAGGACTGGAAAAAAAAGGGGACCAAGAAAGGGGAGGAGAAAGATCTTTCCTTTCATACTTGCTGCCTGCAGCAGGACTAAGAGAAGAGAGCCTAAAGCAGACTCTCTGATTCAGGCCCTGAGCCTCACTTGGTGGGTGTTGACCTAATTATACCGAAACCAACCACATGCCAAACTGCATGGACTTACATCCCCATACCCAGTAACTCAATCCTGAAGCCTGGAAAGGGGTGATCTGCAGATGAGCTGGAGGTTGTCAAAGATTGAAATGATTTATTCATCATTTATTGCTTAAATAATGGCACAGCATTTCCACAGAACCATACATATTCAAAGCAGTGTCCAAAGAGGAACTGTTTAATTAATTCTTATAATACCCCCTATGAAGTAGTTAAGTAAGTTAATGGGAGTTCACAGGCTCTCAGGATTGATTAGAGCAGGCAAGCAAGGAAGTGTTTTGCTTGGGCTGATGAAGTGAATGGATAGATGAATGAAGTGGAAGGGAAGGATTTGGCTTTTACAGCTCTCAAGTTTACAAGACAAAGTCTTTAAGGAACTGAAATAACTATAATCAGTGTTCAGACTAAAGCTCTGCTTAAAGAGGAACATATATTATGTGTGGATTTTTTGATTTCTGGTGAAGTATAGTATTTATTTTTCATCAGAGTTAGTGCTATTATGTTTTTATAACATCCACAAGGCCATATTCCCAAAAAGAATATTTTGTTCATCACATGAGCAGCAGGCTGTGACTGATGCTATTAACTGTTCTTTCCTTTCTCTTTGGCAGCTTTCTGGCAAGATGGTAGCAAAGTTACTATCACTCAACAAGGGTGATGGGGTTTTGAATGAGCTATGACATTTTAATTGGTGTTCATCATTAAAATGAAATAAAAGGAAACAGAAAAATAGCAATACAAAAGAAAGGAAGAGAAATGACGGTGATGATGATATAAAATAAGCATGAAATGAATAAAGGACAATGACCCAAAGTAAATGAATAATTTCCCTTCTCATCCTAGATTTTCTTCAGTTACTTAGCTTAAGAGCTTAAAAGCATATAAAGGATGCATACAAAAGAGATAAATAATCGGGCTACTGAAATGATCAAAATATTGGTAAAAGTAAATTTAGATCAAACCTAATTTTTTGCTGCAGTTACCTCCCACTCAGCAGTCAAGAATTATGTGACACTGGCTCCTTCTCTCCAGCTGGACAGAGTGACACAGTCGGAACTCTAAGAGTTGACTATTATTCGTGGATGTAGGGGTGAAAAGAGTGGGTAAGATGCTTTTAAGAAGCAGCCTGCTGGGAAATATTGCATTACACTTTCTTAGAGAGCTCTTCAGCATCTGAAACCCGTGATGGGAGAAAAGACAGAGGGGAACCTACAAGATCAGGTTATTTAAAAAATGATCTTTCCTGCTTCCAAATCTGACTCCACAGATAAGTGATCTGTTTAAGGAACTGCAAGATCTGTCTCCTGCTTTTCTCCCCTAGTTTTCCTTTCAAGGAGAAATGTTTCAGTCTAGAGGTTACTTAGTAACTCAAAGAACCTCTACAAATAAAAATGATGGAAGGTTGTTTTTTTCTATTTGAAGAAATTGCCTGAAGCAAAGCGTTTTTTGTCTTGTTTGAAACTCTTATGCACGTTAAATTGCTGACACTCTATTACATTTTTTTTAATTCAATCCATACTATTTTCTATTTCTGTTTCTTTTTTCTTACCTGAATCACTCCACTTACAAAATTCCATTAGCAGACATTTTTTGATAGTCTTTATTTTCTGCTACCTTGACAAAAAAATCTCTGTCAAGTTATTTTCACTTCTTGCAGCTTAAAACTGGTGGTTAACATTTTCTGGAGACCTATAGCACAGAAAAGAAATTTCCTCAAAATAATGATATGTTGATGCATTATGCAAATATCTAAATAGGATATTGGTAGATGTGTACCTAAGTTTTGTGAGATGAGAGCTGAAGTGTAACAGAGCCTTTCCAGTGTCTGATTCTCTGTTGTGTTGAGATGTCACAAGGCAAAACACAGTTGAAATGATACTGTATTAGAGGGTAACAAGTGAGACTTGCTTTGCACCCATGAAAACTACTGCAAAAGGTGCAGGCTAACAGATCAAATTTCTTTTCCTTCCCTGAGAGCTGAATTCTGGGCCCATGGAAGACTGGGTTATGTTCTCCACCTTCCCACACAACAGGGTGGGGCAAAATTTTTGAACATTAGGAGTGGTTTCAGAAGTGGTTTCACTTAGATGAAGGCAGAGTCAAATAAGGACCTGCATTGCATTCTAACTGTGTCATAGGACAGGAAATGGGTATACTATGGACAAACTTAGCTCCTCTCCAGTACATATTCAGCTCTGCAAAATATGTGTTACATACAACATCCCAATGCATTTTTGCACTAGAAAAATCTAATGGGAAAGGTAAGAATGTCTTGATCTGACATCTGGCACCTGAGATTTCTTGGAGGAGGATCCATCCCATCTCAAGTAAATTAGATTAATCTTACCTAAAAACCCCACCATTTTCTCTCCACTGGCTATGACATAAACCTAGGCTATTTAGCTCAGATCTGGGCATCTACATAGTAGATATATAGGACTTCATTCCATCACCTTCATTCAATCCATTCATAAATTAATTCAATGTAGGTGTCTAGCACTGCCTGAGATGTCCCAGGGTACCCAACTTGTCTGACACATGGCTGCCAAAGGACTTATGAGAGAGAGAGAGACAGAGATCAGGTGGGATAGCCTAGGGCATCTCAGTGGTTTACCCCTGGAAACCTATGTGGAAGCAACTGAGCTGAGACCCAAGTGCATGTGATTTCATAGTCTGATGTTCTTCCATATGTTCTTCAGTAGTGTTCTGCAGTAACTGTAAACACACCACAGAGAAGACTCAACAGTCAAAGCAGCAGTACTTACCTTTCACAACTCAAATGAACACCCTCTCTTTAGGGTGAGATTCACTTGCCTACACCTAAATATTGACTGTCATTTTAAGCACCACAGGATATCTGCTCAGCCTCCATCAGAAGGAATGAAGTGTCCAAGCCCTGCATTGTATCTCCCAGCTCCACACAGGCATTTTGGATACCCCTGGGTCTTTGAAATGACACTGGATGCCTATGTGAGACAATCAAATTCTCGCTGGTTACTGCAGAGCTCCGAACTCCATTAGCTGTGAAAAATGAAAGAAAAAACATCCTGGAATTCATGATAACACCTGCAATATAGACATAGTAAAGAATTTTGTTTGTAAAATTAATTTGGTCAAAGTGAAAAAAAACAACAAAATTTCTCTGACAAAATAGATCGATAAATATATACTCATCTGAATAAAGTGGAAAAAAAAGAACACAACAACTGGAAGAGACTAGCTTATGATTGCCAAAGAGAAAAAGTAGACTTCAAAGGCATAAAGAAACAGCATCTCTGTCTAGCACTGATCTGCTATAAGGAAGTTTTCTTCTTAATTGCTTTCTTTTTCAGTTTTTTTTCTAATCCTCTATTGCTTTTAGAGAAATTTCCATATTTTACTTTTGCTCTACTAAAATCAATCATTATCATGCCTAGTTTAAGGAACAGACATTGAGTGGGATATAGACTACTCAGGTGCAGCCACTATTTGCAAAAGATCAGGAGCAACACATATGGTTATAAGTATATGAGGAGTTTCCTATTACAATTTAATGGACCTGACAAGTGCACTGTGCTGTACAGAGTGATGGCAATTTATTTACATACAATACCTAGAAATGCAGGGGCACAGACTGTACTGCAAATACATATATACTTTTTTGTCAAAGTAGAAATAAGGCCAGGTGATATATTTGAAGCTTTCAAGTATTTTAATACTATCAGAATTCTTGAGCAAATGTCATTGAACTTAAAGTGATTTGAAAATTGCCTTTGGCTGTTTTTTACTCATTAGTTCAATGAACGGTTTGTTGCCTGAACTAAAAAGAGCTTGGTGCCACTGACAAGCTTTAAGGGCATAACAGTAGAACTGGGCAGAGTATGTTCCTTAAATGTTTCATTTCTGTTTCATTCAAATCAAAGCAAAGCAAACCCCCCTTGCAAACACACAAGTGCGCATGACACTCCCACATTCTTTGAGACTCACGTCCAGTGAATGGTACTTAGTCTGAATCAAAAAAAAGAGTTTTCTCTGCCTGATTGGGAGCAGAGTTTCTCATCCCAAATTACTCTAAATCAGGCAAAGCACAAATTTCAACTTCAGCCTCCCGTGTTCCAGGTAGTATCCAAACCCAATCTATAGTACATGGCAATGTTACTGACAAAAGCTTCCTCACCTCCCAGCCTACTTCTCATTAAAATTACCATTCTTCTGTCAGCCTCTTCTAGGCTTCAACAGAGTGACAGGCTTTCATGACATTTCATTTAGTTATAGTGCTAATAAATGAAATACGAAAATAGAAATGTTGCTCTTACTGGCCACTGCATTGTGCTTTTTTCAACAGTGGCTCAAAAGCTGCTACCTTTGTCTTTAGGCAGCAGCCACTGCACAATAGAGGGGGCACTAATACCAGTATACACCTGCACAGAGCTTTCCCAAGCTGGTTTTCAGCTTCAGAGAAATGTTCGTCAGGAATTCATAAATACAGTGACTCCTTGTGCCCCGTCATGTGATAACTGCAACAGAAAACCAACAGCAAATGATCCCAGGAAGATGCATGGAAACTTGCCTGCCCTGTTATAGTGATCCCATGTTTTTCTGGAGTATGTCTCATGCTCCTATGGGATTTAGTAATAATACCAATGTTTCAACCTCTAGCATTAAAATGCCAACAGTGCTAGAGACAGAGAGAAAAAAGAAGGTATACCACAACTTTGCCTATCTTTGTGTAGAGCATTTGTCTGAGATACGTTAGAACAATAATATATCTGACCAAAACCAAATTTCAGTATATTGCTCTGGACCACTCTAGCACACTGTGATTTACAGCTTTAATGCATCTAATTTTTTTTTTTCCAGTGTGAATAATGTAAATCTTACTGCACAGAAAATTTGCAAGTGAAACCGTTTATAAGCAAAAAATGAATGGATCTAATTTTAGTTATCCAAGATAAGACAAAAATAAATATGATCTCACTGAAACACAAAGCCAAAAAGCAGCAATTTCTGTCTATGGTGAAAGTTTGTAGTTTATTCACCAAATAATACACAACCCAGTCACCATTAGAGGGAAACAAATCACCATTCTGTACTGGTGGCATAAATAGTCAGAGGAGTATTGTTCTTTTTAACACTGTAACACCCTTCTAGAAACTGAGATTATGAAATGTTTTTGCTCATATTGAATATTCTGAGGCTGAACAGTTTTTTGAACTACACCCTCAGAATAATTTTAAGAAAACAGCAGAAAATATAGACTTATCCTAAGCTCCTCCCGTGCTAGATCTGTATAATACTCTCTTTTCAGACACATTGCAGTATGACAAGCTTTTATTTTGCAGGCCACTGTCATTTCAAATCAGTATTGTCTTTGGGATACATAGAGTGAAAAGGTAACTTTAGAGAGTCAGAAATTTATGTCATCAGTCAAAGGCTAAGTATAGATTTTAGAAAGAAATACATCTCTTTAGTCTTCTTTTTCTGATGAAGACTTTGCCTTTCATAAACCTTATAACCGGTAAGTCTGGGTACTTTAGAAAACTTACTGATTTCTAATGGGTTGTAAATGACTCCATTGCCTTTAAAATCCATGACACATTCAGAAGTAAACAACCTGTCCGGCAAACCTAAAAGAGAAATGTAGAAGTTGCTTATATTTCCAACCTCAAAGAAGACACCTTTATACAGGCAATGACATTACATGGGCAATGTCTTGCCAAGTCAAGTTCTCCCAACAGAATCACACTAATGTATTAGCATTTGATCTACAGCTTTATGTAGTATTCACTTTGCATTATTTGATTAATAATCTAGCAGAAGTAAATTGGCTTCCAGAAGTACATGACTAGCCTTTTACCAAGACTAAGATCTTCTTAGAGGTAAAATGTTTTTCTCTGAGAGAAAAAAAAGATGAAACAACCTTATTGTTTACCTTCCTGGAGGTAAATAATGATTTTCACAGCATTCAGTAGAGAGGGAGTGATGATTGTCATTTAGAGAAGAAACAGGAGCAATTTTTGTCTGAGTTAGGACTATAAAGTCATTTAAACATTAAAGCTAATTATCATGGTACTTCCTTTGCTGAGTGAAAACCACCACTGTATTTAATACCCAGGAAAGGAATGCATCCCAAATGTTATTTATAATAACTTGTTAGTTATTGATAACCTTCAGAAAACAAACAAACAAAAAAACCAACAAAAAGTCAAAACCAGAAGGAATGAGCTTGCTGAGTTCACTTACAGTAAGTTGTGTTTTCTTTTCCCTGACCAGAATAGTGTCCATTAAAACAGCAGTATAAAAGTGTGCTTTAAGTATTGGCTTGTAGTCAGAACATGGCATCATTCCTGTAGCAGACTGTGTCCTTTCCTTAAAAAGTACTTTTAAAAGTACTGTCACTTCTAAGATCATAAAAACTGAAATTCGACAAAGGCTGTGTCACTTTATGTGATATGCTCTGTAGTATTCTTGAATTCGGTCACAGTTAAAAATATTCAGCAGGAGAGAAATAAGTAGAAAAATATATCTGGCTAATGGCATAGAGAAAATCACGGGCAAAATAGGGACTCACTGCTTTGGGTGCCTAAAATCAACCGAGGGATGTTTTGCAGTTTTCTTCATCAGATTCTCATCTCCTGATTACTAACTGAATGTGAGCCTTTATAATCTGGATTTATTTAACTGACCCTAAGTTTTACCTCTAGATGTCTTAAGATAAGAGCACACATCCTAGAAATGCGTGTAGCGGGTGAGAGCAAGAGTCGGCTGGGATCTGAGTTCTGCTTGGAAGGCTGCAAAGGGGACACCTCGCAGATTGCAGGAATGGGACAAAAAGGTTCAATCCTTCTGGGTATTCTTTCAGACTCCGTCCATTTTCAGCTCAGGGAATTTCCTGAACCAAATATGGGTTTTATCTTTTTTATAACTTTGATGGATTTTCTTCCACCTTTACTTTTGATTACCTGTCCCATCTTCCCTTGATCCCAGGTAAAAACTTAACGTTCATAAGGTCTTTTGTCAGTGATCTCCCATGGTCTGCTACCCACTGCATGAAGAAAAATCAACTTAAGGACATCTAACTCTTTAAGCTTTCTTGATCTTTCTTGCACAACAGAAATACACAAAGTAAGTACTGTTTCCACAGAAATAAGTGTGGCACTAAATAATTTCTTTTGTAATGGTCATAGGTCAAACTAGCATGTACTTCCTGGCAGTCTCATATTTGTATTCTCTGTAGATTCTTTTTTAATCTCCTTAAATATATAGATGTACATGCACGTGTGTGTATGTAGATATATATCTGCATTAAAACTAGAAGTAGTTACAGAGAACCCGCACTTACAGTACATGTATGGCTTACAAAGTGTACTTATAGTGCATCCATCATTACAACATCGTAATTGGTAGTGCAAAATGAAATTTGGCAGTTTACCACATCAGTAAAAATGTGTTGTTCAAAAATGTTCTTTGTTGTCCTCCATCATTAAAAATTCTGAGATGCCATTTGCAAAGAAGTGTGCATAGCAGTACTATTTTTATTATAAATTTTCTTTTTCTTCCAAATTTCATTATTCTGCATTTCTCCTGCTTAAGCTGAGGAAGGATAAAATGACACAAGGAAAGCAGCCCAGTGCATGTTGAAGTGCTCCTGATGCTTTTGTTTACTGTTGTAAAAACATGAAATTGTGAATGTGAGATTAACAAAAGCCATCCATTTCACTTTTCAAAATGGTGAATTTTCTATCTGTTTTTGTCCCTCCTTACCTGGTGTCCCATTGGCTTTTGCAGGTAACTGGGGCACTCCTTGTATCTAACTTAATTTACAAAGTAGTATTTTTTTTGCTTGTATTGAGTATCATTAATGGATATCATAAAACCAGTAGAAGCAAGCTCTACATTAATATTTAAAGCTTTTATGCTATTTTCATTTGTGTCTAGAGTGTTATGCCCAGAAACTGGTCTTACACATGCAGTTTATGAGACAACTTCTGCAAGGCTCTTTTTTCAATGGTGAAATTATCAGCTCAGGATACTGCTTGGAGGTTTTCTAACTGCATTAGAGTACAGAATGAATATCAGAGTTGACCAGTGTTTATGTAGCCTATTTTGTGGAAAAAAAAAAAAAAATATTGTGAAGCTATTCCTTGCAGTTCTGGATTTCTTAGAACCCAGTATGTTGCTCCAGCCTGAAGAAATATATTCAATGTTTAAATTGAAAAGATCCCCCAAAAGATCTCTGTTCCAAGTCTATTTGAAAAAAGATCTGCCTGCATTTCTGGATTTTGTTTCAAATCCAGAATTGAGACAGGTTATTCCCAAGGCTTACAGGTGTGTGCAGATAAACCTGGAATTAATTCAAAGAGCCCTAACTCAATAAAAACTAGTATTGTTTGGGATAAAGTGTGCAAAAATACACTCCTTTAATTTGTTAAAGGAGCAAAATATCTGGCATAAAACATCATTTATCATGAATCTAACAAATATGTGAAGGTATAGGGGAATCCACTTGCTGTATCTGAATTTCTATATACAAGATAAACTCCTTCCTTTCTGGGGATATGATCCAAAGTCTATTGAAGTTAATGGAATTTGCATCAGATCGTAATAAAAAAAACCCCAAACCAAAAACAGAAGAAAAGGATAAATGTTTTGCATACTGAAGTATCAGTCTTAACTAACAAAACATAACATGATGTGTTCAGTCTTGTATTTTTCTCCTTCAAACTTCTCTATCCAACTCCATAAGCAGATGTGCAATTATCACTTGGGTACCTACAATTATACGTTTTGTGGTGTCTGTCATGTCCAAACGTGCAGGTCTTCGGGGTGCGATTTTGTCATGCAAACTTTGACTCAGCAAAGTCCTAAAGCCCTTACGCCTTTGCTTATTTGCTTGATTTTGGACTTAAGCACTTTTCTAATTCAGCACCTCCTTTTGGCATATTTGCCCTATTATATTTGCTAACATATTTAAATAGCTGTAGGACAAGCACAATGTGAGTTAGATGCTGTGCTGATGTAGGGCAGGTCAGTTTACATTCGCCGATATTTTTGCAGAGAATAAATGTTTTGTTGCTGCCATAGCAATATCTACTGATCATTTAGGGTGAATAAGAAGGTCTAAATGCTACCACTGGTAAGTAAAGTTTTACCAAGGAGGACCTTTTGGAAGCAGACCTGCTAAAGTCACACAAAGATGAATGTCCTCCTTTGCTAGAACAAAAAGTAATAATCATCAACTAGAAAAAAAAAAGGGGGGGGGGGAGAGATTGAATTAGGTACAAGTCATCAAGCCATAAAATGAAAGTTCCAACAATTTTATTGCAAAGTCCTTGACTATGAATGTAAGACAAAGCAAGACTGTGAGGAGGAATAAATCACAATATAAAGTCACAGCACAGGGATTTAGAATTTCAAAGGTTTTAAAAATGAATGTTGTCTGTCAAAATTGTGGGCCTAAATGAATAGGAGTTTCACGAATGAAAATCAGACTTCTTCATGCTTTAAGTAACACAGTGAGTAAATTCCCCAAATTCACTCACCTACACAGGAAAAACTGATCAGTGCAGGGAAACATTATCAACATTTTAGGAGCTCTTCTTCAGCAACTAGTCTGAGTTCATGTTCAGCTGTGTACAAATGTAAGCAGCGTCAGGCAAAAATGGCAAGGGTGTTTCATTCCCTTCAGCTGGCTAAAATGCAATGAAATTGGAGTCACTGTGTGCTCATTTTGCTTAAAAAAAATACAAAAAATCCCATTGTAGTCACCGTCTCTTTTGGACCTATTTTCAAAGATTAAAGATGATTTCTATTACTTTTCCAGAAATTGGTGGTTGCCTAGACAGCAGTGATCATAATCTTGTTACATCAATCTTGGAAGACGATAGTCCCACCTAGCAAGATATACTTGATTTTCCAAAAGAGCTAGTGACCAGTAGCCGAGGGAAATTAAATTGTCTAAAACTGCCTGTTATCCATAATACGCCTGAGATCAAAGTCTGTAAATAATTCTTTCCAAGATATAAATAAAGATACTTCAATTAATCAGCAGAGAGATTTAAGCAATTAAATTATTCAGACATTTTACAAAGGTAACCATGGGTGTCCATATTGCCCCTATAATTGTCTTTTTGAAATAGGTAATGAATGTCTACCTAGACGAACACCTAGCATCCGGAATGGGTGATAATTATGTCTGCATGTTCTGAAACACGGAAGTCTTTGCTTAGAAACTTCTCTCAGAGTATCACACAGTAAAGACAATTAAAAAGTTCAAAATTAAGGGGAAAAACAAAGTACAAATGTCCTTTTTCAAAATTTATATCATACTATAATGTTTCCACATAAACATAAACTCCTTTACATTATGTGAATCTGCATGCCTGTAATACTTCAAATAGAAGTTTTTAATCACAATTTTCAAAAACAAATTAGCTAAGTATATGGGGCCATAGTAAACCGCTGGATCCCTTCTGATCAACACAAGTTCAGAATTTTTATTGTATTTTGTCAGTTTAATTTTTTCTACAGCTGTTAATTCCCATTGCTCAAAGTTTACCTCCCATTTCAAATTATTGTTTTGTAGTCACTAAGTTGTTCTTTCTTTTCTTTTTTTCAAAACATTACACCACATGTAATACACATATATTTTTACAGACTGGTAAATTAGTTCTTCGTAGTATTTACAGACCAATATTTAACTGATGAAACTGTGCCAACACAGGGCAAGTACAGGTTTGGGTTTTTGTGTTTTCTTTGTTAAAGGGTAGGTCAGCAAGGAAGATACAGGCAACCTTCTCTAGGAAGTCCTGAAATGACAGTCTATATCTAATAATCAGCATGGTCAAAATCCTAAAGCAAGCATTGTTTTCCTTCATTTCTCTGACTAGAGAAAACTCAGTGAAATTAAGTGCAAATTTCATGATTTAGCTTTTACATAATGAGTTACAGGTTTCCTTTTGATCCCAAAATAGGAACTCCTGGATTTAGCAATTACTGATCAGTAATGCAGACCCACTACGTGCTTCTCAGACTGTAGATGAAAGGTCAAATATGGTCCATTACATACCATCTGTTTCTTGGTAGAGCTCTTCCATTGCTGTCGCAGGAGAGGTTCTGCTTGAAAATGAATGGGCCTTTAGGTCCTGATCAGTCCTATTTAAGTCTACAGATTCTGAATGTAACCACATCTGTACACATTTCAACAGATTTCTGAAGACTTATTCCAGATTTATATCAACATAAATAAAAAGAATTCTCAGCCTATTGACTCCTACTTTATTTTACCCGTTCAAATATTACAAATTTGGCATAACAGATCTACATCCATTTCTTTTGGTTAATAAATAAATAAATAAATAAAAAATCTGACATGTGAACATCCTTATTCCTTTATATCATACACCACATTCTCAGCTGAGGTATGCTGGCAAAACTCAACTGAAATCAGAGGCACTTCGGCAATTAACATAACTATGTATCTGGTTCCTGGTCTCCACCTTCAAAGTTTTTTGGGTTTTTTTCCCCTTTCTGATAATGAGCTGACATTCATTTTCTCTGCCTTGACAGGTCACAAGCACTCATGCAAACGACTTGTGTGGAAACACACCTGACTGCGTACCAGTGCAGAACACTCAGGGTATTTTGCAACAGGGGAAGAAGGAGAGCGAGAAAGTGGAGGAAAATACTAAAATGCTGGCTGATCTTGTTTAGTGATTGATAGCTCTGCTTTTATAGGTACGGAGGGAACCGTCAGAGTGGCCTGAGCAGAACGCAGCTGCTGGCTCTACGCTCCTCGAGCAGCCTCTCCCGCTGCCCTTCAGGCGAGCCAGGTGGCTGTAGATCTTCGCTGGAACTCACCGACTCCAGCTTCAGGTGTGGGCCAGTCTTGCAAAGCTTCTCAAGGGGCGTATATGATTAGCTCTGAGAAACTCTCCAAAACAACATCTGAAAAATTATGCCTGCCATAAGCGTTTGGTGTTTAAAAAGAGAAAGGTGGGGAAAACGGCACAAAACAACAGCAAACGCAAAACAAAACAAGCTGTTAGGGAAGAAGTGTTTAGGAAAGCTTGGCTGTAATTGTGCAGGTGCAGAGGTTGGGTAGATGCCAGGTCATGCTGATGCCATAGGTTTTGCATTAACATTTGTCAGGATTGAGAAGTTTCTGAGGAAAAAAAAAAAGAAAAAAGAAAAAAGCAATGATTTTAATATCAGTCAGCTGGCAATGAGTTTCAAAGTTGAGAGTAAAGTTCTTGGTGTAGAGCACTCACTGAAAGCCCACCCCAGCTGAAAGGAAATTTGCAGGTTGTAGCCCTTTTTCATTAGTGTGCTGTCAGACTGATTAGCAGTATGATTTCTGAACGCAAGAAAGCAGATATTATATTCTGCCAGTATCAGAAGAGGATTTTCAAAATACTTTTAGGAAATAAAAGAGGCCTAAACCAACTGCCCCTAAAGACAGTGGTGGAGTAGGTCTGAGGCCCTGGGGAATTAAGGTGGAAAACTGAAGTTCCCCAGAACATGAACATCTGTCTCTTCATCCTTATTAAATATCAAGAGGCATCCAGAATCTTTTGTTTGGTTCATTTGGTGCAGCCAAAGAGAGGTACAGTTTGGGCCCTCGGGAGAAAGCATTTCCATAGGAAAGAAACTCAGCTGGAAAGGGTTGTACCAACAGGACGGTTAAACCACATTTGTCTGAAAAAGTACACAAAAGGGGACAGCCACTTTATCACATAAATAGGTAATTGATTTGTAGAATTATTGTGGATCTTGAAATGGAGGAGACTTCAGAGAAGTTCTAGAAGTCTTTTAAGCCAGAGGATATGCAGAATGAGTAGCATATTTGCAGGCATTTGTGTAACTTGATTTTAAGCCTGTTTTCCTTCTTAGCTGGGCAAACTAAAGCTTTCAAAATGTCTAAAAGTCAAAACCATATTTTTTTTTTTCATTCCTTGATGAAAAATGAGCATTTTCTCTGGTTCAGAGCAAGTGGTCTTTATTTTATTATTTACTAACAGAAAAGGGATTTTATATATCTAATTGTGATTGTTACTACTTATTTTCACAATAAGTAGTTTAAAATAAAACCACAGTTCAGAAAGTAGGGCATCTGCAGCATCTGAATTTAAGACTTAGCATCACAAGTTACACATGATGATAAAAACTGCCAGACTCCCTACGGTTCCTGCTTTCGTTTATGGCAGCTGCAAACCAAGGTGCCGAAAAAGATTCTTTACCAACTACAGTAAAGAGCTGATTCATCAAACATGGCTTTCAGGATGGTGAAAAAATCTAATTTTGAAAATGTTTTGATATTTGCTCTAATATTGTGCAGCAGCTTCACTACAGTTTAACATCTTTATACACTGATGCAACCTGTCTTCTGGCCTCCTACCAGGACACAACTTTTGTTGTCCTGTCCTCACCATGAAGAGCATGGATTTGTTTGCTGCTGTGTTGAGTGCTCACCCCTAGCTCTGAAGAAATGTAGCAGAAAAGGATTTCTCCTTCTAGTTAGACTGCTTAGTGTGGAGACAGAGAGAGAAAGCTTAACGTCTCAGAGAGCAACCTTGTTATCTTCCATACCCCTGGCATCTGCAGTGATACCTGCACTGCATCCTTTACCTCACATGCTTAACAGAGCAACTGAAGTGCTTCTTAGACAGGCAGCAAAGTACTTGCAGACTAGGAGGAGGAGATTGCTTCTCTGTGGTACAAACAAAGAGAGTATCTGTAGGGTTCATCCCATTTTGTACGTGAGAAAGTCACAGAGAAGTCAAGGGTGAGGCCCAAATTAAAGAGCAAATGAGACAGGAGACCAAATTTAAGACATCTAAAAGTATGCAAAGACACTAAAGACTAAGTGTCCATATCGAGGTGCACTAGAAATCTGAGCTGCCGTTGTAGTCAAAGGCAAACGGGGCAAAGCAAGCAATGCAGCTTAGAGAGTGGCTCGGTTCACCCAGTGGCAGACACCGATGGCATGATTCAGTTGCTCACAAATAGGCCTCCACTGCAATTTGACATGTCCTTGTTTATCTCTACACGGGGACGGGCAGGTAGGAGTCAGAAGATCCGGGGGAGACATGTTTTCCTGAGGCCAGCGGGAGGAGAGGCAGGGCACTCCACAGCAGGCACCTCTGTTTAGCCAGCTGAATCCCGTGGCTGGTCAGCCGAATCGCTCCCCCGTCTGCGCTGGCTGTTTTGGGAGCTCAGATTCCTAGCACATCTGCAGACACTCACATAAAGACATTTCTACTAATCCCCGGCTGAATCCCAGCGCAAGCCTGTAGCTGACAGATCACAAGGCAGAGCCAGAGCAGAGTCTCAGATTTCTGGAGCCTGTGCAGAATTCCCCCCAGGGTGGCCCTGGGAGGTGCAGCAGGGACACCGTGTGTCCCCCATTGCCACTCAGCAGAGCTTTCCCCTAGGTGTTGTTCCAACAAGCCTGTAGCAGACAGAAAGAGGAGGGATAATGTGCACACAGCAAGGTGCTAACGTGCCACTCAATATGCAACGAAGCAATCTTGGGAGAGACAAGCCAAGAATGATTTAGACCGCAGCTGGGTGAACCTATCGTCTCTTTGCTTTGGTAAAAGTGCCTGAGAGTCTGAAATCCTTTATATCAGTATTCAGGGATGTACATGAGCTTGTCACTCTGTCCGGGTGCCCTGGCAAGCTGAGGCTGCGGGGGCCCCTCATGGAGGGGCAGCAGGGCAAGGCCAGGCATGGCGGCCAAAGCCCGTCTCCCTGCCCTGGCCAGGAGCGGGGCAGCTGGGGGGCATCGGAGCAGCCGCAGCCCCCGCACCTCCCTGGGGATGGCCATTTAACATTTAGCATACTATATGCTTTACTTAAAATTACATGTCAGCTCACATGAACACAAAGTGTGCTGGAATCAGATGAAGCCAGGCACAAAAACTAAAGATGAGATCTGATCGTCACTGAGCAGGTTATCTCAGAGCTTCTCATAAAATGGAGTTTCTTGCTTCAAAACACTTGGTAATTCAAAGGGGAACAAGTTGCCAACTATTTTGTGGGAGCTGGTTTCGTCATGGAAGATAAAAAAATCAAGTTTGCAGACAGGTTTCTACCAAGGCCCAACTACTACAGAGGTCAGTGAGGAGATCTTCTTTAACTAAAAACCTAGTAGTCAGTCAGTGTGTATTTGACTTTTATTATAATCATAGTTTTGTATGGTATGTAAGGTCATCTTTTTGTTACTTTGCACTTGTGCTTCTGTTTCTTTCCTGTTTTCTGCCTATTGCAAAGACAATACATCAATCTTGATTTCTTAATGCAATGCACAGAATAGAATAAAGTCTCACAAATTTAATAAAGGACAGCAAGTATCTTTTATCTTTGTTGTTCAGTTACTTGTTTAATAATGTTGTCCAGTTTGCACAGTTAACCTTCAGTGTGTCCAACAAGGCTCACCATCGTTCCTGGAATATGAAAAGTCAAGTGTAACTGGTGTTCTACGGACCTCCAACACATTACAGGATTTCCTTTCATCAGAGTTATCAATTTACTTTTAGCCGTAAGTCATATTTGTGAGACACAAAAGCTGATTTTCTGGTGCTGACGATTCCAACTTTTTCATGAGGTCTTGGTATGTCTGTATCTGATATATATTTTGGGTTTTTCACTTTTACTTTAATCTCACATAGAGTTATGCAGATATTTATATCACAGAGCATCTACTTACCAATCTTTAAAAAGATATTGAAAAGTCTTAGAAAACAAAACAAATCTGATGAGATGTTTACTGAATATTGTATAAATGTCTTTCTAACCAAGAAACCCAGCAAAAGATGAGTTTGAGAAGGTGGTCTAGATTTTAATTTTATTTTCTCCACATTCAAAAGAACAACAAGCATATACCTTTTCAAGGCTTCCAAGTAATCAGGAAAATGATGACTTTGTGTGTAAATAATAGTTTGCAGACATACTCTCCTTAAAGCCACTGTTTGAAACGTGCCTCCTCATTTATCCTAAATGACCCTGTGATTCAACAGGCTAGTCTTTGTTTTCCAGCCGTAGCTGGCATCAGAAGAAGCTACAGAATATCCTGCAACAAGGTCTTGTGAGACCACCACCTTCCATGGACTGTCTCCTCCTCTTATCTAGTAGTTAATGGTTATATCAGGAGCCATAATCCTGGCCCTGCTTATTGAGAATTAAATAGGGAAATGATGAAAGGATGCTTTAACAAATGTTCCCTGGTTTGAATGCACAAAATGGAGACAAGGAAAATCCTACTTTTCCAGAACTTTCAATGTAACAACTTTCATAGATACTAAATTGCTTGTTGGAATGGATATCAACATTTCATTTGATGCTTTTTAGACATTTTGAAACTCTTTGAGATATTAATATACAGGCAACACAGTTATAACAACATTTATTAATACTGTTCCTGGGAAAACATCTATTTCCATATCCAGCACCTCACATTCTGTGGCAGAAAAGAAATTGTGGTAAACACAGGCTGCTCTTGTTACTTGGAAAATCACATACCTCTTCCTGATCTCTTACAAGCTGTTAGCTACAGCTGGCCATGATAACAAGCCCTTAAAAATCACAATGCCCTTTAACATCTAAATTGCCATTGCAACATTCCTACTAAATGCTCAGCATGACTGGTGATGTTTCAGAAGCATGCACACAGCTGGTGCCAAATAAAACAAAAAAGTAGTAATTTGTAAAGTTCATGTCCTAGTCCAAATAGTCGGATAAAATGTTCTACAAGGATTTAATCCTACGAAACAAATGGTTGCAATTAGTTTTTTGGGGGATTATTTTTAAATGTTTCCATTTTATTTAGTGCTGTTTTAAATATCTCTTTATTTTTGTATTTAGCTGGACATGTTTCAAAAGCCATTTGTTATGACCCCCTGTTCTGTGGCAATTCTTTTGTCTAATGCATTAGTGGAATAGCACTGTCTAAAAGTGATGTAAAACAGATTGGTTCAGCCAGCAAGCAAGGCTGCTGAGAGTAACTCTAGTGACCCGAAGAAAATTTGCAAAAAAGCAGTACATTCAGTATCTATCTAGAGCCAAATGAATGGGGAAACCACACTATTGTGTCCACAACTTTACCCTTTCTGTTCCCCTTTCCAAACCCCCCTCAGTATGCCTCCATCTGTGGACCATTTGAACATGCAGTGTTTTTGGGGTAGCAAGGCTAAATTGAATAATATGTAAAACATCAGATTTTTTCAATTCAAACTGTAAAACTTCTGTTCAATTTATCCTCAGAGTATTTTAATGTTGGGATGGTTCACTGCCTAAGGGGCCTGAATTGACTCTTGCACTAAAGGGGAACCCCAATGACCTCAGCTGGACTTTATGAGGGTGCAGGCTACCCAGGGCATGTTCATGACCTTTATACAACTATATAAATCACAATATTTGGGATGAAAGATGTCTCTACTGAAGATGTGCATTCCTATCCTTTTGGGTACGGTTCAGGAGCTCACAAGAAAACATTCTCATGTTTCTCTGGCTATTCCTTTACAAAATGAAAAAAAGGTTAGAGCTTTCACATTTCCAAAGCAAAAGAAAGAAATGGAATAAAAACAAACAAACAAGAAGGAAGAAAAATATTCCAGACTTTTTCAATGCATCATTCAAAAATGAAAAGGAGGAAAACATCGTTAAAATAATTGTTATCAGGTTACCTTCAGCAAGTGGTTAGGTAACACATCATTGACATAGTGGGTTAGGTAACACATCATTGACAGTGAGTTTCACAACAAGATTTTACTTCAATAAACATTATGCAGAAATTGCAGCCTGTATCAGATGAAAAAGAAGAATGTGTTTCCTTAAACACTGTGGCAATCTGTGGAGGGGTCAAATTTGAACACAATAATTCAAAATTGGATAGTAATTAAACTACCTTTTACTGATTTGAAAAAACGCCCTGCTCCTCAAGGTAAGCTGTAAGTAGAGCTAATTAGAAAGACAGAGGTATTTAAATAAAGCAACATAACCAAATAATTTGCTTTTTAATTCACAGAATTTTTTCAGGTTCCAAAGAAAAAGAACATGAAAAAAAATGTATTTTTTAATACTGAATCATTTTGGTGAAGCAAAAGGTCCATGAAAAATATTTGAAGAATATAGGGCTGTTTTCCTTTAGAAATATCTCCATAAAGGTTAGATTGTAAAACAACTTGAGTTTTAATAGGATCATCACATGTTTTTTATTAATAGAAGTCAGATCCTGTGTTTTCAATGTGTCTATCATCCTTGAGTTGGAAATCAGATTGAGTGAACTGAAGTCAACCTGCATAACGAGTATCACTGCACCAATGGAATTACCCTCCAAGTAATTATTGTTGCAAAAGGAAAACACATTAGCATAGCCCATATTTGTGACTTTGTGTTCAGAGGAGCTCATGTTTTAAGGCACACAAAAGAACAGGGATAATTTGTAAGGCTTCCCAGAGAGTACCTGCTTATTCTCAGCATATTTGTATAGAGCTTTCTCTATGCCTTGAAACAGAACAATACAAAACAAAAAAGGCTAATTAAATTTTTTAATGGTTGATAAATGTGCCTGTACATAAATATGTATGATCTATGTATTTAGTTTTCTATAATGAGTATTATTTTAAAGAGAAAGAAAACATTGGACTGCATTAATGTCAGTGTAGAATGAAGATATATCAGGTTTAGTTGAGATCCGCAGAATCAAATATATTTGTTTCAGGTTGTGCTTGAATTAGTTTGGGATATAACCATCTCAGTGCATAACATGTCCTTGTGTTTCTTTGTACTGGAAGTGCAGTAGGTATGACTGAGCATTACACAATTCAGGATAAAGCTGATAACTCCTTACCCATGAATTCCTGCTGAAAAGACAGTAGGAACAACAGATTCTCATCTAAATGTCAGTTTTGAATACAGTGACCCGATTTCTTTTTTGTACTTAAAAGAAACAACTTGTATTTTGGGAAGAAAATTATCTAGCATGTCCAGCTCTTCAAACTCCTTCCCCAATGCAGTACGGGGATCATGAAAGCCCACAGTCTTCAGGAGCTGTCAAAGACTGTGATTGCAGCTTTGTTGCAGGTAACCTGTGGCCCTGGGCAGTCAGGGGAAACTTGGCACCCAATTTAAATGAGGTAACCCAACCAATGAGATGACAAGGGTACAGTGTACACTTGCTTGAGACACATTTTCACTGATCTCTAGCAAAATTGCAAGATTACTGGAAGGGATTTCAACAAAAGAGTCCAGACCTCCTACATGACTTTTGTACCAAAACTTTAAAACTCTCTTTCCTAATTCTCTGGCACATATACAGCTATATAAGGACATGACGCTTAATACTATGTGTTTTAGGCTTAAGCTATGGTACATCTTTAGTGGTAGTTCAGGGCAAGACAAGGGCGGAGCCTAAAGGAAAATCTAGTTTTAATTTCTGGCTTTGCTTCCACACAGACACTTCTTCCCTTGAGCCTACCATTTGTAAAATGGGAGTAGCAGAAATCTTCTCATAAAGTACTTTGAGTCTGTAAATAAGAAGGACTGTAAGAGCTAGGAGTTGCCTATTAGGCTCCCAAGCACAACAACTATGACTGTGGCTAGTCTCCATCCTATATTTTCAATCCTCTAGGGCCCTTCCCCTCTAGGTTGTTAAATGTTCTCATTTGTGACAATTCAAACATTCCCAAATTAATGGAGTGGGGAAGAAGACTCATTTCTAGCAAGAAAACATTGTTGAAGCATCCTCCTGATCATCACCAAATCCAGAGTATAATGTTAAGTAAAAGTCTACACTGCTGCCAGTCCTTGTTCCAAAAATGTTTACTGGTCAGTGTTCCTCTAGCTACCACCATGACAGTTGAAGGAGGGTGTATCTGATAGTTGTTAACTACCTATACAACACTCCACCCTGTAAAGAAAAGGATGGCCTGTGCTGTGGGCCATTTCCTAAATGATTTTGTCATGTTTGAATATGAAAGAAAAAAAGGGCTCAGAGACATTATATTTTCTCTAAGGTTCAAAAGCAAGTGGAAAAGAAAGTGAAGAGATTGATGGTTTCATTTAAGTGAAAATCAGTTTGTTAACATGCCATTTAAACTCCAACAGTCACAGTTTCATTTTACATTTAGAAGCTTTTCCTATACTGAGATCTTTAATGGCATTCCTATCAGCATTTTGTCTCTCCTCCTCCCCTTCTCTTCATCCTTCCCAACTAAATCTGTGTAATTGTTCACTGACACTCATCAATATTAACTTTATTTTTTATTTCATAGGAAAGGTGGCAGATATCCGCATGGGTGAGATAGTGGTAGGCTCACCTCAAGTGAGATGCCATAGTTCACGTTTTCACCCTAAACCTGCAATCTTTCTAAGGTCAATGAAGTGGGAACCATCATGTCTATTGGTGTGATTAGTTTCAAGAAGTTTTTCATAAGGCTCCTATACTGATGAACGCTCACTGAGAAAAGAATGCTTTTTTTGCAAAAGCCATGTCTCTCTGGAATGATTTATTTGTGTGGATCATGACTGATAACTATAGTGTTTGTGGCCAAATCCATGCGGTTATTTTGTTAAGTTACATTGAAGTGCAATTAGTATATAAAATGTATATGAATATCTGTTTAGTGACATCATTTACTCGAGCTGCTTCATCTCCTGGAAAACAGTTCATGTCCCCTGCCACCTAATACTTTGGATTCCAGTTCCAATGGCATTTTGAAGCAAGAAACCTGGGAGATAATCAGTGCTTCTCTGTCTTAAATGCCACGTAGCAAAGAAACGCTGAATGTGGCCCCTTGGACACTGCTGGACAAAAGATTCTTATCTCCCTACCTTGGGATCACATAAAGGACTTGAAAGAAGCCTGTTTTTTTGTCGCAACAGTTGCTTGCTCCTGACTTTCTATTACTGAACTTTTTAGAGTAGGGTTCATTCTGTTGTCCCACAGAGGCATTGCAAAGGCATTCTAAAACAAAAAGATCTATTTGCCATTTGGAGTCTTTCTTTGTACAGTCTGATGATACTCTAGAGCTCTTACACTCCTCTAAGATATTTTCTAACCTCATTATCTTCTAGTTTAGATCAGTGTTCTGGCCAACTGTCATATGGCTGTGAATGCTGCTGCTAATGAACTGTAAACTGTCCGGGGAATAAAATTTTGGCTTCACATTTAGTATACAGATTTGGGGATTTTATATATGGGATAAGAAATGGTGTTACACTTTTTTTTTATCTTTACAGGTGTTAACACTTAAACACATTATCCATAACACACCTGAGACGATTGCGTCCTTCCAAGGATATGTTTCAGTCAAAGGAGGAAGAAAAGATCATAATTCACAACACATGAGCACTCTTTCTGAATACAACTCAGTTAAAGCTATGATTTCATTTATAATGGATTATAGTGCACACAGCTGATAAAGTTCTCCTTGAAATTTTGACTTGCACCATGAACTACAATTCCTAGGAAAACACCAACCTGGGCATAATTCTGCTTGTCTGTGTAATCCGGTTAGTACTAAAATTCCTACAGTGGTGTAGCTGAAATGAGAATTAGCTCCAGTTAGGTTGTATCAGAGTGGTTTATAAAGGCTGTGTTTTCTTTGGTACTTTATTATAATGTAAGACTAAAGCGATGCCAACAGATTGAATGATGTTTTATAGCACTTCTGAAGTTAAGTTTTCTGTACCTTGTTACTGTGAAAAGAACATCACCAGATATTAGTCTTCAAAGCTCCACTATACAAAATATTAATCTACTTGGACTCATGTTCATGTGCTGTCAACCTGAATCCTGATGGATTGCATGTTGAGAGACATTTTCATGGGAACAGGATTCAAGGGACTAATAGTCAGATTGACAATATATAGCTAGCCATAGAATACCTAAATCCCAAACAGCACAGAATTTTGTTGGCCCCACTGGAACATACACAGATGCACACAATACTCATGTTACTTTCCAACCAGATTAGTTAGACAGATAACAGTTACATAGGCAATGTTTTGAGTAGACATGATATGTCTCTTATATGTTGAATAAATATGTAATAGGGTGCTGCCAAATGGAAAGGTATATACTCTTCTCATGTCCACTGAGGATAGAACAATAAGTAATGGGCTTAAATGTCAGCAAAAGATTTTTAAGCTTTCCATTAGGAAGAAGATTTTACTGTATGAATAGTTAAACATTGGAACAGATTATTTAGGAAGACTGTGGAATCCCCCTTTCCAGAGGCTCTAAGACGGGGCTAGCTGAACATCTGTCAAATATGGTTAATATGCGTTCATCCTAGCTTTGACCAGGGGAGTGGGTTACATGGCCTCATGGGATTTAATAAACAGCAATTTTTTGCTAGTGGAATAGTTTTTGCTAACAATAAAACAGTACACGTTTATTCTAAAAATCCACTATTACATATTTTAAATAATCAGATCATCTTGATAATGTAGAAGATCTTGGTAGCAAGTGTAGTTTACATCACATATCCACATCTAGTTAGTCATCCATGTTCTTTCTCAGAAAGAAATGGCTCATTCACTTCTGCAAGAAGTGGTACATCGCATTAATGCTTTGTATTGATTTATAACTTAGGGGAAGAATAATCCAAATACAAAACATGCATGAAGTATTTAACTCCAGCATTCATCCTACTCTGGATGATGGCCCACCAATATGCTAACATATATCAGGCTACTTAAATTCAAAGATAATTCTAGGTCACATATGGAGCATGGAAATAACAGATCTTGTTCAAATCCACTAACACTCAATAAATTAATGAGCACTATATTAAATAATTAGATTAATGAGTGTTACACCTCTAAATCTGTTAATCTGCTCTATTTTAGATATCTGCTTTAGATGTGCCCATTTCTCTCTGATGACTATAAGAGGAATCTAGATGAACAGGACAGAAGTAGATGCTTATACTGTACAATAGCGAAGTTAGATGAGATAAATTATTGTCCTACTGTTGACTTAATATTATCAACCATCTCATTATTGTTCTAATACATGTCCTAAGGAAATGGAAAAATACTACAGCAATTGTCTAACATCAGTGAGGATAGCATCTGAGAAACCTTCAGCGTGGACCAACCTAAATCAAATTACGTAGTATTTGCCTAGGTCAGGAGCACTCACACAGGTAATTATCACAGCTCAGCTGATACACAGCAACTTTGTAAGACACAGTAATAATATAGTTCTTCCAAGCCCTAAGGCCTTTACTTTGGAGTTAAGTGTAAACTTATCTGGATCTTGGTCTGAGCAGCTTGTATGATGGCACACAATTACATCCCTAAGTACAATTATGCTTAAAACTCCTTTACCTCATTAAAAAGCACTAAGTAGCTTTGGTAGAAATGATTCAGGACCTAAAAGTCTGTTCTACACATGCTGCTATTACTGTATTAACTAGCATGGCTAACATCTATTACAGATAATTTTTTTGTCTCACCCTTTGCATGCCTTGCATTGTTTTGCCAAGGATGCACTTATTTAAATTATGTATACTCTGTATTCTTTTGGTATTATAAGTCTTTAGGCTCTAAAGTAGACTATCTTGTACTTGCATTGAGATAGGCAAGGTAAAAGATATAATAGAAATTCAGTCTTTAGTTGATCTGGTTCCTGAGCTCGGCCAATATCCATTATAGTAATCTAGGAAAAATAATGTTCTGGGTTTTTTTTTTAAATTTCTTGAAGAAAGCAAATTCCTTGGGTCAAAAGCTTTTTTTACCCCTTTCAAACCTTTCAGGGTCTTTTTTTTTGCATCTCAACACTTCTAAAACACATGTAGTGACAGAAATCAAACACAAGTATGTAAAAATGCATTAAAATTTTAACTGAAGGCAGAACTTACTGTTATGTATAATGTAGAATCTTATACTGCACCTCAACATGACACAATTTGAGACAATGTTGTTGTTCTCTCTGGAATTTTTGCTGTCTCTTTCATTTTCTTTCTTTTTCTTTCATACAGTCAACCATTTCTTTATGGACATGTTGGTTTTTTAAGTTTTATATATTGCGTCTGCACACTTGCCTGTTTACTAGGCGATAACAAGGAAGAGAGAAGAGGGACCAATAATGGAAAATAACGATGAGAGGGGGAGGATTATTAAATACTCTTGAACCTCCAGAGGCAACGTATTTCTGTCGCTACCTCTGGCACCAGAAGTAGTTGGCATGAGAACAACTGTCTCATTTACTCTTCTTCAGTGCAAGGAGACAAAGTTACTGGTAAGATTTGTACTACCCAAGCAAATTTAAAGAAAAAAAATTGTTTCACTAATTGTCATATCTGTACTGCACAGACTTCTTCCTTATGTGCTTTTCAAATTAGCGACACGAAGCATATTAAACTGATTAATTGCTATGTGAATTCAGGATCAAGCTAGTTGAAAACAATGGCTTGCACTTGTATGTCTAAAATTATGGGGCATTGAATAATACTGGTAAAACAAGAACATTTGTAATCATTTAGGAATTAGTATCAAAATTTAAATTAAATTGTTATCAAATCAACATAAATGAAACTTATTACTGTCATCAAGTGTAATGTCACATCTTCATATTGTTCTTTTAGATCAGCTTTTGACTTAACTAGGACCTTGGAGTATCGTAGGGAATAGGACCTCCAAAGAAATGTTTGTGCAGGATGTATGAGCAGGAACAACTAACACGATCCCAGAAGTGAGTCATGCCAACCAAGGGAGAGAAATTTGAGAGTGTGGAAATGAGGCCACGAGGTGAGATAGTATTTTGATCTAGCAGAAATCACTACAGGCCCCATGAACATTAGGAATTAAGGCTCCCAGAATACGGTGGCAGTACAAATGCCATCTGTCCTGTTTCTGGGTTGAATTGCTTGCATGCAATTTGTTACACACCCGACATACCTTGGGGCATTGTAATAGTTGTAATATATGTTCTAAGCTGCTCATAGCTTTGTATGAAGATGAAAACAAAAAAAGACTTGTAGATGTGGCACTCAGGGACATGGTTTAGTGGTGGATTTGGCAGTGTTGGGTTTGAGGTTGGACTCGATGATCTTCATGGTCTTTTCCAATCTAAATGGTTCTATGATTCTATGAAATATTATGCTTACAACACAGAAGACTTGAACTCAGGAGATTTTTCCTTTCCTATAGACTCTGTGTATGACTTATATTATCTTCCTACAAATACTTGTGCCTTGGCTTGACTATCTGCATAGCAATCCTTATTGTTCCACTATGCACTATTGTCCTACTAAGTGCATAAAAGCAACTGTAGATGTAAAATTTTGCGTTATTAGCACTATAATTTCTTTCTGTGCCTCACCTAATGCAAAATACTAGATCTTCCCACATAAGGAAGGGACTGATCTTTGTCTTCTTTTTTGAGATTGTATGCCATTTTGGGTCAATTGAACAGAACATCGTCATGGAGCTGCAAGAGGGATGTTGCGTGACAGGATGAACATACATGTCCCTGTGTTCTCTGGCTACAATGCAGCACAGCAACTTCTCCAGCTTTGAAAGAGTTAAGGAAAAACATGGTGTGGAACAAGAGTTAGGAGAGTGTGAGATGCCAAAGCTGTAAGCAGGGCTGTGAGGAAATGGCTTATTTGGTGCAGAGCAGTAGAAGACCAAAACCAGATTTTTGCCGGCCCTCCATGCTTTAGTGAGCTGTTGGAGAATGAATGAACCACGGATAAACTTGCTTTTTCTCCTTGCAGGCAGTGCTACTACTCTTAAGCCTTATGGATGGTAATTATCTTGCCTAGCTTTAGAGCTGACAGAACAGATGTCTACAAGTACTCAACGTAGCCTCTCTTTATAATTCATAGAGGGCACCTTGGGGTGCAATTGATCTAATTCTAAAGTAGGCATCTAAAATAGGCCAGAAAAATAATGTCTCAGAAGTATAATATCAACCATTTACTGGATTTGAATTTGATCTATCATATCCATGCTCGGTATGCTATACAATAATTTGTGCATTTATAAGTATCTTCATTGCCTATGTCATCCTGAGGAAGGGTCTTAAAAAGATTTGCAGTCATAAGAAAGAAGAACAGATGGTGTAACAGCTTCATCTGGCAATGACTAACATATACGTATGAGGCCTTCTTGGGACTGATGCCTTTCTTCTTTAAGTAATTGAACAGCTTCTTAACAGGACAGCTGGAAGGACTGCTGAGCCCACTTCCATTCTTCTGGGCATGGTGACCTGGATCTGAAACACAACAGAGCAGCTGAGTTTCTCGCACGACCATTTTTTTTGCTCACAAAATCAAACACAAACACGGAGAAAATAAGTACGGTAGTACAAAAAAAATAATTGTTTTTATGTTCATTTTGCTTATTGCAGTAAATGGTAAGGTTCATATACTCACGAAGCAGGAATAAATCGGAAGTTGAGCTGCTAGTGATGGAGAGCAAAGATGGACAGGAATAGCCTTTTAGCAGAGAAAGAATATGTCTTGCAGCGTTGAGGAAAGTCATTCGCTTGTAGGTGCCAAAAGTAAACCTAGTAAAGCTATTTTGACTGAAGACACTGGCAAACAAACTCAGGAAGGGTTGAATCAGTACTATAAATCTTGGTACTGATCATGGTACATAGACAACACTGAGAGTTGGTACCACGGCTGAAGATCTCCATATATGCAGACCTTAGGATGTTCTATGAATTCGTATTAAAATTATCTCAATATTGGTATAAAGATAGTAAGTGAGCTCTGATATGAGTGTCCCTATATGCCTCAAAGGAAGCCAGTTCAAGCTGGGAGCTAAGTTCTCAAAAAGTGGAAAAAGGGCAGTGGAGGGGTGTTTTTATTTTTGTAGATCTACAGTAGAAATCTATCTTTATCTATCAGGATATTGCTGTTACATTTTTGGCAAAGAAGCAGCTCTGGGAGCTAAAAATGCTGAGAAGTGTTCCAGGGAAAGAGCATAAACTATAAAACCTAATGAACAGATACAGTCAAGGTACACTTAGAAGACTGTTCAAGGACCGGTGGAAACTTAGATTAAAAGTAGTTCTCAGTGACTTTTCTAATAGAAGAAAAACAAAACAAAAGAAAGCAAACAAACCACAAAATAGAAACAAAAACCTTCCGGGGGGGGGAAGGCAAAATGAAACAAAATGAATACTCTGCAAAAGAGACTGAGAAGGCAAGTTCTTCTATGAAACTGTCAGACCTTGAAGAGAGAGCTAGCTCAGCTCAAACATCCATTGAAAACAAGAGTTAGGGACACAGAAGGGGAACAGTTTTCAGCCTATGTAAAAAATTGCAAAATACTCTTTTAACTACTAATCCTAAACTGTTTAAAGGGCATTTCTGTACAAGGTTCTCCAAAGACTAAGGCAGAAGATATAAATATCCTGCCCAGCGCAAGTACCAGTTAGTTATATGATATATTTCCTAAAACAGTCACCAACAGAAACAGGGTGGTCAAAGTTTTTTAGCAGATCCTCACTGTAGTCACTGCTACAATACTCAATTATTGTTCTTCTTTATATCTTATTATGTATTTATCATGTAATACCTTAGTATTTTATGCACACTAGTGAATTCATCAGATGTACATGAAGTGCTCCTTAAGAAGTTGTCTTTTTTAAACCAAAAATTCCAGGATTTGTTTTGTTTTGCTTTAACACTTAGCAGTTAAAAATCCACTTAATCTGCTTCATTGTGAAGTCTCACACAGAACTATGGATGTACACCTGAGGGAAAAATTGCTAATGTAGGGACATATGTGAACAATGGGAAACTGGAAGAAATATGAAGTATGAGAATATCCTCAACAAATACTGCTGTTGAACATGCTTTGTCACGAAACCACAGCCCCACTTGCTGGGTCACTGGACCTCACCTAATTGAAAGACCAAAACAATTCAGAGCCTCCTGCAGAGATTTGCTCAACCATCAGTCTTTTAGAACCAGCAGCCTGACTGACACGTACAACATTCCTGCCTTTCCTCTAGCTAAGGCGGACGATACTGCAGCCCTCCTGTGGACAACAAAGACTAGAAGAAGCTATTCTGTATGTCAACTATCCTTTGTAGATCTGACACGATTCCTACTCTCCGTGTGCTGTGTTCACCTAACTATACTCTGGCTTTCTCAAGGTCACAAAGCTCAGCAAACCATTTTAAACCACTTTGTGAAAGGGAAGTATTCTACCACTGGGGCTTTCTAGATGTGGGTTAATTTGCTTCTGAGATCACCACAAATACAGTTTCCCATTCAGCTTCCCTGAGTGCAATATATTTATAATCTTAGCACGTGCACCTTAGGGAGAAACACTGCCAAGTTTTGCAGCCAAGCCATTAGGCTATATATCTGAAGTGTATGGTACCTCACACTGAACCAAGTGGTAAGAGGTCTGAATGATCAGAGAGCTGAGAGACAGAAGGTGCAATGATATATTTGTGCACCAGGGATCAGATGCCTGACAGTGACAAGGCAAAGAATTGGAAACAAGTTTCCCTGTGGGTCCTGGCATTTTCCAGACATAAAGGTGACACATATTCAGCCTAGGCTTGGGAGTATGGATTTATATAGTGCAGACAAACACATCTGCTGCATGTGTAGTCCTCTAGCTTTGGATTAAACATTGCAAGGGGTGGGGAGGGAGAAATTTGTTGTCCTCAGGTGGTTCTTTTAATGAAAGACAATTTTGCCACTGGAGACTAGGGAGAGTTAGAACAGCTCACAAACTTGTCCTAAAACCTAACTTCACCAAGGTAGTCTGTATGTGAGTTGGAAAAAACCCCACATACAAAGAATGTCAATGAAAGTAAAAGAAATAAAACTTTCTCCCTTGCCAGGTCCATGCCAGCTGAATGAAGATTGTTTGGCATGAATACCAAACAGTGAAAAAAAAATATTCTACCAGAACAAAGTCCATAGCTCAGTAGGCAAATTAACACTGTTTTTTCTTTGTCCTATGACTGAGAACAAAGAAAGTTCATCTTCTGTACGTCCCATCTCTTGTGACTGTATACCTGTATGTGGTTGCAAGTTGTCCAGTTTTGAGACAGATCTACCTAAAATATATTACATTTTCATTAAAATATAAATAGGCAACTTTAACTTTCAAGTAGAGGAAACTCAAAATGAGTTGGGAAAATGCAATTGAAAAAAAAAGAGCTTTTAACTCAGTCTCCCACTGCCCACTCTGTCTGCAGGGAAGGTCCTCACTGCCAGGGCTTTTGGATAATATATCAGTTGTCTGAGCAACAGAAAACACAGTAATTCCCTTCTGGTTCTTCGGAAGTTGTCTTTTTGTGCTAAGACCCAGCTCCTTGCATCCCTCTTTTCTCAGTGGCTTCTCTGTCTGGGCTGCAAGTTCCTAGTAGCTTGCAATGACTCTCTCTTTACTGCTTGTCAGAAGAGAAAGCCCACAGTCCTCTGCGGGGGCAGGCCCAGTAACTCCACAGGGAAGGGGCAGTCTCCCCTCCTTCCACTTGACCCACTCATTCTCCCCTTGAACCAAGAAAATATATCCCTAAGAACAAACCCATAAAACAGATGAAGTAGGTTTGTGAAAAACAGCCTTAATAGCCTTCAGTCTGCAATTATTTCCTGCTGTGTCCTCAATCAACAGCAATAATGGACATGAATCTGAAGAAAACATCTGCTCCAGAACACCTCCATAATTTATACAAGCTAAAACACTTACACTTAGTGCTAGCCCTTCTCTATCTACTGAATGCATGAAGCCAAATGTCCTCAGGCTTCAGGAAAGTTTGCATTTGTAACTGAACTTTGTGGCTTATATCCAGCTCTGATTAGCAGCCAGACTTTCTGTGTTGGCCCCTCACAGATGATGTGTTGCAAAAGCGTCATTGAGATATTGCTTCTTCCTCGCTTTCTCCAAGTATTTTTGGTTCAGTCTTCATATGTCATCACAGCTGGCCACTTTCCTTATAGTTTTGGAGGCAGATGTACCTTGGAGGCAGATGTACATTCAGATTGCTTGGCAGCAGAGGGTGTATTGCTGGAGCCAGGAGAACAAGATTAGAAGGTGAGATAAACATATGTTTTTATCTCTCAAATAAAGATTGGCTTCTGCAGTACCTTAACTGTCAAACTTTGGAGCCTCCAAAGGGCCTTGGAGCTATGAATTTATAGGAAAGTGAGCCCTTTTTTCTCAAGTTAAAACATCAGGTACTTTCTACCATTTTTAGTGCTTATTATAAATCAAACAGAAATGTGAAACTTGGTTTTATCACTCAACACAAAGACCATTTGGGACATGTTACAGACAGGATTTTTGATCAACAGTTATTGATCAGTAATAGGGAAAGTGGTTAGTCATCCTACAGAGTATGTAGCAACAGTGTAGGAAGGTCCTAGAGAGCATGTAGGAATAGCACAGACTTTATTTCACAAACTTCCTGAGTGACTCTGGAAAAGTCACAGACTGACACTAGTGCTCTGCTGAGTTCAACATGTCATTTTATATTAACTACAATAGAATGAAGAATTAAGCTTTACTCTCTCAACATTTGTTATTCTCTGTATAAAACAGGAGTAGAATAATTTATCTTTACGAACAAGTTTGCATAAGCCATGTTTTAAGATGTTTAAGTGGGAGCAACTATACCTATAATATGCAACACAAACACTATTCATAGAGTCCTTTGCATCTATCTCATAACATAAACATACATATGCATTTATCTTTGTAGCCAAAGTGATGAAACAGCTTTTTGTTTACACAGCTTCCTTCTACAATACTAAAAAGTCTATATTTAAAAGGCTGCATCAGTTGTTCAACATGTGTAGGTAACGTATTTTGAACCACTTCTAAATTTAAATAAAAGTTGTGAGCTTCATTCTTTCTCTTCCCAATGTATTTCTTCTGCAAAAAGTGTTGCTTTTACTCCTGTTTGAGATCAAATGAGCTTTTGAAGCCCCAAAGGCATCTTTGAAAAGAAATTTAAAAGGTTTTTATACTTCAGAATACTCCAATATTGTTTAAATGGCTGTGGCTGTATTGCTACCACTGAAATACGAAATAATGCTATGAAAATCAAAACAGGATAAGTCAGATTAATGTGAATAGTGTATGTTCAATCTGCAGGTAAATAAAGCCGTAAAGAGTTAGAATGCTTTTAGGTCCCAATCCGTCAATGTACTTAACCACTTTTAGCATTAATCATAAAAGTGTTTTGATTGATTTCTATTGAACTATTCTAATTCTGAAGTACTTTGCTGATGACTGAACTTACTGCCTTGCAGAAATGTATGAAACTACAAGGATTTGTAAATATTCTCTTCTCCCTAGCACAGGGACAAAAAAGAGAGTCAGACAAAAGGACAATGGACACAACGTACAAGCAATGCTGTTTCAGAAAGTTGTAATTCTTATAAATATCAGCATACACTTCACTTATAGTTTAAAAAGCTGTTGTTGATCTGGTGCAGCAAATATGATATAGAAAAAAGAGATTCTGATTCTCTTGATGTTGGTTCTATGTGAGCTGAGTGGCTATTGTTCCAAATGTGAAATGTTAAAGTAGTGCACAGTCCTCCAACAGTTAATTATTTAGTTGCAAGCTGGTGAGTACATTTTTGAAAAACTCTCCTGAGAAAATTTACCTACAAAGTTAAGAAGTTGTGAATGGCATATCAATTTCTATAGATTTCCTTCCTGTACTTGCAAGAAAAGGAAGTAAGTGTACAGTGTCTTTGTGTTATAATATTGGCCAACTTTGGCTTTGCAAAGAAAAGCGCTGTAAGAGAACCAGGTAAAGTGTATGCACTTTATGAAAGGTATTGTGCTGGGTGTTTAGAAATTCTTGTGTTAGAAAACAAATCTACTTTGATCTAGTCTGCGCAGTCTTTATAGCAACTCTGCTTACGTTTGCCACAAATAAGTTCACATCCCAGCATTTAGAAAAACATACGAACCCACAAAAAACATCGCTCCACGTTCTTGAAGCAGAAGAATGTGCCTTAAGGCTCTGCAGAATAAAGAATTTAAAATTTAAGGTTCAGCCTCGAGCATTATTGTCCTTGATAGAACAGCAGGAGGTAAGGACTGCAGGCAAAATTATCATAGCCTGAAGCCAACCCAGCTGCAACAGGAGAGGGAAGCAGGAGCCAGACAACCCGACAGAATCATAAGCCAGCAGCAGGACAGCAGTATGAAAAGCTGAACCCAGCCAAAACTGGAGCCGCTATATTATCAGCAAATGGAATTTGGGGTTATAGTAAGGCATTGTTTGATCTGTGAAGAAGAGATAACATAACTGTGATTCATGTACGAGGCTGACTAGGAACTGAATGCTGCAAAGAATTACAAGAGTCATTTCCCACTAACATTCAATGAGGAAAAGAATAAGACTTGCAAACAGCAACAACAACAAAAAGCTGTGTTATACGAGCATGATTAAGTTACAAATTCAAGTAATCCAAAGTTTGAACCGAAAGCACTCAGAAGTTTGGCCAGCCTTTTTCTAATCCCTTGTGTGCATATATTACGAGATGACCATTAATTGCACACTCATTGTTTTCTGGATAGGAACCCTTCCTCTTTGAAGTGCATGAAATGGATGATGTTCACTGACCAAATGTTCAGAATTGTCTAATTTTTCAAGAAATGTTTTTTCCGATCTCATTTCTCTGTTCTTCAAGATAACCTAATTGGTTTGGCAAAGCTTTTAAAAAAAACCAGATGCATATGAAAACAAACAACAAACCAAAATGCAACAGCCAGAGGCAGGTACCCAGCCTGGAAAAGCATAGTTGAACTGGTTAAAGTTTTTCAAACTTATCAGCAATTTTTAAAAGTTTCTTCTAATGGGCAATAACAACTAGTCCTACTAATAGGTAATAACAGCAGCCACATCTAAAACAAATTATCTGCAACCTTCCACTCTACCTTCTCCTCTTCTCATGGACTATCTACTGTAAGTTCAAAGACTGTATATAACTCCTATTGTACTTTAATTTCATTTTCTTTTTTATAAAGATAATATTTATATCAGATTATAGAATTATAATCACTGACTTCGTAAGGATATGTGTGTCATCCAATGAAGTGTGTCTGTCTGATTCACATGGATTATCAAATCTGAGGTGTGGCCTACCACTGAATGGACATAGGTCTTTTCTCAGGAGATTAGCTCCCTTCTTTGAGTCCGTGATGTCTTGATCTGATTGAGACATCTTAAATGCAGCATCTGTCTTTCACATCTATTAATCAGTACTGTTAAACATGAGAAATATTCTCCAGGACTAGAAGAAGCATTGCATTTTTTCTGTCTGTCCAACAGAAACTGAACTGGATGTATGGAGAGAGCGCCCTGTAACAGCTAAGTAGTATTGTGTTAAATAACGTTGAACTTCTCTCGCAAACTGTTCAGTCACTTATATTGTCTTCTGAAACAGTAATATTTTAAAAGCTTTTCTTTGTCATTCCTTCTTTACTTTCCTACATGGAGGAGCAGAAAATTTAAAAGAACAGGTGGAACGTCAGAATGGTTTCTGATAGGTAGCAGAATGAGCCAGAAGTGTATGCAACACCATTTCTTCTTGTGCTAACGTAGGACATCAGGGAGTGTGGGAATAATGTGAGGACTTCTAAGTCTTCCTTCTGGTGGGAAGCTAATAGCAAAAAAAATACAATATTTCATTTCTGGTTGGATTAAGAGATGCTACAAATATTTGGGGGTTTGCCTAAATACACTGGTATCCATTAATTTTCCCATAGAAGACATTAGGGATAATTGTGAATTCACTATATTATCACAAAATGGTAGCATAGAAAGTTAAATGTCAATTGACTAGTTATCAATAGCAGGTTGAGTGCTGTTTTAGTAAATTTTCTGAGAATGCGTCTCTTGCATAAATATATCCCTTGATTTTTTTGGGTTGTTGTATTCTTTCTTCTCTTTCACTTTCTTTCTGTCTGTCAGTCTTTCAGTCTGTCTGTCTGCCTCTGTTGTGTTGTTCCAGTTCACAGCATTTTACTGGATTAATTGAGTCCAAAGAACAGAACTCATAGATGTGTTTTGACACTGCATTTAAAATGCCTAATTTAATTCTCCCAACCATATATCTCACCCAAGTGGAGATGTCTGAGTTTGCCCTGAGCAATAGTTTTGTCTTAAATTTTACTACCTTACTTAGTTTTTGGCATGAGTAGAAAGCGACACTCCATGTCTCATCTTATCTACAGTGACCTTCCAATTGTTTTTACCTATATTACTGTTAGACTTGGAAATGCAACTTCCAGATATTCAAATACCAAATAAGATTTACACACGATGTAAACATTCCGTATTTCTATGAGTGTCTAACAATGATGGATTTTATTGGGTTTCTGTGGAAAGAAATGTGTGAATTTAATAAAATCCCTTGGGGACTTGTTTCACACAAATCTATTTTTCAATACATGTTATTCTGAGGAATACTTTATTTTTACTACTTCTTTTGAAGTATTCTTCAGGTAACTTGTTTATAATACAAAACTTATGAGCTGTGTTCTTAAATATTTTTTTTTCATTTCATCAGTTATGCTAACAGTAAAAAAAGCATAGAGCTAAGTATCAGAAAACTTTATAAGCCAAAATTCAATTTTTTTAAATCACATTTCTTGCTGTGGAAAAAAAATTTGCTGTAGAAATCACATATGAAAATCCCGGGTGCTCATTCCTACTTGAAACAAAATGACAGATTCAGGTGGTGGATATCTGGGATGAATAAATATTTTGCTTATACACTTTTAAAAATCCTGCTTTTGGCAAATGCACTAGGATTTCTTTAAATTTTTCTGAAATGGGGCATCATGTGTCAAATCAAAGTCATGGTAAATATTACTAACAGTAAATACTGAGTGTTGAAGTTGTAGATTTTATCATTAGTGATACTTTTTTATATCACTGTGTTTTGTTACATGAGTTGAGGCAAATCACTATGTGATCTGAAATGAATGGTGCACCTGAAGATGGGAAGCAGCAGCAACACCACGATCCTATAAAAGCCATCACATTTCAGAGGATCTGTTCCTTTCCAGAGCTTTGTAATTTGCACACAACCTTTTTGCATACTCAGGAGGAAGACAATAGACAGCAATCAAAATGTTCTCTATCATTAAGAGTAGACAGGAGGCTCCCTAGGGAAAAAAACATGACTCCAGATTTTCACCAGGGGACACTTTTCTCAACACTGTTAGAGCACATTGTTATTAGTCCCACAGGGAGAGGATTAGCTCATCTACCATTCGTCATCTTGTCTCCACTGCTCATTTAGACCTCTCGTCTAAGCAATGGAGAAAGATAAATGGAAGAATTCCTTTCCTGTGGTGACTGTCTCCCCAGTGACAGCAGAGGAGTGACCTGGCCAAGTGGCTTAATCTAGGCATCTCATATTTGGGAGAAAAAGTAAAAGAAGATGATCACTATTCCTAACAATTTAAAGAAACCTATCTGGAACTTACATCTGAAATTCTTCTGTCTCCACACTTGGAAATGTGATGTTTTGTGTCTCCCATACAGAGTTGTGCTGTTTCATTTTCTCTGAATTACGATATGTTTTACTTACAGCCCACCATTTTGCTGTAGAAATGGAGAAAAATACAAGTAAACACAGTCTAAAGAACTTCTGGAAAACTGTCCAGTTTGGTGCACTTGCAACTAAAAGCCTTCAACAGTCAAAAATAGCAAGAAATTTTACTATAAAGCTGCTTACTACAGCATAAACACCTAAGAATATACCCCACCTTTAGGAAAATGAGCTGTTCTGCTATCAGCAGAACTAGTAAACCTTTGTTTATGTTGGATACTTGCTCTGGAAACCTCTGCACCCTCCACCACATGAGGAGCCTCTTCCAAGTCTTGGTGTGACAAACCCAGGGGGTCCCAGAGAGCAAGCGCTGTGGAGCAGTGTACTGAGCTATACGCGTGGGCACCAATCAGCCAATTCATGCATGCTAGTGGGTTCTCGGGCTATCACCCAGCAGCGTGGTTGACAACTGCATTCTGCTTGTCTTTCCCTTAGTGGGAAGGGACAATCTCTTTTTTTTTTCTGCCCAGCTGGGGATTCTCACAGGGTTTCTATGAGTTTAGGTACCTCTAAGTTTTCTGTGCCTTTTCCAAGGATGCTTAAGAATGGCTGTGACTTTACATTACGCAGTGATGGTTGACCATGTCTTCAAAATAAACTAAACTGTCATCATAAGTATGACGTGGTGCCAATACCAGGAGTTGAAAATAGTCCAGAGTTACCATAGACAGTAAAGCTATGAAACAGTGTAGTATTAGGAACGGATTCTCTCTTCCTTAGGAACTGTTCAGGACAGTGAAACTGTAGATGCTCCTCAAAGCTGGGTAAAGACACTGGGTGGCAGAAATACTGTCTTCAGCCATGAATTGATGCAGATCTGCTGCCTGCATAACTAAATCTGACCTCTAATGTCACATATTAACATTATGCCTGAATCTACTAGGCATGTTCACCCCCATAATTGATCTTCTCTGGCATACATTCAATCAGTATTGATGGAAATGAACATATGTGTTTTTATTTTGGGTTAACTTAAAAATTCAAACACATTCCAGGAAATCATATATTTTCCCTGACAGAAAACCAAACACAACAGCTCCCCATTCTTCCTCCCCATTTTTTTATGAAACAAATGTCTGGGAGACCAGAGAATGCCATATCAACTTACCAATTTTCTGATGCACATAAAAATTATGAGAGCTCCTTTCAGCTCTGATCCATACTGGAATACCAGAAATGTCCATATAAATATATGGGAAAATATTTCTATTTATTAAAGACTGTAATAGTACTTTTAAAATATATATATTTATTTTCCTATATCTGTAGAATATTTCCAGCAGAATGGTGCATTGATTTGTCCTTTGCTTTTCTTTTAACTTTCTTTCCAACTTTATTTTATAAAGGAAAAAACTTCTCTGCCATTTGTTTTTGCCACTATGCATTAGCAATTTGAAGACTGATGGCATTTTCAGAGGCACGACTAGAAACTTCTTTACCCCCAGCACTTACAATGCTTTTGCGTGTCATATCTCAACAACATAGAAAACCCAGGTTGTGTTTTACAGAAGAACTCTGCAACTGTTGGCAGCTCTACTATAGCACATCAGGTGTCTGCAGCTGGCCACCAATGGGTAAGGAGTTTTCTTTATTAACTTGTCTGAGCATGAAAAAGTATTATGAAATACCACAAAATTAGCTTTGTGAAACACAGGGCACTCTCTGCTGATGTTTCATTTACTTCCAGATAATTTTAAATCACTGTTTTTGCCAGAATAATTGTGTTCTCTAGGAATTAATTCCATAATGATAGGCTTTTAAAACTAGAAATCTATTTTAGTATTTGAAGAGATTTCCTTTCCTCCCCACAATAAATACTTTATTTAAAGAAAAAAAATATTCTTTCTGTTTCCAGCCCTTGTTCTAGCTCCCATTTAGAGAAGAGCTTCTTTTATCAAACTTTCTTTGAAAACTCGATAAGATATAGCCAAGATGTTGGATCATGCTACTGACTTCATGAAATGACATGCCATAAAAACATATTCAGATTGCAAAGTAATCAAAGCCACACAAATGCTTTCACCTATTTCTATTTCTTTAATTTTACAACGTGGAAAAGTTGTTTTGGACACTGTTAAAGACTGTGCTAAGTTTTAAATGTAAAACCAGACATGACAACTTATAACAAGGGAATTGAATTAAGCTAACTTTAGGAATAAAAGGGATTTTGCTGAAGATGTACTCATCTACATTATTGATTGGGACCTGGAGACAATGAAGAGAGACATGCTTTCCTGGCAGAATTGGTTTTCTCAAATTGACAGATTTGACAGATCATTCAATTGCAATGTTAATCAATCAATTAAAGTGGTCCATGTATGAACATAAAAAGTTTTTTCAACCACTAAATCAATTGATAATGGAGCCCACCCTTCTACAATAAGTCCTTAATTTGGTAAAGCATTGTGATTTCCCTGGGTGAAAGGAACACAACGGCCATTCCTGCCAGCCACTGTGCCCTTCTGTTGGGATGAGTGTGACTGTCTGCATTAAGAAAGTCAACCCGTGTAGAGGCAACTTGGCTGTTTAAACAGCCCTTTGAAAAACAGAAAATAGGAATTGTCAATGCACCAGGTGGTCAGTACATCTGTTGGCTCCAGCAAGATGTCCATCTTACCGAATACTGTAGACAGAGGCACTTCCTCAGTGCCCAGTCCCTTTTGCTCCAGGGCCTTGTATGAACCAGGTCTGTGAGACACTCCTTGAGAAAGAGAAATAACACAAAGCTTTGCTTAAACTTTGCAGAATTTGTTAGTTTCTTGGCAGTGCTACAGAAAACAATGCACAAAATAGATTTGCTTCCTTCACAGGATTAATTTTTGACAAGGTAAGGCATTGACAGTAGTAGATGGCTATAAAAATAAACCCTGGTGTGTGACTTGTTATATGCCTTTCAAAAACTGAAAGAACACAACAGGTTCTACAAGCTGATTATGCACTGTCTACAGGACTGAACCCAAGTGAAATACTGCATTAAAACTTTTAAATCCTTCTTTGAACCACTATTACTAGGAATTTTTGTTGAAAAAGCCAAACTGATCAGTGTGGCTAGCAGTGATCTAGTTGATTTTCATAGAAAGATAGAATCATAGCGTATTTTGGGTTGGAAGGGACCTTTACAGGTCATCTAGTCCATCGTCCCTTGCAATGAGCAGGGACATCTTCAACGAGATCAGGTTGCTCAGAGCCCCGTCCAACCTGACCTTGAATGTTTCCAGGCATGGGGCATCTACCACCTCTCTGGGCAACCTGTTCCAGTGTTTCACCACCCTCATTGTAAAAAATTTCTCCCTTATGTCTAGTCTAAATCTTCCCTCATTTAGTTTAAAGCCATTACCCCTTGTCCTATCACAACAGGCCCTACTAAAATGTTTGTTCCCATCTTTCCTGTAGGCACTCTTTAAGTACTGAAAGGCCACAAGAAGGTTTCCCTGGAACCTTCTCTTCTTCATGGTGAACAACCCCGCTCTCAGCCTGTCTTCATAGGAGAGGTGCTCCATCCCTCTAATCATTTTTGTGGTATGCAAAACAGTTTTGATTCAGTGTTTTCAACTTACTCCTAGTAAATTATTAATACTTTTTTAAAATACTTTTTTGGTTTTCTACTGCTGTAATAACTTCACAGTCCATTCAGGAATAGAAGCCTATCAGTCTGACATAATAAATAAATTAATTTACTAAACAATGATTCAGCACAGTCGATTATCTGCCTCTTCCCACTCTCAAGCACCTGGTGTTCTCATCTCTAAAATATCCCATCCAACTGAGAAGGCAGTTTCAAAAAAAGAAAAAAAAAGGGAAGACAGGAGGAAAGAAAGAGGCTAATTTCCCAAGATTCATTTAATGGTGTGAAGAGAGTAGAATCCTGGCCCCATAAAAACTGATGGTAAAGTAACGGAACTCCACTGCCTTCAGTAGGGTTTCTTATTAAGTCTTTAGCAAACCATTGATTCAGCTCAATTCTTACTGAAGACATCTGGGAGCCAAATCAGGCCCCATATCCTCTTCTTCTTTGCATTTCCCTCAATTAATATTCCTATTCAATGTAAAGAAAAAGATTCATTTTTCCTTACCTTTTCTTACTCTGCTTAACGAATCTGATAGAGCATATGATTAATGATTCTGAGTATGTGTTGTGGAAAAATGGTCTTGTCACTTTTCTGTCGTTTCTTTTAATAAAACTTCATTTTTATAAAAAATTAGCTTTGAATTAATATTTTTTCAATATTTTTGAATATTTTTTCTAGATACTTTCCAAAAAGCTTTTAGTTCTAAATCATACAAATCTATTCTTCATTGTTATAAACATTAAACAACTTTGCCTAGCTACCAGCTGCTACTCGGCACAGCTGTCAATATGGCCAACAGCCTTATTCAAGACCATTAAAATAAAAGAGCACCTATTTTCTGCTACAAGCTACCACCTTTCACCCAAGATGATGCACAAAATGGACGTGGAGTACCATTTACAGGATTAATATTATCCAGTGTTTACAGCTAATGGATTTGTGTTACTGCTTCATTTTACAAGGCCTCTTTTCGTCTTTTAATTTATCTTCAGGTCCACTGCTTTATTTTTGTTCCATCGTCCTCATAAAAGCCATTATCTTTCCATTAGCAAACCTGTTAAATAACTCTTCATATGCTCTTTGATCTGTCCAGCAGCCGTTTGCATTCTTTGCCGTGAGTTTTTCAATTATACTCAAGAATTTTAAAATACGATTTTGCTGAGAGCTACTTCACACACTGTGGTACGTTTAATTAACGTAAGGTGGAAGAAAGGTTTGCAACCATGTTGCTGCACTTTGCTACCATAACAACTCCTGGTTTCCTTCTCTTTTATGCAAATCAGATCACAGACATTTATGTCAGTGAAAATTCTGTAAAACTTTCCTGCGCAACATTGGTCCAAATGCATTTCTCAAAACCTGCATGGAAATAATTATACTTTATTTTTGCATTTATCTGAAAAATTGTCTCTCCAGATACTGGTTCCTGAAAGTACTTTCTGAGTGAGTTTGTGTTTGCTTGATTTCACAAGTCATCTTCTTTTTATATATTCCTCTTCTTTAATATTATTCCTATTAGTAAATGTGGAATGTAACTCTCTTCTTAAGGCACATTTACTTTGTACTCATTGTGTGACCATAGGGTTGCTTAGTCATATTCAATAACAATTTAGAAAAGAATCCTTAAACATCGACCTGTACATTAAAATATATATTATCAGTATTGTCTTAGCACTCAAATGACCCCTGGGTTATGAGACATACTAGTGAAAAAAAAATCTTTCTTTTCCATCCCTCATCTCAGATGTCAAAACACCTTCTTTTCCATAGTAGTCTGCAAAAAGGTCGTGCTTTGACTCTGTCCTGCAGAGAGGCTTAGTGACAGAGAAACAAATGCACCGGGGGTACCTGGTGACTCCCCTTCATCTGTTCATGCCAGGAGAGAAAAAGGTTCAGAGGGATTATATTGTCTTTCTCAAAACCTAAGATTCTTCTTTCTATTAAGACCAAAAAGCACATTTTTAGTAACACAGCTTATCTGGAGTCCTAATTTCAGGAAGCAGGGAGTTACTCTTAGGGAGCTCAAGATGCTGAACAATTTCCTTAAGCTCTTTCTTTAACTGAAAAGGATCCCTGATATCCACTGAATTTCTAGGAGAACAGTTAGAAATCGCTCCTCTGACCAACAAATTATTGTTTTCCACTAGTCTTGTCATGATTCTTTTTTCCTCTGCAAAACGGTGACAAATATTGCACTTTTATTCTCAGAGGGAACAGTATCCTGCCATGCTGTTTATCTGCAACCAGTCTTACAGAGGCAGTAGAAGAAAGAGGAAGGGAAGTTGTAAGGCTGTGTGTTCGTGATTAGGAATAGATGATCAGGGACTAATGTGTGGAAAACATCCAAACTCAGGGCAGAAGGGCAAGGCGGCAAACTGGACCACATGTGGGACTTTGGTAGAGCATGTAGGATTGCAATAGACTGTAATTAGAGAGCAAAGCACTGGCAGATACGACCTTCAGGCTCCTATTAAGTTTGATTTCCACAATTGGTATACTATTATTACACTTGTCCCTTCAGACCACTTATCCATAATACTGTAAGTTTCAAGATGCTTTGCTGAGAAGTAGCATGATATTATTCCACTTCCAAAGTTTTCCAAAAAGCCTTTCCGTATTTTGTGATACTGAATTTAAATGCACTGTATACTCAGTTTTGATGATGTCTTTATTTCCTATATGGTCCATTACGTATTTTGTGTGTGTCTGCTGCTCTGCTTTGTTATGTAGGGATGTAAAAGGAAAGATTGTTGAAGGCCACAGTTTGCTGTGTGGGTTATTCTCTTTGGCCACATCCAAGCATTTCTTCTCTTCAAAGCAGCTCTTCTCTGAGCATGTTTAATACTACAAGCAAGTTCAGGAGAAAGAACAAAATTTGACCAGTGACATTGGGGCCAAAAAATGCCTCAACCCAATACCCGTCTCAGAACTAGCTATAGCTGCTGGAAAATTAACTTCAATATTAAAATAGTCCCATTACTATTAGTCCTTGATTGTACATCCTTGATGAAAATAGGTTTCTGGGTCTGTGCACTTCACTGCTTCTAAAAGAAACTTCACTTTGCTACTGCCAAACCAGCAGAAATCACGTCAGTCACATTTGGCAAACCACTGAATTGTTAAGAAATGTTGACAGTAACATGCACAACTTTAACCACCCCAGCTACAACTCAACAGAGCTCTCTGTAATTGATATTAGGAGTGCAGGCCAGTAAGATGTAACAATGTGGCACTTGAATTATAAGCATTCTGAACTTTCTAGTGACCTTTTCTGCCTCAGGGATGATTGCTTTTTTGAGATAAAGGTGCAAAAGATTGTTTATGAGCTGAGTGGACTACAACATCTCTGTCATTTCATCTTGCTATTAGCTCGATTTACCAAAGGAGTTACAGTATTGTGATCTGATTCATGTGGGAACTGCTGATACAAAACGTACTCTGTTTTTTTAATTATTTTTTATTTTCAGAAAGTGTTTACTGCCAAATAAATAAATCCCAGAAACGGCTCAAAAACAGAAGTGTTTGGAATTGCTCCATTATCTTGCAGTCTTTTGCTGTGGTTTACCATGTTCTGAAAGCAGAGAAAAATCAATCACTTCATCTATCTTGTCTTTTCAATACCTTCAAACCCCCTAAGGCCCTTTGAAAGGCCTACATGTTCTGGGTACATTGACACTGAAGTGTTTAGAGTGTCATTTTGGTTTTTTCCTTCCACAAACTCTATGCATGCTATGACTGGTCTTGATCCATTTCCTCTGAGGTCCATAAGAGCTGCTTTGGAGGGTGTGAATAAAATTCTGAAATTCTAGCTGTAGGATTTTCCATTTCTTCTGTTCTGCCAAAGTTCTCTCCTTGGTATCTGTGGAGATTTTAGGATCTCCCTATGGTGTTGTCATTTTTATTTGTTGTGAAATGGACAGAGTAGGGTAAGAAAAAGCCCTCCATGTTTCTTCTATAGCTCTTGATTTTCTTATGGATTATTTCCAGTACAAGATACAATACTATAGATTTTTTTTGTTTTACCTGAAATATTTAATTTTTAGCATTTAGCATAAATGTGTTGTCCTTGAATAGTAGGGTATTGTTTCTACTACTGAAACCTTGAGAGATAAGGTGTATCAACAGTCAATAGGCAAGACTAGAACGAAAACTCCTCCCATGAATTAAAAATCATCCCATGGTACTTGCTAGCTTAATTCTGATCGACAGTAAAAAGTTACTACTCTTGGCGGTAGGTAGAGACAGGTTTTAATTGCTTACAAAATAACAGACACTCCTCTTTCACCTGCACCTTTCTTTCAAATTTTTTTGGATTTGCTTCAAGAATGAGATTGCTGGCCCAATCCTGCATGCAGTATGCTTTCTGAAGGTAGTTTGGCCTGTCAGTTCTGCACTGAATGCTGGATTAAGGAGTAAATCAAAATGTTTACTGCTGTCTGGTCTAGGAAGATTTCTGAAATTTATTGATGATTCAGGTTAAATACTACTTTGATGGCTATTTATGGTGTCCATCTCTGGGATTACTAAATCTTTTAATGGTTGTGTTTACCACACTGGAATATCCATGAAAATGCTCTATATCTTTCTCTAGAAACCACTGTGACTTGCTTAACAGGAAGGACAAATAAGAGGCATTCATATTCAGATATCCATGCAAGACTCGTCAGTTTATTACAACTCTCAGAGTTCTCACTAGAAAAAACATGCTTGTCTTTACAGTGATTTCATAAGCTCAGTGTCATGCTTTTAGTTTGGTACATAAATAATTAAAAAGTTGAATGAAAAGACAAAAGATGGGTGTGGAATGCCTTTTTGCTTTGTTCAGAAGTAAAATTTGGCAAGTTTCTATTATACATGGAACAACCAAAAAGACATTTACATTTCTATGCATGTTTGAAATAAAAAAATCCAAACTACATATATGAATGAAAGCGAAGAATTGTACAAGTCAGACAACATGAGCATTTACTTGTAGTCTTAGGCTGTGCAACTGAAAGCCCATTTCATGACTGCACTCTAAGGAAGGCAAGGTCAGGACTGAGACTCCCAAGTCCGTGTCATCAGGAGGTGGGACAAAATGAGCAGAGCAAGAAGTAGAGTGAGTCAGTGCTGGCCATGGCAGAGAAGGTGAATTCCCCATCTTTTACAGAGTTGTACTACTCTTTTTCCCAAGTACTTTGCTGCTTGTGTTTTGATGTTTCACTGTAATTTTTCAGAAAGACAGTGGAGTGCAGCCATTTAATATGCTTAGTTAAGGAAGAAGACTTCATTCTGTTCATGTTATTAAATATATGATGGGCTTAGAGATCTAGTGACTGGGTAGCTGTAGATAAATCAGGTAAAGAAACTGCAGATAGGTGGTGATGAGTGAAGAACTCAGGCATGGATTCAGAAATGGGTTTATTTCAGGGACACCTGGAGGCTTCCATTCAATATTTGGAAATAAATAATCATGTAAAAGTGGCAGAAAAAGAGGGCTAATGCAGCAAAACCAGAGAGGAATTATCCAGCCAGACACTGTGGCACACTGATTTATAAGTCACTTTGGTGGACTGAAGGTACAATTTCATTATACAGTTCATTATATAGCAAACAGCATCCAGAACAGGCAACTTCATCTCTGTGCTCCATTGACTTCCCTTGTATTGACTCTTGTATTCATTCATCCCCATAAAAAAGTGGTTCAGGGATCTCAACCAGTAGAAAAGTAACCTTAGAGATTACTTTTTTCTTGGTTTAGTTTCCTGAAATAGCTCATCTTGGGATCAGAAAAGTGCCAGTGAATGAATGAGGATGAAGGAACCTACAGCCAGTTACTGGTGGTAGTGGTGAGTCACATCACTTGTCTAAGCAGCAGTGAGATACTATTTCTGCTCAATTGTAGTGCCAAAACTGCATCCTAATTTTCTGTATTTTTTCTTTAATCCCCAGTATACAGTATCATTCCTTGAATCAAGATTTAGAACATTTAGAACCGGAAATACTGGGTTTTATTCTCCTTGGTTCTTGGTGTCATAAATTATAATTTAACTACATGGTTATAACCTGAAAGGGTACTTAAAAGTATTTAATATTGCCAGATTCCTCTGAAATCCAGGTTATTCAGTTAGTGTTATTTGGTTCATTGCAGGACACAGGAAAATGTAAAAGGAAGATGTTAACATTCAAAAGGAGAAATGGTTTCTATGAACTTAAGCAATTCTATACACAGTTTACACTTTCCTCCTTTAGCATTTTTATAGAGCTTTTTCTCTCTCCACATTTGCAAGAACTGTTGCTCTAATCTTGTTCCTGTTTTTCACAGCAGGCTTACACAATCCCTCCTGCTGTCTGCAAAGAGTTACCAAATTGGACCTATTACATTGTTCCCGTATGCAGAATGACATGCAATCAGTAAAAACTCCTTTTGTTTATACTGTTAATAACAGATGTTGCTCTGCTACATCACACATGCTGTTTAATATTATCAAAACAATTATTCATTTATTCATATTTGTGCAGTATGTGCAAGCTGGCATTACAGATCTTGCAGACATGGCCTTCATGAATGCATAAACAGAAACGCATGTCATACATAATAAATCACCCCCATTCCCATCACCATTTTTAATCTTATATCTAAAAATTTGATGATAACTTATTGCTTACTCATTGACAAGGGGACTCCAGGCATGTGGAAAAGCTACTGAAATAGCAGAGCACCCCTTCCTACAGAGAGCTGTTGTGTATGCATGAAAGGAAACAAGCTTCGCTTTGTCAGGGTCCAGGGACAAGTGCTCTGGTGTTAGTTCGTGCTTCTTCCCTTTATCCCCTCAGTCTTCCTCCAAAAGAAAAACACAAGGAAGAAAAACAGTTCAAGAGTTGGTTTGATTCCTTTTGATTGAATTAACAAGGGTTCATTTTAATTGAATTAACTAGTGGGATAACAGCATGACTGAATTTTAAAGTATAATTAAAGGATTCATCTTCTACTTAATGACAATGGGATAGAAAATTACCTCAGAACAGACGCTACACAAGTTGTCTGTTTTCCCATTATAGATGTGCATTTTCAGGTAACATGGCCATTAAACCTGCTTCTATAAATGACAGAATGTTTGGAACAAAACTTACGATTTTAAAGGAAATCAGTTTATGCTCTTGTAACCTTAAAATGTTTATGCTGTTTATGATGACATGCCATTATTTCCTCTAGTTAGGATGTAGGACCTCTTGGTTTTTTAAATGAAATGAATAAGTTATTAAGGCATTTTCTTCAAATAAAAACAGACTTTGTTTTGCACGTACAAATGTAACCTTCCTGAAGCACTGTGTTTATGCTCCTGATAGTATGTTTGTGTTCTAAAGAAGTATGATATTTTCTTCATTTGTTTGGCAGAAATCAGATTTTCATACTAATGAGGGAAAACAATATTTTCCATTCCTTCCTCTTTCAGCATCACCTTTGTTGGAAAAATGAGACAAACTTATCCTTACAGGCTTACAGTAGTAAAAAAAACTTAAGGAAGAAATTTATCCGTGAAGAAAATGGTTTGATGTGAACAGAACTTGCCCCCTCAGGCCTGAAGGTAATAGCTTTTCCTAGAAGTATATTCAGAAAATAATTATCAGGTACCTGATACAATCTTGTAGACCTGCAAGCCAGCAGTCAGTAGGTTTATCATTAACCTTCATAGCTGGCTGACCTAGTGCAAGGAGGATGGAGGTGACTAAGGGGAGGACTGAATGATTTCTATCTTCCTGTTTCTTTCTTTGGAGTTTGGCTTGCAGAATCTGTGTTCTCTGTTGAGTATATTATTGAAAATAATGGTTTGACTACAGGTTGGTTTTCAATCATTTTCTTTTTGGTTTTCCTTATGAATGTTTTTTCTTCACTGAGTTGTTGTCCACTTTTGTTGGGAATGCTCACTAGAAACACAAAATCTTCCACACTAAATTAGACCTATGGCTGCTGTAGATCAGTGTCTTTCCTCTGATGGTGACAAGCTTTAAGGTCCATATTTGTTCTCTGAAACATAGGTGTCTAGAGTCATCTGAGACACCATACTGTATCCAAGACATCTTCATGAGGCCAATATGACAGAGTATATCCTGGGGCATTTCAAATTGCACTAGAGGGCTATGTATGCTTGGACCCAGGTGACTGAATCAAAACCTAAGTATCAAAGAAAAAAGGAAACCTGAAATGTGAGAGTAAATAGTTCCCAGTGCTATTATTATACAATTCATCACCTGTTCATCCAAACACTTTCAAGCCTTCTGAGTTTCAAGCCTCAAAGACATACTCTGGCAACAACTTCCAGAATGTAATCACAAGCTGGGTAGAAATTATGTTTATTGCTTTTGAAACATTTACTTCTAATGTGTTGAATGGCTATTTCCTGTAAAGTCTACTTTCTCAATTCATTCTTATTATTTCATGCACCTTTATCATGTTCCCCTTTAATCATTTGATGTAATAATCTTTTAGTCTTTCTTTGAAGTAGAGATATTTTTCCATACCAATAACTTGTTCTTACCGATCTTCATTCAACCTGTCTATTTTTGCAGTATGTTTTCTCTGACAAGAAACCAGTCTAAAGCAAGAAGCATTAGGGGCTACATCAGTGACAATATAAAAGGCATTTTCCATATTACTTACCATCCCATTATTTGTGCACCTCAAGAACTTATTTGCTTCCCTTCAGCACAGCTGTACATGGAGCAGAAGTTTTTGGTGAGCAGTCCTTAACATTTCCCTGCTCCCTTTTCCATGAGACATCTGAGCAGTATATATTTTAACATTATGCATCACTGGCGTAGAATACTGATTATTCCATTGTTAAAGACAACTTCATACGTGTAACATTATTTACATAACTATTTTCTTCAAGTGGCTCTCCAGTTATCAACAGGGATGTTGTCTGCCATTGTGTTGACCATTTTTCCAACTTGATTCAAGCCTGTTTAAGTTCTGCACAGGCCTCTCTACATTTAACCAAATGTAACAATCTTTGGGCTATTTACACATTTATTTATTTTTTTTACTTCATTATTCACTTTGGGATTTGTAGATCATTAAAAGTGTGTTAAACAGTGATCCTCATACAGAACCTTTAGAAACCCATCTGTTAACCTTTCACCATGATGAAAATTGATCATTAATTCATTATTGGTATTTTTTTGTTGTTTTTTGGAACATGAATGAAGCACAGAATTCCTGTAAGTTCAGGTGGTTTCATATAGGCATACATAAAGCTTTTATTATGTACCAGGAGAGAGCAGATAGTTCAGATATGAAGTACTGGGCAGCCTTGGAAAAACATTCTTGCAAAACTTATCTACACAAAATGAAGGGCCTAAACCACCCCTTATCAAAGCACTCAGGAAGTGGTCTGTGTTTATTCAGATGGTGTGTTCAGGAGAAAACCAAACAAATATCTACTGATGCTTATGTTTAGATTGTAATGTATGTTATTACATTCAAAATAGAAAAGATGTATATCTAGCAGTGACTTCAAAACTGATTTAAGCTTCTGGATGAATGTTCTGTCAACTAACTGCCCTGAGTTTTAGGTTGCTTCTTGCATATCTGCTATTATTTAAGCCAAATAATTCAGTTGTAGCACTGACTGCAAAACAGACACATTGTATTGCAAAGCTACTGAGCTGACCAGCAAGTTGCCAACAGTTATCTTCATTCACATGAACACTGCAAAATTACTGATGCTTACAAGTTTACTGGGTGCTTCAGGGAATTTTTGGCAAATACCGTCATAAGGTATACATAGGATATATATATATATCTCATAGAATCATAGAATCATAGAATACCAGGTTGGAAGGGACCTCAAGGTCACCTGGTCCAAACTTTGGTGACAAAAGCACAGTCTAGACAAGATGGCCCAGCACTCTGTCCAGCTGAATCTTAAAAGCGTCAGCGTATATTTCAGCATATCCTAGAATCCAGCTGTGCTTCACCTGACATCTATAATAAAAGCCGTACTGACTGTGTTGGGTGCAGCTTATCTCATCATAATGGAGAAAAAATACCTGCTTGATTAAGGGTCAAAGGACTGAGCTCTTCCAAAGAGTATGAAAGACCTTCCACCTAGTAGTGTCACTGCTGAATGTGAATTTGCTAACAGATGTGTGAAAGAAAAGGTAGCTGCATTTTAGCTCCGCCGTCTTCAGTACGCGTAGTTAAGATTCTGGTATTTTATTTATTTTCAATGAATATTGTGTGTGAAATTTGGTGAATTTGTAATACTGTTCCCAAAATCAGCATTCACTCTACTCGTGATCTAAGCCTGATTCATATTTAAGGGTTTGGCTTTTGGTTGCTAAACATCTTCCTATTGATGCAGAACATCCTCATTGCTCTTTTTTTCCATAATGAGAATGGAAAGAACTTGAAATTCCTTAAAGTTAGTTCCTGGGTTTTTCTCCTTTGTCAAATGTAGCGCTTTGACTACCTTGACACTCTTTACAACATTTCTGTATAATGTGTCTTTTTACAATACATTGAGACAGCGTATGTCAAATACATTTATTGACAACAATGTATTAATTACTGAAAAAATCATTGTGATGTGGAGATGAGAACAGAAATCAAACTAGTATTTCAAGCAGCAATAAACTATAGAACTCCACAGACATACAAATTTAAAATAAAGAAATGCCTGGTTAGGCAAACATCTTCAAATTATAAGGCTGCTTCAGGACACAGGTTAAATAAAACATATACATCCACAAAAGATAACACAGATGAGACGGTTATCAGATTTTTACCACTGAAAAATGGCTATAATAATAACGATACTATTCCACACGCCCCAGAGTTCTGTATGCACAACAGTCTTTAAAGGTGGGAAAGTATTATTGTAGTCATACTGCAGTCAGGGAAACTGAGTCACAAAAAGGTTAAATAAATGTTGCTCAGGGTTAAGCCTGAAGTCAGTAGAGAGCTTCAAACAAAGAAGAAATTCCCTGGATCATTCAATGAGGTGATCACCAAATTTAAGCCCACCAACTGCTGTACACATGGCTGGCTGCTAACTATCCCCAGACCTCAGGCGTGAGGAACTCACACTGCAGCTGGCAAGAGTGAGGCCAGAGATGTTTGCAGGGAAGCGGCATGCTTGGCCCTTGCAGTGTCCCAGAGTTTGTAAACATGCTCACACCCTTCCAAGCACTGGAAGCTTTGGTGCTCATAAGTCCAGTCCATGCGTATGCATTTCCAGTGTGCTGCTTGCACTGAAACCATCGGGTTCTTAAGAACCAGCATGACACAACACCTACCAGGTAGGCACGCTGCTGGCATTCATCCTGTCCTAGGACAGGGTAGAACAAGGGGCACTTGTTTTTCCAAGGGAGTAACTTTTTTGCATTGAAATCTATGTCAAATAATGATATGTTACAAACTTTCTGACCTTCTGAAGGATTGCTCTGCTTTCCCCTGACTTCAGCCAGAGGTACCTCAAGCTAAAAATATTTGAATTTGCCCCATTAAGCTTGTGTAGCTGTATTTCTTATCTCTTCCAGAAGGTTTATTTCCATTAGTACCTCACTGCCAGAAAACTATAAATCTTCTCCATCCAATAAAATGAACACTTCATAATAAACAATCTTTTAGTGTCCACCTTCAACACAGCACCTTCTGTCAAGCACTGATACGCATTAAAAGTGCACCCAATCAAAACTTCTGTTTGGAAGGCATTATGAGATGCAAAGTTTTGATCAAGGCATGTATATGAATTTAAAATTTGCCTCATTTTGAAGTTTTATTTTGAATTTTCTTCCAATTAAAATGTTAGTGACACCTTATTAAATGACACATTTTATCCCTGTTTGCATAAAAGACTATTCTGCTTACCGGGAACCAGTTGATCATTTAATTTTGGTATTACTGAGTTTTTTTATCCTGACACCATGCAGATAGGAGTACAAGGTCAGACCAACTCTAAAACTCTAGCTGCTGTATTTAATTCTGTCTTGACTTGTTGACAGCAGCCGCCGATATGGATCTTTCACAAAGCTGACCCTTGTTTGCTGCCACTGCTGGGACATTTCTATTGTAAGGGAACTCTCAGAGACTAAACCAAAGGTCACAGTTGTTCAGAGCACTGCATCCAGTTCCCATAATTAAAAGCATTCGTTAAACTCTTTGGTTAATGTGCCTGTGTTTTTATTTGAGAACTCATTAACTATTATACACATCAAAAGACAATTTTAGAACTGCAGGGGAACTGCCTCACTATGTAGATGTGTGGGAATCAGCTGTACAATGAAAGAAAATAATGAATAATTGTTCTCCAGGAATGAGATTTGTATAGCCAAGGCCCTGGCAATGACAGAAGAACTCGCCAAAGCCAGAAAGTTAACAATTGCTTAGTATCTTCTATCTTGTGGGGATAATTTAGCTTTCTGAGGTTTCCATATCTGGACAATAGACAACAACAATTTGTTCACCTTTGGCAATTTCTTTTGTAATGTTCAAAAAGTATTCCTAGAGATTAGAAATAACATAAAATGAAAAGAACTGTCATTTTTTTGAGGACCATAAGTTTTATCTTCTTTTCGACCAAAATACGAGGGCACTGGGAGAGCTGAATGGTATCGTGCACTTCTGGTCAGACCTCACTGTTCTGCCAGGGTCCTCAGCAGAGGAACACTGGTCAAGTGGTGAAAGTCCCTCAATGAATGTTTTTTGACGAGTCAATAGAACCAAAAAAGGACTTATATTTCCAAAACCGCTTTAACTTCCAAAGCCCCCCACTGAAATTGTCAACATCTGTGCTCAATTGCTGCGTAATCTTAACCTGCCAAAATTAAATACCTGAGCTTGTAACACTGGACACATAAACAGCTATCGGTGGTGAGCTGCCCAGGGCAGGACTGTATGTCCTGTGCATGAGGATTTAGACCAGTTCACCTGCAGGCTCTGTCACTATATTTCCATTGTTCAGAAAGATTTCATGATTTTTCAGTTTAAGGGGCCAGTGGAGGTCACTGCAAAGGCCGGTGGCACATGTGGGTTGCAGTCTCTGAGTAACTAAAGCATTTTCTCTAAACTGGAGCTGTCCCTTTGTTGTGCCATCTCAAAGTAACCTGATCCAGTAACACGGGGAAGTGAAAGACATGACCACACACCCAAGTCAAGCATCTGAAGAAGGAGATGAGCTGGGGATCCAGCACGTTACAGGAATGCTCAAGGGGATGATGCTACTTTTTCCTTTGGAGACCTGTTGAAACACCACAATCCAAGGATGGGCTGCTACTTCTGACGGCTGAGTAAGCAGATAAAGTACCTTTTTTTTCCTCTGGTCCTGGCAAATAACAGGTTTTAGCCCCACCTGTGTCCTCAGCACTTTCAATTAATTACTGTAAACAACAGCTTCTCCATGTTGTGGCTTCTGTAAATCCCATTATTGGTACTTAGTTGTTTCCATTTGGAAAATTTGGTCTCTAGATCAGAGCTAATAATTTCTGGACACTTCACATCATTCTAATGCTGTTTCTTTTTGAGGATTCAGACCTTACATACTTTTTTTTTTTTTTTTTTTTTTTTTTAATAGCCTCAGTACAGCGTTAGGGTGGTTTAAATAGCTGAGACCTGTTGATACAGGACAGGTGGCAAGTTGGCAGTTCCAAACTGATCAGCCACCTGTAAGTAGCTTTTCTTACTTTTGTTTTAAATTAAACATTAAACTCATGATAGATGCTGAATAATAGCTTTGCTGTGTGGAGTGTTCCAAGCGTAGGCTGGGAATGTTTTGTTCTGATTATTAACATTTCAGTAAGATCAAAAATAGAAGTTGCTACCTGTGATTAGTGGTCCTGTGGTACATAAAATTAGTTTACTTGGTAACTCTTCCTGTTTACTTGAAAACATACATGAAAGACTTCTGTCCATATGGCTAGAGAACTCTATATGCAATAGGAGTGGAGAGGTTCATAATTAAAATTGCTTCATGTTTTTAATTTTTTTTTCAATTGCTTTGCCAAATCCAAACCACTGAGACAGTCAGGCTGAGTACATGGAACATACCAATGGAGATTCTAAAAGAGATTTAAATTCTCTTTAGTCAATATCCTGCCTCTGGTAGTACATATCAAACACTTACTGTGGTCTTTAAAGATGTCTTGACCTTGAGATTGCATTATGCAGGAATTTCCTAAGACTTCAATGTTCACTTTTGAACTTTTAATAATTTTAATTTAGCTGGGATATAATTCTTATCAGACTAAAAATGTGCAGAAGATGTAACCAGGAACCAGATTTGAAATATTCTTATACCTTTCTGGTAACCACTCTCCATGAACATTTGTACAAGCAAAGTTTTACTGATGTGAAATTTCTTTGAAAAAGTTAATTTGGGGTCAGTAGCTGAAATTTATTTTCTGATTAACTGTAAATCCTTTTAGGCAGAAAGTAATGTGCTTCCTGCTTTTTCAGCTCAATCTGTCCATAAAAAGCTGACCTTTCTCTGAAGCAGATCCCAGTGTTCAACAGTGAGAAAAAAATTCCAAGTCGAGATGCTGAAGTTATCTCTTGGTGACCATATCAGGATTGCTTCTTGGCAGGTGCTCTTGGCTTGGACACATCTTGTGGGCAGGTCCTTTCTTCATTCTGTAGCTCCTCATCTGTGCATTGTCTACACTGCTGACAAGTAATGAAAAAATTCCTGCTGTGAATACAACAAAGAGCAAGGCCCACTGAAATGTTCTCGTGAAGCCCCTGAAGTATAAACACTGAGGAAACTTCTAGGATCTGGCCTCCATCAGTAAGAATCATGTACTGCAAAGTCATGCCATGTTGATTAGATGCCTTGGGTACATTGCCAAGCATGAGGAATGTGAGAAAAATAGAAGCCAGACTGCTAAAAAGCCCATATTGGAAGTATATATGTCTTTAGAATGGCAATATTTGGATAGTATTTTGTCATCAATGATCCTGGATGAATTCTGCTCCTGCTAACAAGGATCTGCTTACAGCCTGCTTTGACAGAGCTTCTTATAGCTTCAATGTGATAGCAAAAGTTTGTGATGGTGGAGAGAGATGGCAAATCTGTACACTGTTAAATCCCACTAATATGTGTCGTAGGTTTATGAAATTTTGCCCGGGAGTATTTACTACAGTATTAGTGGAGCAGTGAACGATACCATGGTTTCACAAATTGTTGTGAAATATGTGCAAAACTGTTAGAAGAATTTCAGAAAGCCATTTCATCTTTATGTCAGGGACATAAAGACGGTAAAAATCAATATGAATTTGAATTCTTATGTAGGGCGAACATTTATTAATTGCTGTGTTTGAGTCAATTATAGAATATTCACTTGAATTTGGTTTGGCAGGAAAAGGGGCAAAAACAGTTCATTGGCCCAAATTCTTTTTTCTACTGTATTATTCTGGCCATTGATCATTTCCAATAAGTTTCAGTTTTGTCATACTGAAGCCTGAATTCTAACCTTGTGCTAGGTTTTCTTAAAACTTTAATGTTCATCTTACCCGGTCAGGACAAAATTTTCTAAGTGAATTCAGGAGCTGTTTGAACAACAAGAGCTTGATTATTTTAGGAATTCTAGGAAAACAGAAATATAAGCTTTGATGCCTGGGAAATGCCTACACAAATTTTTCACTGTAGTTTCCACTCCCTTGAGGAGTCTGTTCCATGCAGAACTGTATTGTTCTGTCTCAAGGGTTTTCAGTTCCTCTACCTATCGGGTATTTGCGTTCAAGAGCAAATCATTCTCCCAAATTACCTGTGTGTTTTTCTTTCTGGGTCACAAGTTTATCTTGTATAATTTTGAATTCTTCCACTGAAAACAAGGGGTATTTCTCTGTAATCAGCCAAACAGCACATGGCCAGAACTGTGACTTCTGTTCACTGAGAACAACCAGGAGCTTAGAGAGAACTTAAAGTGTAAAAGTAAGCAATCTTTACAATAGTTACAAGAGCATGAGCTGGAGTAGTCAGGAAGATAAATGGGTATGAATAGTTTATTAATGAAACAAGGCTCCTTGGCAGAACTGGAAGTTGAGACATTAGAAAAGAAGGTCCTGGAGAGAAAGCTTAAGGAATAATTACCGGTAACAGTAGCCGATAAGGGATGAAAGTTTCAGAGAATAAACGTATAGGACAGGCATAATTTTGATCAGTAGTACAAACAGGTAAGAAAATCTGCAAGACTACTTTTAGTTGAGCAAAGGCTCATCTGTATGCTTTTTCTTTCTGCATGGAAATGATCTCATATTCCATTTAAACATAGCCTGCTTCTCTGAGCTATGTTTAAAGAAAATACTGAAAAGGACAGTTATTGTGAATAAATGAAAAAGAATACAGATCAGCTTCTCAGTTATAACCATGTATAAATCAACTTTGAAACTGATGGCACTTACCATTTACCAGCAGCAAAGGAGATATTAGGTCTGCTGTGTTTTATATGTGACATTTGTAAAATGACATCACAGCAAAATGTAATCACAAAAGCTACCCTCTCTGGAGAAGTAAAAAATTAATTTCTCAATGAGAATTTTGAATCATACTTGGATAAGAGGGTCATCAGCTCTTTTCAGTACACAGCAGATATCATTCTGAAGCTTGAGCAAATTCTTTAGTAAGACTAGGAATATCCTACAGCACAATGAAAATCAAAGCTAATTACTGTGCTGTGTAACATCCAGCACCAAAGCCATTTCTGTACCCTCCCACTCTTTCTCTCCTCAGGACTCAACACTTATCATCTCTCTTTTACATTTGTGCATTCTCTCTCCTCCCTTTTTTCTTTCATCCTAGTCTTCTGCCCTGTGATATACACTGGTGATGGGGATTTATGTGAATTAATTTCTTAAATAACTTTCCTCATAACTGCTGTTTGTCCTCCCAGTGTTTACTTTTGGCAGGTGGGTTTGTGTATGCAGGATACCAAATAATTCCATTTGGATTCTATTGGAGCTGAAGCCTCTGCTTTTCTAAGCTTTTTGTTCTGTGAAGGACTCGGGAAAGACATTTGGCATTTACAAAAGAAACAAACAAACAAACAAAAACAATCAAAAAAACCCCTCCAAAATCAGAAGAAAATTGCTCTGACTTTTCTTAGTAGGAATACCATTGATGCTGATATTGTGAATAAGTGCTTGTAAGTCAAGGAAGTGATTCCTGTTTACTAGTTCCTTTGAAGAAATCCATAGGAGTGGCTATTCTGAATGTTTTATGAAAAGTACAACTTTCGTGTGAGGTTTTAAAGCCCCTTAACTTGCCAACGGAAGAAAAATTATTTTCAGTCACACAAACCAGTCCAACTGAATAGACTCTACAAAGGTGACAACATGTATTTGACATACACATGCATTTCCAGTATAATTTGCTTTCTATCATGTATTTTAAAAGAAAAAAGAGAACCATGATTTTGATTTTGTAACAAGAGGAGCTAATTGACATTATCTTCCTCCTTCTTTCCCTTGTTCTGTTTCTTGCACCAAAGCACAAATAAGCTACAATAAGATAGTTCAGCAGTCAGGTATGTGGTTGTGTGTATGTTTGTGTGCATGCCTGAACACATACTCGTCTGGTCACATGAAGATTGCAGCTGTGATTGCTGCTGCTACAGAAATTGGCACAGATGATTCCTGAAATGCTTCAAGTATATTTTAGGTACCTTTAATAATAAACCAAAGGAGGAAAAGTGCAGGGGAATAGGAGAAGCAAAGGCAAAGAAAATAAATAATCCTGTTGGCATTAAAAAAGAAAAAAAGAATCTTGAAAGAAGGCAGAGATGCTCTAAAGACAAGAATTATTGATACAGAAAATACAGCATAAAGAAGTGCCTATGACCAATGTGCTATCTCTTTGCTCTGTACTCATAGACCACCCATTAATGGTGATGCTCAGCTCCAGGCTTATTGCTGTGGCTAGGATCCAATTTCAAGATCCATTAGCACTCCTTACCTCTTGAAGCTTCTTTAGATCAGCCACTGTTCATGATAAGGAAATTACACATTAATTTGCTCAATAAAATTTAAAATGAGACACACCAAGATTGCCCTTGGCAACAGACATGAACTGATCGATGCTAACTGTTCCCTAATTTCATTTATTGTTTGGTGTTGTTCCACTTTGTCTTGCAATCCATGGTATTCATAACTAAAAATAACAGAAAATCACAACCTCTCAGGCATTTCTAATATAAACAAAGCTCCAGGCTGTAATGGATCTACAAGCTAATTTAGAGGTTAACTTGTTGCAAAACAGCTTATAGGAAGAGATCCATGGCTGATGTTGAAGTAACTAAGGTGTTGTGGGCAAATCACTGTCACTGTCACATCTGTTTAGCAGATATGACTGAACGACTAGATGGTTGACCCATGTACTCAAAGGACTGCTGTGGGTTTATGTTTATTCAGTGTTAGCACTCTAACTTGTGGTGTGGGCAGTTTGGCTTTATTTAATGAACTACTGGTGTAAGTAGCTTAGATAAAAAGAGGTTTGTAATGTTATGTCCCCGGAAGACACAGAGGTACTGTGCTGGTATGTGAGAACAACATTCCTCCTCAGACCTGGTAGCCTCCTGACATTTCCTTCTACTCAAATTACAGACTGGCAAAAACACCAAAGCAAATCCCTGCAAGGAAGCTGAAGCCTCACACAACAGCCTGTATTCCCTGTTGCCTTAAAACTCCCCTGAGTCATTTTCTGTGGCATCTAGTGGCCATCTCTCGAGACGGGAGAAGACAAAGCCCTTCCACAAGTAGCTGTTGGCTTTTGAAAAGGCATTTTGTGCTCTGCCTGCCAGCTGCAAAGTACATGTGGGGCTAAGGGCTTCGAATCTCATATCCTTCTCCTCTTCCTGACAATAGCAGTGTTACCGCTAATTAAAGATAATTCTAGAAATCTCCTCAGGCAGCTGTGGCCAATTGGTGAGGTTTAATGGTCTGCGCTGTTACCCTTTTTTTGCCCTGCTCTGTTTAAATGTCCTGCACTCTGCATCCTCCGTGCTGGTGATGCCCAATGTGCAATGCACAGAGGTACAAGATCTATCATGCTGCCAGCAAGGCCCAGAAGAGGAGCTGTCAAGCCTGCTTCTAAAATAAAAGGGTGATGGGATGTAGGTTCATGGATGATTTTATGTAGAATAAGACAGCTCATTCTCTTTCTCAGTGAATTGTGGTCAGCTATTAAGCTGCAGTATATTTGCCTTTAATTATCAGGAAGAAGAATAAGTTTAGAGACTGTAGGAAGGAATAGAACAGAAAAAAAAAAAAGTGTAAGTTTTTTTCTCAATAACTTTTTCCCCAGAAGGATCACGGTGCTAATTTAAATATCTAATACACTCTGCCTGGTGCCCCCTGTGAATGGAAGGAAGTTGCTTTTAGAACGCTTTGTTCAATGGAGCTGCTTCTGCTTTTATACTTTGTATTTTAAAACTGTACTTCCGTGTTAGTAATAAAACCACCTTTTTTTTTTTTTTTAATGCCTAAGATCATTTTGGAAAGCATCCCTGCTGAGCCTCTTGCAGGCTGCCTACTCCTCTCATGTATAAAGTTCATACCTTTTGTGAAGGCAGTTTTAAATTCTGACAGACTGGCCTCCAAGCTGGCACTCTGAACGCTGGTGACCAACATGGGAACTAGCACTTTCCCAGCCGTCTGTGCAGAGCTGGTTTGAGCAGCCCCTTCTGGGACACACCAGCCGTGTTTCCAGCTATCCTCTTGGAGTGCCACCTTTCAGGATGTCTAGGGACGATGCGGCTGTTCCACACCAGGAGGACTTCTCTCAAAATAAAAATGACAAAAATGCACTCTTTCCCACCTGGAGCTGCGCATAGCAGTGATCATGCCATTTCCTGCTCAGGCAAGCCCGTTAGGACTTTTTAATAAAATTAAACATTTAAAATGTTCAAACTGGATGTGATTTGTCTTTTGGCCATCTGGAACCACAACCTGTCCAGATTAGATGCACGTATCCAGAGCATTCTCACTCCCGCCTTTGGCTCTGTGCCGCCTTGCTGATCCCAATGAGATTTACCATACACATGGGCTGTTGCTTTTGTCTTTTTTTAACCCACCCCCTTCCTTTCTGCACAGCTCTCTGTGACTGACCATTATAGACTGCGCCATTCGGTCTTATTCTTGACACACTGTATAACTGCTGCCCAGTCTCCTGTCCCTGCCTTTAAAACATTGCTGCTTTAGCCGCATTGACCCACATATATGTGTGCTCGCCTTTAGCATTTCTGCCACCGTTATTTATACAGTATCATTACAATTTGTGCACTGAGGTTGCAGCTACGCTGTCTGACGGAACTAATGCCTTCAATGCAAGTTTGCAAGTAGTGGGGTGAACTGACTTTTGATATAGAAATCTGTGTGGATTGTCCAATGCCTATTAAAGAGTAACTTGTCCATTTGTCCCTTCTGTGTGGTGCCAAAGTTTCGTAGGATTTACTTAAATTTTCATTTTCACAAAACTGGCATACATTGCTTTACACTCTGAAACCACCAGCACGTTGTCAAATTTGGTTGAAACTGTCCTCTAAAATATAAAATTGGTATGGGACTGAAAGTGGCCTTCCCTTGAGCTTAACTACAACAGGGCACAGTTTAGCAGTCAGATATATGCCAAAGCCAGTGCCAGTTCTGTATTATCTACACAAAAACCCCCACTTGCTTTGTTTTGTAGAATTTAATAAATCATTCATCTGGAAGCCAGAAGAAGAGCAGAAGCAGGAATCCAACCTGCTTCTGTAGATGTCTAAACCTTCTCGCCTTTGAGGTGAAAAGGAAAAGGAGCTCTCAGTGGTCAGTCCTTTCATAGAATCATAGAATAGAATCACTTAGGTTGGAAGAGACCTTTAAGATTCTTGAGTTCAACCATAAACTTAACACTGCCAAAACCACCACTAAACCATCTCCCTCAGCATCATGTCTACCCGTCTTTTAAATACTTCCAAGGATGGTAATTCCACCACTTCCCTTGGCAGTCTGTTCCAATGTTTGATAACCTTTTCAGTGAAGAAATTTTTCCTAATATCCAATCTAAACCTCCCCTGGTGCAACTTGAGGCCATTTCCTCTTGTCCTATCACTTGTTACTTGGAATAAGAGATCGACCTCCACCTCTCTACAACCTCCTTTCAGGTAGTTGTAGAGAGTGATTTCAGAAACTTAAATATTGACACTCAGCTCCCCTGTGTCATATGCTTTACCCCTTTTAAAGTTTAATTTGTTTGCTAATATTGCTCCTTCCATGAATCTTTCATTCTTAACTACTGTTCAAAAAAATAAACTTCATACCAGAAATGCTGTATTCAGCATAGAGTAGCTATGAGCCTTACTTCTTTAGATTTTACAATGTCATTGAAGTTTTCTTTGAAACTTACCTCCAAATGAATTCTGTCATGGAGTTTTGTAGCAATAACAAACACTTTACCTGACACTCTATATCCTTCAAATATCCTTGAATTTCAATTTCTCCAGAAAACCTTATACTAGTAATTTAGTAGAAGCTATCACTGTAAACCAATAATATTCTGTGTCTTTTTTTTCCCCCCAAAATATAGCACCATCAAGAGCTAAGTGCACAGTCCTACACATTTAATCTGAAACTTCAGTAGACCATATTTCTAGATGGTGTGTGCTTCTTCTACAGATATTGCAGTATGTGCTATGCTGCCAACACTCCCATTAAAGATCTGCTGGGATTTGGCAATAACTACATTAAAAAACTGCTGGAAGGGCCTCCAAGAGACAGTCCATCCCTCATGACAGCATTAACTATACATGTTATCACTGCTGACAGATGACTGTCTAGCATACTCCTAAAGACCTCAGTGGTGGAGAGTCTCAAAACAAAGTATTCCACACTGTTTTCCTTAACTTTTCATAGTTTAGATTTTCATCTTCATTCTTTCTTGGCACAATTTATTCTGTGGACACAGAACATACCTTCTCACCTTTATACAATAACCTTTCATACTTGAAGGTTTTTATCATGCCCTCCCTAAGTCTTCTAAGGGGAAAGAAATTTCAGCTCTTTCAATCATTCCTCATAGATCATTTTCTCTAAACCAGTGGTTATTTGCATTGCTTTCCTTTAAACTGCCCACTTCTCACTATGCTGTTCCCACACCTGGGCACTAGACTCCAGCTCAGGACTTATCTGCCAAATGGAGCAGAAAGGGTCCAGAGTGTGGCAAGCAGGTCGCGGGAGGTAATTCTCCCCTTTTACTCTGCCCTGGTGAGGCCGCACCTGGAGTACTGTGTCCAGTTCTGGGCTCCCCAGTTCAAGAAGGACAGGGAACTGCTGGAGAGGGTACAGCAAAGGGCTACAAAGATGATTAGGGAGCTGGAACATCTTTCTTATGAGGAAAGGCTGAGGGACTTGGGTCTTTTTAGTCTGGAGAAGAGAAGACTCAGAGGGGATCTCATCGATGCCTATAAATACTTAAAGGGAGGGTACCGGGAGGATGGCACCGGTCTTTGTTCAGTGGTGCCCAGTGATAGGACAAGAGGTAACCGGCACAAACTTGAATGTAGGAAGTTCCATCTAAACATGAGGAGGAACTTCTTTCCTGTGAGGGTGGCAGAGCACTGGAACAGGCTGCCCAGAGAGGTGGTGGAGTCTCCGACTCTGGAGACATTCCAAACCCGCCTGGAAGCCGTCCTGTGCAACCTGCTCTAGGAGTCCCTGCTGTGGCAGGGGGGTTGGACTAGATGATCTCCAGAGGTCCCTTCCAACCCCTGTGATTCTGTGATTCTGTAATTCTGTGATTCACATGTCTTGCCAGGTATATTCCTGTGTGATGATTACCTTCTTCACAATAACATTATACTTGGCTTGTGGTTCAAGGCAGCTCTCTTTCACCCCTTGCCTGTAGATTCTTTTCTAAGAGACTGATGTTTCTCATCCTTTTCTTCATCTGATAGCTTTTACTTAAGCACAGCTCCTTTCACTTGTCTGTAGTGAATTGTATCGCATTTTTTTCTGAAAGGCAATTCTTAATTTTAATGCTGTTTTCCAATCAACATGTAGTCCTTCCCACCTACTTAGCACCCATAAATTTCTAATAATTGTGCTTTTTATTCCATTAGCCAGATTGTTAGTGAAAACATTGAACAAAACTGAACCAAGAACAACCTCCTGCATTCAAAACAGTCTTCCATTTTTGCACTGAATTAGTGGTAAGTATTTCCTGAGCATGGTGATCCAGCCTGTTGTTCACCCTCTCTGTGGCAGAATCTGTCTGAAGCAATAAGGACCAGCGAGTTCCCCAGGGCTAGGCAGCCAAAGTCGAGGGTGACCCAGCACTGGCCATGCCCTCACCCGTGGGTCACAGGCCCTGGTAATGAGTTGGTCCGTTAACAGCCTCCAACATGGCAAGTGATAAACCAGGGCCAGGGCCCAGCCAGGGGCTCCAGCCAGGAGCAAAAGGAGATGGGAACAAAGAAGGGGCTGGAGACCAGCACTGCTGCATCACTGCTGGGGAAGGGACTGATGGTCCTGGGGAGGCTGAAATGGGGTTCTGAGCAGTGTGTGGGAGGGACATTTCCAGGTTGGCTGGGGACATCTTGACCTGTTGGTGCCTGCAGGGCCAATACATGTATAAGACTGTCCCATGAGAATGTCGAAGGTTTTACCAGAGCTGTGGTGTTTGAAATCTACTGTGGTTTTGTTGCTTTCCCAAGACCAGTTATTGGAGGTGGTTTGTTTGGTTTTTTCACTATGACTATTGGCAGCTGGTATTTTCTTACAAGTGGTCAATTCACTTCTGCAAACAACATGGGAACTTAACCCTGTTCTGAAGTGAAGTAGGGACCTCGTGTTAATTTTTTTGCCTCTTTCTTTTCAGACACCCACTCCTCCTTTTTTTCTTGGTTCAATACCATTAATACCAATGGAATATTAAATGCCTATGAGCAGGCATTTTATAGACTTAGTACTCTTTAGCTAGCTTTTGTCAGAGGAAGTGACCACAGCTTATACTTCAGGTGAAAGGTAAACTGAAGAGTGGACTCCTTTCTAATGTATCTGATGCGTTTGAGTTGGTTACTATGGCAATCCCACCCATGTGATATTTAGTTTTGACTCACAGCTGCTGAAGTCTTTGGCATTGTTCCGGAATATTTTTTTTTTGTATAATAAAAATCCTCAGACTATAAGCATCCTGCTTCAGGCATAAGCAGCAGCTTGAAAAGGAAAAGGTGCCTGCTGCTTAAGCAATATATTTTACTTTTAGAGGTTTTTTTAAGGGAAATGAACTAAATGGCATCTGCCTCATCTTACGATTTTCAACTTAGATTGCATAAAGTCCGTTTAAAAAAATTCTAAGTTGCTGCAGTAAAAGTGCATTTGTTTTTTCTTAGATTACAGACTTTGAGGGTCTTCACACAAATGCTTTTTCATATAGAATAAATTGAGCAAGCCTACGTTTGAGCATAGAGAGCCATTCAGTTCTGTGTGTGGAGCTCCTAAGGCTATGGGAATTCTGTACCAAAATAGACTCAGAATGGTCCTATCATCTGCAGTCTGCAGAGTCCACAAAGCTCTTCTGCTATTTTTCAAAGCTCCCTCAAACTTCTGTTTAAGACCCTTGCTCAAAAAAATCTTCTCCTTTGATCTGGTTTGTATAGCTACCTTGTCCACTCCTCTAGCCTATCTTACCCCAGTCTCTACTCTCTACTTGAATATCAGAAGATGGTCTTTCCCCCGCCACCCTATTTTTAATGGTCTATAATTCCACTTCTGTTTTAATTTCATCCTTTTATTCTCCATCTCATTGCTTCAGGGCATCCTGATCCTGAAATTGTCTAATTCAAAACATAAGGTATACTCTTCTGGGAACAGCAGACCAAGAGCTCCTAATCCAGCTGGTGATACCATTGTATTCTTAGAACATAAGAACAATTGTTGTGACATTATGTGGAGAAAGAAATCTAACATAATAATGAGTTTAATCTTATTTGGAACCACTAATATAACTTATGCATCACCATATGGATACTGTTTGATGCATCACAAGGAAGTCTTAACATTGTTCGTTATCTCTGCCATGCACTAGTTATCAGAATATATTTTATCCTAAATTTCTTCCACTCTCCAGCTATGCTTTTGATGTAATATCTACTAAAAATACTGACATTTTTGAGACACTATATTACTTTAGTTTAGTAAAGCTAACTACTGTAATGCTATGTGTTACAGAGTAGAAACTTAACTGGGTTCCTAGCATAACTGTTTATTTTAGTTGTCTGAAGAAAATTGGTTATAATTTGTCAGTTAATAGATTTTTTTAAATACTCTTAATGTGCACATTGCAAGTTTGATTATGTAATCCACAGCCTACTCATGTTCTGATGGTTTATTGATAGCTTAAAGCATTTTAAAGAATATGATTAATTTTTTTCTTGTTTTCTGCTTCCACTAGGGAAATTTCAAGATTACAGTGAAAAGAAGGGATTGACAAAAAGAAAATCACTTCCTCCTACTGGTTCCTTTAAAAATTCTGTGTGGAAGCTTTGCAAGGTGAACTCACTGAGGAGCTAATATACCTTGACAGTCCAGCTTCTTTGATAAAATTACCTTCATGAGTGCATATGTCTTTTAATACACGTTGCAAAATGCTACATGTTGGTATCTCCTGAAAAAAATTATTACCAGCTACTTGGTCAGGGTGCCAATACCTAGCCATCTTATTTGCTGTCCACTTGCTTTGCAACCTACTTGCTGCATGTTGACTCCTCAAACCAACATTTGCTTAGCAAAAAAATCTACTACAAAAGTGAAAACGTGTACTGAAAGAGCCTGTCTGTTCTACCTCCCTATTAAATACCGTTCCTTTTCTGGTTTATACTTTATCTCTCATTTCCATCACTTGTTTATGGCCAAACATTTTGCCTTTGATGTAATTCTGCCTCAGCTGTGCATATAAGTGCATTTAAGAAGCCTTATAACATCAGAAATTTGTACACTATTTACAGTAATCTAAAACTAAAGTGAAATCCCACTCTGTCTAATTTGTACATAAGTTTCAAATGCCTCATAAAACATTTTTTTTTAAATATTTGGCCAAGTTTCTTACTCAGTCAATAGAAAGAGGCTGGCAAATCTAAAGCTTCCAGAAGGAAAATTTAATGTCTAATTTAGACCCTTAAACTTGGTCACTCAGGTTGTATCGCTGAATGTCTTTAAAACTCAGTAGTTCTTTCCATTATTAAATTAAGCAAGTGTTTTAGGAAGTGCTTAAGACACAACTTAGGAACATTAATCAGGTGAATTTGATGCATTCAAGGAATTTTTTTTTCCCACTTTGCTATGACTCTGCCATGCTACCTTCTCAGGTACAGAGCAAAGTTGAAATTTAGGAGCAATATTCTCTGTTATCTTCTATATAATTTGTAATCTAATGTTCTCCTCTCCTTACATTTCAATATTGCTTTGCATTTGCTATTTGTCTTAAGAGATTCTTTTTGATTTTTTTTTCCAGTTTTCCCCTTAGATCACTTTTCAGTTGAAGATATTCTCCACTGCATAACAAATTTGGTTCTTTTGTTTTATAGGGATATCTTCCTGAATGGTTATGAAACACCTGATTTTTAACATTAGTCCTCAACTTTTTTTCTTAAAAGGAGTTGCAATTTTAAGTTGCTTCAGACTGAACATAAAAATAAGATCCTCTCTGTAAATCTTAAAACTATAAGTTCCACTTTTTCTTTTTTTTAAGATTTCCCTAACACCTTTCTTGATCGTTCAATTTTTTTTCTTCCATTTTGCGTTTAATTTTTTTCCCTATCTCTTTGTTCTTCTCAAACTTCTCTTGGCCTGATTTCCCTTTAAAACCATTATCTGTTATTTACCTCCTCTATCACTTAACTCATTCCATACTTGACTTACTTAAACTCCTCTGTGGCTCTTAGTAAGAACTTGACTCATTATCTGTTCCATATACTTTGCAGAAATAGTAAGTTTTTTAAAAAATGAATAAATTTTAGCACACCCATGATTAGATCACAATTACAGAGTAATAAGATTGCATTATAAAGAGAACAACAAAAAAAAGCTGTTTATACTTGTAAGGGAATATTACCTAGTACATTTTGTTATTCTAGAAAACACTTTTCTGACTTCTGATACCAACGTGTCAAAGTTTGAACAGTCCTGCTGCTGCTGTTTCCCTGGTAAGGTATTACTTTAAGTATGTTTCTGTTTAATATAGTTATGTTCCCACATTCCTTTGCATCTTCATGTCAAGTCTTTTTTTTTTCTTTTAGTAGAAGCCAAGGAGTAATAGTCAGCCCCTTATAAATGACTACTCAAATTATACAAATTGCAGTGTAGGTAGAAATTAGAGTTTTGCTTATAACTGGGGAGCTAGTACTAAGAACATGAATTATGCTATTGGTGTAGACAGGCTCCCCAACTCTCCCTGCACCTTCCAAGATACAGACACCCCAACATTTTTTTAGAAAGTTGGTTTGGTTACAGAAGCGGCATAGCTGCATTTATGTGGTTAGTTCAGACACTGTTTAGTTCAAACAAGTCTGATTTGTTCAGCTAAGTGCACTCTAAGTCACTGTTACTTACTCTTAGGTCTAACTCTGAAACAACCTGCAATTGAGTTCTCTGCCTGTAAAACCCCCTCATCCCCTTAACATATTGCAAAGGATTGGATATTAGAGTAACGGAAATCATGTAAGTAACATAAATAGATACAAAAAATTAAGTGTTTAAATTTTTTATTAAAATTTAGGGGCATAAAGAAAAGCAACAACATAGTTTATTTTTTAATGCAGCAGCCATCAGCGCTTATGTTTGCTGCTGCACGTCCTATAACATTTGCTTTACTGAGGTGGAAAAGCGAGCTATCCTGCTTTACAGTTGTTGGTGCTATATGAACGAACAATAAACTTGGAGCATCCCAATGCATTGCAGTAAAATAGCTAAATACGGACAAGACTAAGCCCCCGGTTCAAAGGTTTGCCAAGACATTGTATGTTGAAATTTCCACTCCATTTGTGTGCCCGGTCCACTTTAAGGAATATGCAGGTTGAATAGCTGCAACACCCTTCCCCATCTGCTCCTTACCTGTAGCCACCCCATAATCGGTTCCATACTCTCATGGATCCTTTTCTTCAATGAAGCATATAACCACAGTCTTTAGACAGCAAAGACACAAAGATACATGCAAGAGCTTTGTTGGCACATTGCCTGTGCTTGGAAGACCAAAGACTGTTTCACACATTGCACGCTGCAGACATACAATGCAGCTGTGGAGCATAGCAGGAGTATTTCTTATCTCACCACAGCGTCTGCTTGTTCTAGTTTGAATTCCAGCAACAAAACCCATTCCCAGTTGAGTTCATACTTCACTATATACCAACCCTGAGAGGAATAGTTAGACTGCAAGTTCAGCCTAATTTGCAAGGAAATCATGTCTTCTTGACAGACACCAAATTTGTGCAGATATACTGGTTGAATATTTTGCTTGCTCTTCTACTTTACTTAATCTATACAAGTGACTGGATACATGTGAGCAAATTTATGGAAAAAAAACCTGCTTCCATATTAAGAACACGTCCTTTTTCTAAGATTTTTCAGGGTCTTAAGCATTGTTTAATTATGTTTTGGGGAAGTATTTAGGCTTTGAGTAATATAAGGGACTACCTCTGAAACACCTGTTACTAAAAGTCTTTGAGGGTTCTTTAATACATTTTTAATGAGAAATTATTCACTGATTTTCATTCAAGTTCTGAGTTGAATTGAAAATGTTAAAGTAATGATATTTTGAGCAGTGTGAGGTCTTTAATAGACTTACCTGCCTTTTTGAATCTTGTCCCTCAGTCAAAAATAGTCACTCATAAAAGTTTTGCTAAGTTCCTTACATGTCCAAGAGTTAAAAGACTTTCAGTATTACAAAACCAATATGGCCCCCCAGAGCTCTACTATTCTCCATGTCTAAGCATCTAGACACCTATCTTTCTGCTATGGCGTCAGGGGGTTCAAGTTAAAATTCCTCATTTTGATGGCCGAGGAACAAAGAATTGAGCAGAAACACCTCCTGCATCTCCAGTCTGTGTTCTGGTCTCTTGTCTTTGGAATAGATAAGTTTAATCATGAGGTAATCCTAATAACAGAAGACTGGAAGCCACCTGTGACCCTTCTCAATGCGTGTACCACAAGTCCAAAGTTATGGTTCTTCATCTTTGTTGTCTGAGTAGGTGACTTTACTGTACAGTTGCCCAGCTTCAACAGCATCACTTCAAAAGCGTGTCTATTCCAGAGGACTGGCATTATGGTATATGGCCACACATCATGTTTTTGCCATAGCTACGTTGCTTGTAAGGTCCTGTTGGAGGTTACTGTGTGCTTTCCTTAACCCACTTCCATTCAAACACACTGGTTTAGGAAAGGCCTATTTTATACACTGTTTAAGTCAACTGTGTTAACTTGGTGCCATCTGTGTTTAGAGGGTGATTTTCATATGATGTTGACCCAAAGGAATAGGTCAGTAGCACAAAAAGGGAGTAAAGGACGTATGGCATGGTAAGCCATAGCTGTACCTCAATTTTGCCTTGACGTGACTATTAGTTAAGAGCAATACAAGATTAGAAACAATCCATACTTCCTTCAAAGCCTTATAGCAGCTCTTGAAAAAGATTAAATGCAAGAAATCAGGCAATGATAAATTTCTTAGCTTGACAGCTTCATCCTCCTCTGCAAACATCTAATCATATGGTCCCAGCTTTGACACTTCACTAGAACTAGTTCAGAACATTATAAGGGTTTTGATAAAGAGCATGAGCCTTAGAGATTACTTTATTCCAGAGCTGTCTAGTCCCTCACAAAATGAGAGCTTTGTATTTTTCTGAGTTCTCTGTGCTAAGAAAAAATAAAAAGAAAGGAAAGGAAAAAAAAAAAAAAAGAAAAACCTGTGAAAAATTCTGGTTTAGTGCAAAGACTGTATTTTAGAATGCTGACTCTCAAGTGCTAGTTCAGGTTGTTATTAGTTTATAAATCCAACACCAGTACCGAATAGATGCACTTATATATACACTTGTAAAAGAAGTACATTTTTTTTTTCCTTGGCTGTACAATTTTATATTAAAATATCAAACATGAACGATTGAGGATGTAGGAGCTTAGACTGTAATGCAGCAGTATTTTGCCTTATTGGTAATTCTTATTACTGCTCTGATCTAAGCCCTACCTCTGCCCTCCAATTCATCAGTACCCTACCACTCAGCTGCTGGGAAGAGACAGTGATCTCGATAGTCCGACAGTTCTTAGTGAGGATATTTCCCTTTTGGAGTACCGCTTCTCATCTGCCTCTCTGTCTCACTCAAGAATCATACACAACAGCATCATGTAAAACATTTTACTTGGGTTATCTTCCATTCGTATTGCAAAGTTCTGGGGAGAAGATTACCCATCTTTTATTGACTAAGTAGCAGAGTCCTTATATACCAGAGATTATTATTTGAATTCTTTCTCCACCAGCTCTGAAGTACATTACTCTCACTTGCAATCAGACATCCAGATTTCTGGGAGTTTTAAATTTTTTTTTAATTCTTTGCTGGAAAGCTGTTTCATGGCTCTTTATTATAAATTGCCAGATTGTACTTTCAAACTGAAAATACATAGGACTAATGTCAGGAAGCTAAAATGAATTCCAGCACAAAAATCCCCCACCTCTGCAGTTTCTCAAGGTTGGTGGATTTTTGTATAATAATCTTTTTTTAAAGTCATGTATTTTTTATGAGTCTGAGACACACCAATTCCAATAAGTCTTTGGGCTATAGAAATAGAAAAGAAACAGGATGTAATGTTGCATATCATAATATATGAAGCAATCATTTAAATGTAGCTTGCAGTAAGTCAATAAAACTCTACTGTATTGAGGCAACTGAAGGGTAGGATATTCATGCAAAAGATGTTTATTCGGTGCATGTGAAGACCATTTTTTTTTCTAGTTTTCAAAATATGCCTGAATTGTATTGCTAACTCCTCACAACTAAACCAGTAACAATGTGGTAGGTGTGTTAATGGCAGTGAGAAAAGTAGAGCATGGACAGCTTTTGGTTCTTAGAACAATAGGCAAGGTCCTGTGAATACAAAATTCTGCATTTCTTTAGTCTGCCTTGTGATGGTGGAAATTATTGCAGCTACGGGTGTGCAGTTCTGTGTGCTCTTGCCAGCTCTGAAGAACGGAGAAAGAGTTCAAAAAGCTGTGCTTCGAGAATCTGAGGACCTTTAGACAGCTGAGCCTGTACTGCAGAGTCCCTAGAAAACCCTGTGTGCTTAATAAATGTTAATGGTTGCACAATATAAACCACACATCTTGACAGCCTTCCTAGGCACCGTGGGTAGGTTAAAGTATTTTCGTTATAGATATTAAAGGATGTTATTTGGACAAAGCAGAGTGAGATAGTCAAACTGAGGATCTATTCAGTGCAGGATGGGGAACGTGGGGCCCACGATGACTGTGTTGATTGAATTTACCAGAAGCTATCCCCATGGGAAAGAAGTGACAACTTCTTGTGACAACGAGCAACACAGAGGAAGTTGGTCCCAGGGCTGGGATCTGAGTCTAGAAAATGGAATTAGGAGGAAAATCTTTTCTTAGTGCAGGAGCAGGAACTTTACTGTGGCAAAGGCCACACTGTGTGTCCAGCAAGGATTGTGCAAGTTCATGCACTCAGTGGCAATCCTGGCATACAGATGGCATGTACCACATCCTCTTGTATGATGGACACCCTCTTGACACAACCAAAGTCAGAAAATTAACTGGGTTTTTTTGCAGGGCTGCCTTTCATCTAAGAGTATCTGCCAGGTTGTAATGAGGAAACTATACTGATGCTGATGTTAGGGCCAGTCCCTTGCATAACCTGGGGCACAGAACTCTGCTTGGCAGGAAAATGTCTCCATCTGCTGCTGCTGAAACTATTTGTCTTCAGTGTATGGCAATGATCCATAAAGGCAGTTAGTGTATTTTATAGAAGGTGATACTTAACCAAATCAGGCGAACGAGATTCTCAAACCTCCTTATCAAAGCTGGGACACAGAAGCAATTAAGCAAGGTCTGATCACATCGTTACAGCAAAAACTACACAGACGCATCCAACTACTTTGAGGGAATGTGAGAAAAGTGATGAGGATAAACACTCTCTTCCCTGACTCCTCTCCCCAGACCTCCCTAACGATGCAGGAGTGAGCACTGCTCAACAATAAGAATCTCGTGCTCACATTGAAATGGCTGTGATGCAAAAAGGAAAAGGCATAGAATTCATCTAAAATATCTTAGCTGTTACATTTATTTGCCTGAAAGAGAGAAAAATGGTTTCATTATGCTGCCCTCTAGGTTATAAGAGCAGCATTCATTCAGGGAGAAGGAGAGAAACAATGCCTTATGATTTTTCCGATAAAGCCAGCATGAGTCAGATTTCAAACATTAAGTAAAAAATACTTATCTCATGCTGATCACAATCAGTCTCCAAAGTAAAAAAGACAATGGGAAATCAATATACATCTCTACTCATTTGTATTCTCTAAGCAGAGAAAGAGGGGCATGTAATTGAATAAATCACTTGCTATGAATTCTTCATTCAGCTTTCATAGCCATCAGTTATCATTATATAATCTACTTTACATTTCAGGGCCACACAAAATTATGTATTGGTAATTCATGGAGAAGTTTCAGGTTTTCCTCAAGGCAGAAACTTACTTCTAACTATTTCATGCTTTCAGAGGTGCAATGCCCTTCTAGGGATCTCTGCAGGGAGGTTGTGCAGGGCTAAGGCTCAAAAGGGAAAATTAGCAATAAGATTTATAGAACCTGAATTAATGAACTAACTGCAAATTAATTTTGTATCAGTGTAACATTTACTTCTCATGAGCTTAAAAACAGGCTAGAATGCTGTTCATTGTGTTACTTCTTTAGCAAAAGCATAGAAAACAAACCAATTATTTTTATAAAATCCAACTTTATAACACACTCCATGGCTGTTTCAGAGAACATTCTGACAAACATAATGCAAGGGACCAGGGGCAATTTAATTATAATTTTGTGCGTATGGAGGTTCACCAGATGGCAAATATCTTTGCTGCAAGAAGAAATCCTTGAAGACAAGGAATGTTCAAAGTTCAGATGGTACTTTTTATATGTCTGATGTTAAGTAGAACTGGAGTTAATGATAAATGACCTGGTAAGAAAGACTCAAAGGTGGATAAGACTTAGTCATAGGTTGGGCCTCGTAATTACCCTCATGTTTATGCTTCTGAGTAATGCATTAATTCTAGCAAGGGTGTTCACACTTCAAGGGTGGCATATGAGTACATTTAGATAATGCCAATAATAACTTGTTTGTACAAGGCTGAGAATCCTCTAAACATCTGTCAGAAGTTTAGTTGTTTTTCTTCCACTAGAGAAAAATACTTTCCTGGAATTACATGTTGTCTTGGATAATGCCATCCTATTTTCCATTACATCATCGTAATAACACTAGAGTGTGAGTCAGGGTACAGACTGTTAGAATCCCACCTGTGTTAGATTTAGGTTCTCATTTAAGTTCCATGTAGCACTCCAGGACACCTACTTTTTGGGTTTGTGCTGAATTTATTAGGTACCTTTATCTTTAGCTTGAGTGTTCCTGGTGCACTGAACTTTTAACTGCTTACATTTGTCCAAAGCATCTCTTCTAGGAAATAAGGCACTAATATCCCAGCAGTGCTTCACAAGGATGTAGATAAAGACAGTTAGGAATCTGAACTCCATCACTAGCAAAGCTGCAAAGGGAATAGGTGTACAGGACTGTGATCAGCTTCATGCGATATTGGTTGTTGAAGACACTACTTATTCTTTGTGCAATAGGCTAGTAGCTAAAGTATTTGTCATGTCTACGTCCTTCTCATTCTGAACATGATGGAGACTGCAATGTAGTTATGCAGTGGGGTGTCCCAGTGACAGCCCTTACCATCCCTCAGAAGGTTCTTTACAGCAGCTGAGCAGATGAGGCATGCAGTTAGAAGATGGCAAAACTGTGTTACACACTTTACTCCCTAGAAAATTTATTCTGATGTAGCGATGATGTAATGTAAAACACACACGTTGCTGGATAAAATATAAAAATATATAGGTGGATAGTTATAGGAGGACTTGCTTGAAGAAATTTGGTTACCAGGTCCCTGGAGGAGTGATATGGTTTAAGCATCCCCGTGATCACTGAATGGTGGTGGTGTGTATCTTCCCTCTCCTTGTAGCCCCAAAGGTTTTGCATGGTTATAAGGGAAGCAAGCAAGTAAGTAAATGCATGAAGGGTAGGCAGAACTACCTAGATTATATATGAGCAGAGTTTTTCCTACTGAATTTCTAGCGTCTTGATTCAAATATTAACTTTTACTGTATCCTAAATTCTCAATTTGGTTTTACCCAGACCCAACCACTAGTGAATTGTCCCTCTTTTTATCCAGGTTCAGTCTTAGATGAAGCTGCGTAGAGAGGCATGACAGCTGTCTGTGCATGAGCTCACCCTTGCACTGCTGGAGACTGCAGTTCAGACTCCCACGTTGTGCCTTCTCGTGTGAGTGTGGGTCCAGGCAGTAAAGATGTATTTAGTGGGACATCAGTGGGACTCACTAGTTCCAGACAGCACCATGCTACCATAATCGGGTTGTTTACAGGCCTAAACTGGTACAGTAGTATGTTATTGTAGGTTGGCACTAGTCTGCACTCCCTATGTTCAGACTGAAAAAACAGAAAAGGTGTAGAAATAGGGTTTCATATTCATATCTATGAGCACATTTCAATATAGGAGAAAATAAAGAAATTATTTTAGCTACATCTACACTATCATTAGAAAATATAAGTAATGTGTATTTCATTCAAACTGGCCCTGACACCAGTAACACTGAAAGCACAACAGAACGGTCTTCAGCCCTGGCAGCACAAGGCTATCTGGAGCCAGCAATGTGGTCTCAGGGGCTGAACCTGTGCTGGTTTTTAGAGTTTTAGTCTCTGAGCTAAGCAAACTGAAGTAAGTACATACATATTTCTGTGGGCTTCAGCCACATGCCTGACTGCAGAGTGGATATATCTTGAAAAGTAGGAGGTCCTGCTACACTTACCAAGACACTGTGTTGCACTAGGAAGACAGTAATGTCAACTTTATGGTGTTTGCTCCGAAAGCAATACAGATCCAAAGTGTATTTTAAAAATACATTTGTTATCATTTCATTGGTTGCCTGCAATGATTTAGTTAAATCAGTAAACAATTTAGAACTAGACCTCATAAAAATATATTCCTTGCTTAATCTTCTGGCTTGCTCCAGACAGAATACTTTCTGCTATACTCGACTCCTCTTTCCAAGGATCTTAAGGCTGAGTGACAAGAAATAAATTTGGTATCCACCTACCCGAGATACAGTGGAGAATTATTATTTGTCTGCTATGCCTAATCTTTTTACTAACCTTCCCAGTCTGGATTCTTACTAACGGTCTGCCTGTAATTTTCCCCCGTGGAAACCCAGAAAGACCTACTGCCTTGGACATTTCTCCCATCCAGGTGAATGAAAGGTCAGTCCCTAAGGTTCTGTAATAACTTCATCACACTACCACAGCAGAGTTAAGGGTACTTTTGAACTCATTCATGCTAGGAGACTTGTAGTGAGTAAAGCTGTAAAGTCTTTATTACTGAGCTGCAATCAATTAATTGTGGACTCAGTGATCCATCTATAGTGATACTGCTGCAGATCAGCACACCAGCACCAGAATACAGGAGAAATAACTAGAATACCTTCTGAAAAAGACAGACTTGCTGGCACATGATGTAAATGTTGGCAAGCTATATGACAGTGCTTGAAAAGAACACAATCTTCAAACAAAAGGCAACTTTCTTCTTCACTTTGAAATGCTTACAGGTAGTCTTAAACAACTCTTTTTACTGTGCACTGTCTCCCTCTCTTTTTTAACCAGCAATCTTTTTTGAAATATAGTAAAGTTTCTTTTTTATTCTTAGCAGAACTGCAGAGCACTGGATGCTGGGGACAGCTGGAGTGTGTGGGATGTGGCATGCTATTTATTCTCCTCACTCTGAGAAAGCAGCAGATGGGTGACTACTTTATTAAATCAGAGTCCATGTATGGTATCTTCCAGATGTTGACCACATGATCTCCCCTGCTATGGCATGAAGAACCTATTCCTGTGTGCCCACTTTTTAAAATTCTGGTTCATAAGTGCTCATTCCACCAAATTGCTGAACTGCTGATTCACATCTGTCTTGTTTTACTGATAGAAGAGGGGAGACAGGCTTTAAAAAAAGAAGAAAACAACAACTGAGAGCTTTTCATATAATTTTAAGTACTTTCTGTTGCATTTATAAACACACAACAGAGCATGCAGTCACTTCATTTCAAGAACTGTGGTGTACAGCATGCTTTTAAATACATCAGCATTTAAAAGAGCCGCAATATGGCACCTGTAAGAAAGAGAAGGGGAGAGGACATTTTCAAGCCTTTATTAAGCAAAGGATATAGAGGAGCAAACAGCCATTGGGTGGGCAGCTGATCCATAGTGGAGAAATAAATCTCGATGTCAGCTAGGAGGTATTCGTGATTGGACTTCTAATAACCACAAGGCCAATACTGAGTCACGATCAGCCCCAACCAGGCCAAAACTGAACCTTGCCCAGCTGTTTTGGTTATCCATAATCAGCACATAGAGACCCCAGCAGAACTGTTCCATCTGCTTAGGTGCATGTGAGACATGCTGTGGCACGAGGGCTGGAGTTATTTTGTACAAGTAATTGATGTCTAGTTTTCTTTGCTGAGAAGAAAAAACAGGTGAACATTTCACAAGTGAAGGAAAATTGTTTCACTTTGTCTGGGATATGAAAAGTAAAGGTTTGAAAATTTACAGTATTTCTGAAGAGTCAGACCAAGTGAGTCTAAGCAGCAGAGCTTCTCATACCCTAGGTGGCTCCACAATGCTCTGCACTGTGCAGTTCGAGTGATGTATTTTTACTCAACCAAAGCAGTACCTGAGACCTGAGGTAGTTTGAATCTGATACAAATCATTCTTTACATGAAGGCTGCAGAGGAATGATAGAAAATAAAATTATTTCCCTTTCCATCTTGTTCAGCACTATGCACTGGAACAGGTTGCCCAGGGAAGCTGCGGAGGCCCCACTCCTGGAAGTGTTCAAGGCAAGGCTGGATGAGGCTTTGAGTAATCTGGTCTAGTAGGTCTCCTTGCCCATAGCAAGGGGCTTGGAACTAGACGATCTTTAGGGTCCCTTCCAACCTAAAGCATTCTATGAGGAGTGAGCAGATATTCACAACTCTGTACTCTGTGATGATTAAATGACAAAGCCAGTGCTTGGTGAAGCAGATATGAGCTATTTCCTGTTCCAGCTACACCATGGGACAGAGCCATCCAACAAAACTTGTAGAAGTTTCTACACAAAGAAACAGGTACTCGGGGTGGGTGCAGACATGATTTTACAAGTACATCTGTTCTGTTTATTTTTGCTTCTTTGCAGTATTATCAACTTCTGCTCCATATGGATGATCCATATTGTGCCTTGGTGAAATGATACCACATTATGCTTTTATGCTTTTATCATCAAACACTACTCATGAAAAAATCACCAGGTTTGCCTAGGTTCATCTGTTCAATTTATTTTCCCAAAACTTTATTTTGAATAAAACACCTACGGTAAATGTGATTTATGTAAATGAATAAAACAAAACAGTTATATAAGCTTTTTGAATCATTCAGATCCTTTCTGTTGCTGTTAAACCATACGAAATACTCTACCAAGATGTTTTCTTTGGGCTATTTCATTTCTAAAGTCTTACGGCTAAATATATGAAATAATAGGATATGTACGAAAGCTTTCATTTTGATTTTATTTCCATTCTCTATGCCAATCTTTTCAGACAAAGCAGCTCTAATATTTCAAAGAGAGTTTTACTTACGAGTTTTTCCAGTCTCTTTCCAAATGCCTGTTGCAATCCTTCTCTTCCCATCTTGGAAGTGGCCTTTCTTTTTATCTTTTCCTTTTTCTTCTGTGTTTTCCCTCTCCAGACCTCAAGTCAGAGGAAACAGGCCAAAAAAAAAAAAAATTTCCAATAACTTTAAAGAAGAAGCTTGATAACTTTTTAGTCCCATGTTACTATTTCCTCTGTGTCCTTTCCCCACCCCAGGCTCAACCTTGCAGTCCTCTGACATGTCCTCCATTCACCGCAACCCCAAGGATATTCAGGGGAGTGAGGAGATCCATATTGGGTCACTGGTATTTGTTCTTGTTACATTTGGAATAAGAGTAAAATTTTTAAAAAATACCAAAAAAAAGGAAAAAAAGGAAAAAAGAAAAAAAAGAGAAACTGAGAGAGGTCAGCTGTGCAACCTGGACAGCTAGAATGTCTTCTGCAGGTTCTGCTGAAATGTTGCTCCCTGTACAAGTCGTGTGAGCCCCACTAGGCCTGCTCCCTGAGCCTGTCTGAGGGCAATGGGTACTGCACTTACCCCATCAAGTAAACCTGCGTCAGGACCCAAGGGCTCTGCTCTGCCTGATCCATCCTTGCCATGGGCCCCACTGAGCCTCATCCTGTCCCCATCCCAATGCCCAGGCCTGGGGCTGCCCCTGATACCCTGGTTGCCCTGCCCTGCCACCCCAGGGAGGCCCCACCACCCTGGCCCCTGCTATGCCCTGACATTCTCTATGGCATCCAGCTGTGTCCAAAGGCTGCCTGAAAAAGAAGAAATGAGAGTTGAGGTTTTCTTTCTCCATTCTTCACAGGAGGCAGCGCTGGTTGGGCAATCCCATTCACCCTCACGCTGTGGTTGGACTCCCAGTCCCAGCATGTCTTCTGTTGCTGGTATGTCCATGTAAGGACACACCTGCATATAACACAACAATAATCTGGACCCAAACTGAAAAGAACCAGTGACTACTGGGACTTACAATTTCAAATGATGCTTATTGCCTTGGAGCATCCAACCTTACCCAGATGGTACCCGTCTTGATACATGAAGGTTCTTTCTCTCTCTGACTCATGTTTATCTCACTCATGGCCATATTCTACAAAATGACTACCACTTACTTCTTAACTATGTCTTTATAAACACCAGTCCACTGGTACAGTTGATACTACTAGAAACACTGTAAGTGAAGAATGGAGCTAGTCAAAGAGTTGCAGTTAAAGTCAGATTTATAGAAGACAGCAACAGGATGTTGTTCCTGTCCTAACATGTCTTCAGACTGATTCTAACTTATCAGTCAGGCAATCCTGGCTTCAAATCCTTTTGGCTGGTTTAGACTTCAGGCCTATTTTCTCCCAGCAGAGTAGTCCTGCCCATGGTGACTTTGCTTCAGTGCTAGTTTTCGATACACAGAGGTTGTATGGCTTCAGCTATGTAGAATCATAGAATGGTTTAGGTTGAAAGGGACGTTAAAGATCGCCTAGTTCCAACCCCTCTGCCATGGACAAGGACACCTCCCAAGAGACCTGGTTGCTCAAAGCCTCATCCAACCTGGCCTTCAACACTTCCAGGGATGGGGCCTCCACAGCTTCCCCAGGCAACCTGTTCCAGTGCCTCACCACCCTCATAGTGAAAAATTTCTTCCTGAGATCTAATCTACATCTCCCCTCATCCAGTTTGAAGCCATTACCCCTTGTCCTGTCTCTACATGCCCTTGTAAAAAAAGTCCCTCTCCAGATTTCCTGTAGGCCCCTTTCAGATACTGGAGGGCTGCTATAAGGTCTCCCCGGAGCCTTCTCTTCTCCACGCTGAACAACCCCAACTCTCTCAGCCTTTCTTCATAGCATCACTTCACTACTGTATGGTACGACATCAGCTATCATCAAGGGTGCATGAAGCTATTTTGGTCTAGCAGCTCTTCATATAATGGAATCATTCCCTGCAGAAAAGAAATGTTATAATTGTGCAACCAGTTTTTTAAAAGTGTAAGTGTTTCTGCATTAGGGTGTATAGCGGTATAACTATTATTTTTTTTTTTTTAATCACAGAAATCAACCAAGCCTGTACGTTGACAGGTTATGTTTCCCTGGGGCCTTCAACTGTGCTTGAATAAGGAAAATATTTTGTTCATCAGGTTCATGATGTTATTTAGAGGGACTAAAATCAATTCTATCAATAGAATAGTGTTGACAATATATTTCATTGTTTTGGGGTATATTTTCTGTCAGTGGAATTGCATTGGTAGCTTGGGGAGAAAGGAAATAAATTTGAACATGTTTGGTGACAGGGGAAAAAAAAGAGAAAAGACAGTATTGGTATGTTTTTACCCATCCACATTATTTTTTGTATTATAATATCGACAGTGTTTAACAAAAAAAAAAAAAAACAAAACCAAAACAAACAGGTATCATTGTAAAAAAAAAAAAAAAAAAATTAGGAATATAGAAATAGTGTCATTAGGATCTTCCATTCACTTTGTCTCATTCTGCAACAGCAAGGAAATATTGTGTGACTTTCACAGGTAACACAAGCAAGCAATGGAGTAAGAAATAACCTTTTCCCAAAGAATATGTAGAGTGTGTGAAACTCTGGACTTGGAAATGGAAGAAGTAGTTGAGTAACAAAAACATCTACAATTTAAAAATATATATGTATTTACCCTAATTGAATTTGGAAATATCTTCTTTTTAGCTTCTTGGTATTGGGCAGCCTATAGTTAGGAGGGCTCAAGAGAGCTGGTTGATATTCAAGCATCACTTCATCCAAGCTCAGGATCGGCGCATCCCTAAGAGCAAGAAATCAGGCAAGGGAAGCAGGAGACCTGCATGGTTGAGCAGGGAGCTTCTGAAAAAGCTCAAGCAGAAGAAGGAACTTTACAGTAAGTGGAAGAAGGGACTGACCACTTGGGAAGACTACCAGAATGCTGCCAGAGTATGCAGGGATGAAACGAGGAAAGCCAAAGCCTCCTTGGAATTAAATCTGGCAAGGGAAGTCAAGGTCAACAAGATGGGTTTCTTAAGTACATTGGAGGCAATAGAAAACTGGAGAAAATGTGGGCCCACTGTTGAATGAGACAGGAGCCATGGTGACAGATGATGCAGAGAAGGCAGAATTACTGAATGCCACCTTTACTTCAGTCTTTACTGCTCCAGTCAGCCTTCAGGAGTCCCAGACTTTACAGGTAACAGAGAAAGTCTGGAGGAAGGAGGATTTTCCCTTGGTTGAGGAGGATCAAGTTAGAGATCAGTTAAGTAAACTGGATATCCACAAGTCCATGGGTCCTCATGGGATGCACCCACGAGCGCTGAGGGAGCTGGCAGAAGTCATTGCTGGTCTGCTCTCCATCATCTTTGAAAGGTCCTGGAGAACAGGCAAGGTGCCTGAAGACTAGAGGAAAGCCAATGTCACTCCAGTCTTCAAAAAGGACAAGAAGGAAGACCCGGGAAACTACAGACCAGTCAGCCTCACCTCCATCCCTGGAAAGATGATGGAACAGCTCGTTCTGGGCGTCATCTCAAAGCATCTGGAGGAAAAGAAGGTTATCAGAAGTAGCCAACATGGATTCACCAAGGAGAAGTCATGTCTGACTGACCTGATAGCCTTCTACGATGGCGTGACTGGACAGATAGATGAGAGGAGGGCAGTGGATGTTGTCGACCTTGCCTTCAGCAAGGCTTTTGACACTGTCTCCCACAGCATCCTCATAGGCAAGCTTAGGAAGTGTGGGTTGGATGAATGGACAGTGGGATGGATTGAAAACTGGCTGGCAGATAGAGCTCAGAGGATTGTGATTAGTGGCAGAGAGTCTAGTTGGAGGTCTGTGACAAGTGGTGTTCCCCAGGGGTCAGTATTGGGTCCAGTCCTGTTCAATATATTCATCTATGACCTGGATGAAGGGGTAGAGTGTACCATCAGCAAGTTTGCTGATGACACCAAACTGGGAGGGGTGGCTGACACACCAGAAGGCTGTGCAGCCATTCAGCATGACCTGGGCAGGCTAGAGAGCTGGGCAGAGAGAAACCTAATGAAGTTCAACAAGGGCAAGTTTAGGGTACTGCACTTGGGGAGGAATAACCCCATGCACCAGTACAGGTTAGGGGCTGACCAGCTGGAAAACAGCTCTGTGGAAAGGGACCTGGGAGTCCTGGTGAAAAACAGGATGACCACGAGCCAGCAATGTGCCGTTGTGGCCAAGAAGGCCAATGGCATCCTGGGGTGCATCAAGAGGTGTGTGGCAAGCAGGTTGCGGGAGGTTATCCTCCCCCTCTACTCTGCCCTGGTGAGGCCACACCTGGAGTACTGTGTCCAGTGCTGGGCTCCCCAGTTCAAGAAGGACTGGGAACTGCTGGAGAGGGTCCAGCAGAGGGCTACAAAGATGATTAGGGGGCTGGAACGTCTTTCTTATGAGGAAAGGCTGAGGGACTTGAGTCTTTTTAGCCTGGAGAAGACTGAGAGGGGATCTCATCAATGCTTACAAATACTTAAAGGGAGGCTGCCAGGAGGATGGCACCGGTCTTTGTTCAGTGGTGCCCAGTGATAGGACAAGAGGTAACGGGCACAAACTTGAATGTAGGAAGTTCCATCTGAACATGAGGAGGAACTTCTTTCCTGTGAGGGTGGCAGAGCACTGGAACAGGCTTCCCAGAGAAGCGGTGGAGTCTCCGACTCTGGAGACA
>VFFE01007712.1:0-81747 GCA_008921705.1 Burhinus oedicnemus
TGTATGTTAAGGGCTGTTTCCTTATGGAATCCGTGGCCCTGTAACCCATTCCCAGGGAGAAGCACTTTACTGAGAGCAGTTATCCTGATTATTGCCATGTTTATTGACACGTGGTCAATCTGAGACGAGACAAATAAAGGTGCTCATTGGGATTGTTGGCAATTGCTTTCCTTTCCAGTTGGCATCCGTATGCTTTGGAGATTACCAACTAAACTGGCATTTTAGAGAGGTAAACTTCTGGCCTAAAAATGTACCCTGCTGGTATAACCAGCTAGAGAACTTCTAAGTCAGCTTCAGTCTCAGTGACTGGAGTGGACTCATGGAGAGCTACACCAGCAGCACACTCAGCCTATTCATACGCGCGCAGTCTCTGAACCCTTCCACAGCAAGCTGTACAGCTGCTACTGTATGTGGGTGCAGAGTGGTCATGTTGACATCTCTGGTCTCTCCAGGAGCATCGGCAACAAGACTTATTATGGGGAGGTCACAGGGAAAGAGAAGAAACATAGCAGCGATGACAAAGCAAGGCAGAAGAAACCTCCCAGCCCTACAGATGGAAGGTAAGTGTCATGCATTTTTCTGTGTTCTGGGAAGCGACATACTCTCCCCCCATCTTTATTTTTGCTGCTTTGGCATACCCATCCATGGGAAGAAAGAGCTAATCAGAATGTTATTCACATTGCCTGGTGTCATTCCCATACTCCAAGTCATGTAAAACTCCATGTGGCTTTTTCCAGACCTGTTACACAGTATTTTCCATGTCCAAGATGCTCCAGGATGTACATGAGAGGGAAAGAAATCTTGTTACTTCCTGAATAACAGGCAGGAAAATTAAGGCACTTAAAGTGATACGTGGAAGGAGAAAAAGGAATTTTTATTTTCTGTCTTTTATAGAAAAGTTAGAGAAAATTGAATGAAATTATCAGATGCCAGGTTCAAAATGGCCAAAATAAGGTATTCTTCACATAAATTTTGTTTCTTGTTACTAGAATTCATGAGTGTTAAACTTAATGTGGGTTCAAAAAGTGATCAGACAAATTTTTGGTAGGAAAAATCCATCAGGAACCTTTAGCAAAAGACGTCTCAGGATCCAGACACAGACTGGCAGATCCTGAAAGAGTTCTATATCTCTCTAGAAGCACTATATTTCTCTTGTCCTGCCCTGTTGCATCCTCTTCTGTAGGTGATTACTATCTGTCATTGTTAGACCACTAGTATGGTCATTCCATAGGCCTAAAGGCTAACATTAAAAAAACCATATCTTTTTATATGTGTTAGAGAAATCAAAGTCTTAAATCCTTTTCAATACTCACTGAATTGTGGGCATCACCAAAATCTCACATCAGTGAGTTTTCAGGTTACCCCTACATGGCATTAGAAGTTTCCATTCTTTTATGTGGCTTTTTATGTTGTCTTCACAAATAGTAGTGCCTGGTATCACATCAGTGTCTGGTAGCTGGACACTACAGTCCACTGTACAGGAGGTAGAGCATCTTCAGTTATCTCTGTCTAACAGAAGGGCAGCTAAAACCAATAAAGGCTAAAGGTGGGAATTCATCTCACTTCAAATTAGCGAACCAAAAGCTGACTGAGAGTCGTATGCTGGGTGTCTGATGGCACACTCTGGTCAGTCAGAATAGAAGAGTCCTTTTAGGGACATCTCCACTGATGGAATTGTCTTAAGGGTTCTATTTCTCCTCATTGAGTACGTAGCTATAAACTGTTAATATTAGGGAAAAGTAATTAATTTCTATTTTGCTTAAGGTATTCCAATGAGTCAGCAATGGCAAAGTCAAGAATTAAATATGGGTCTTGCAAATCCTCTGTGTAAGAAACTAAGAGACAGCTTTTCCTTTGGCTCTGTTGCATGTTATACATGTTTGTCATATTCCTCTCCATGAGATGTCATCTCATCTTTTAAGACCTTTCCTCCTGTGGAAACCTTCTAGGTGCCCAATGCTTTGTGAAGCATTACAATGTTTTCTTTCATGCTGGTTTCACATATTCAATGATAGGAATTACTTTTATTGGACAAAAAAAATCCAGATTCATCATTTACTAGAGGAGCTGGTGTATGATGTGTATGGGGTGTGAAGGTGTCTTTGGATTTTCCTTCCAGGGAGAATGGCTATGAGACATTCAAAGCTTCTGTCTTCATTCCTCGCAAGATGCAGGCCAAGTTCCTACTGCATTATGAAGAGCTTTTACAAAGGCGACTGGGAAAATATGAGTATACAGTCAGCATCCGGCCCCAGCAGCTGGTGGGGAGGTTACGAGTGGAGGTGAACATTCTGGAGAACTCAGGCATAGTTTCACTGGAAGTGCCTCCCCTTCGAAACAGCAAGCATAAAGGCAGTGGGAAAGTTGAAGGTAAGGCGAAATTTTATGACCCATGGTTTTGTTACTTGTTGGGCCTTAATCACCTCTCAAGAACTGGACTGGCAGTGTTGGGAGTTCTCCAAGACAATCTTGGATAATTGTGTAGACGGGCGTTTCATTCACTTTCCCTCTGCTCCAAATGAGGTGTCAAACAAAACCCCAACATTGTATTAAAGCAGCATTATCTAGAATCAGGATTGTATTAGAAACTAGAGGACACATCTCATGAAGACAACAAGGAAAATGAATGTTAGCAGCTCATTAGGCATAAATTATTCTGGCAAATTCCAACCATGACTTTATTTAGAAAGACACATTTTTTACTTTACTTTGTTTACTCTTGCTGCACTCGCTGTATGACAGGTACATTCCCCCCAGAGGTGGCTGCCTTTGAGTGACAAGCAAGTCTCTAAACATTGCAGGCCATCAGCAATTCTTATTTAGAGAGACCTTATTCACTGGCACAGAAATCTCCAGGTTCATGAAAGCTGGTATAATGTCTACGTGAAAGGGATTTCAGGATTATGAACTCTGTGAGGTTCAGTGGTGGCAATTCCATCTTATCAAAAAGGCTGACGGCTTTTGTTCTGTTTTCCATAAATGACTGTGTCTATGTGGTATCTGTGCATAAGCATGTGAGAACTTTGGAGCTTAAGGAACATAGGGCTGATCCCATCCAATTCAGTAGGAATTTTTTTTTCTATTGTCTTTACAAGCTTTGAACTGGGCCTTCAGGCCTTGTCCTCAGCATTTGAGCAGGCTCTTCCCTGGCTCCACATCCCCTGGGAACTGTTTATTTTAAGTGAATTGTTTTTTCCATCCATCCATGCCAAGGCAGATAGGAAATCCTGCATTTTAGAACATGGGAAATTCCAAGAGGAAAATCCATGTTTTGCCAAAGTACTAAGTGTTGTCTGAGTATCTACTCTTACCCCCAACCGTCCTCGCTCGCTGATCAGACAGTGTGAAGGTAATCTTTCAAGTGTAAACTAACAGCGAGGTGCACAGGATACTGTGATTGCTACATGTTGACAAAAATCCCTCACCAAAAAAAAAGGGTGAGTCGGAGCTGGAAGCAGGATGTGGAGTTTTATGGGACTCGATCCTTGGTTACTCTAAGTGACATAATGCCAGCAAAATCAGTGGAGCTGTTCATGTCTGCCAGGTAAAGACCCTAAAGCACGTGAACTGGAGTTAAACTGGTTGCTCGGTGTGATCCTACTGGTTTCATCCAAATCACAGTGAAAGTAAGGCTCTCAGTGACTTGGACTAGCTTCAGGTCAAGCCTCATAGAGCTAATCAGTCTCTCTGCGTACATCCATGCATTGTGTGGTAAATGGGCTCTGCCCCTCATCAGGAGAGACAGGAAAGCTTTTTACCTATCAGGGAGTATCATAGTGCATTGTGGTATATGATTTCTTGCAAAACATCTGGCATTGATCAAGGTTTAGAGACAGACTAAACGGAGCAGACACACTGTGGGTCTAGTACAGTATGGAAATTCCTGTATGTAAATGACATACAGGGAAAACTCTTGTAACTCGCTATTCAAACGGCGATCTGTGAGCACTAATCACTCTTGGCACCGTGCTTCAGATTTAAAACAGCTCATATAAAAACAGCCCAAGCTCTAGGATTCCATAATCTTCCCTCGCTGGTAAATTGTATATAAAATAGATGTCCTATTGCAGGATGGGTTACGCAAGTGAAGCTCAGATTCCCTGTGCTTTATCCTCGCTCAGAATTCACTTACAGTCTCTATCTGGAATCGCCTTATGGAGGTGGTGAAATCTGTTTGCTGTGGTGAAATCACTGCTATGGAAGTCGTTGAAATGACAAAGACACTTTTGGGGTCCACCATGGGCAGTCAGGAGTGGGTTGTGCCTCTGCCAGATCTAGTCTTCATTGGTGAGTGCCACTCAGGTGAGTGCCACTCAGATGAGTGTATAGGGTTAATGAATTCAGTAGGTTTCCTGAGCTTCTTTCTGATTGAAAGCAAGATGAGGAGATTAGGACATTATCAGCAGCCTGCAGAGGGTCTCAGAAGGGTCTAGTACAGGTCACAGAGAAGGACGGCTTGTTTTGGATAAGAGGGATTTATTGCTCGTGACCTTTTCTGGCCAGAAAATCAGTCACACTCAGAGCAGACAACAGGAACTTCCTGCCTTCCGAAACACAAATGGACAGATGGAAACCACAAGAATACTCCTGGGGAGGGCAACGCCAAGGCAAGGAGCATTTCACTTGGAAATTCACTGTACGCCAGTCAACTGTCATCTCTCAAGCTTGATCCAGAAAGTAAAACATCTTGAATCATTAGATCCTCCCTGCAAAGCCTTGTTGCTCATATGACACTCAAAGACTAAAGAGATCTGCACATGAAGTGAGACCTCCAGAGAAGGCTATGGGTTTTTAAGCTAAAGACAGGTAAATTGTGTGCCAGGTCAGAGTGGCTGCTTGGCAGACAGTCTGCAAACTGGGAGGAAACCAAGAAAACCAGTGTCTGGTGTCTTCTCAGACTCACGTGGCTTAACGCTCTTCAGCATCATTTGACTGGAAAGCTTGGCAGCAATCTAGCAAATAAGTGGCCAGCAAAGGATGCCAGACCAGTCGCTGCCATACTGCGTTACTTGTGGTGCCCCAAATGAGAGGTCATGACTTAAAAAAATGATCAAATAAAGAACAGATGCCTGCACACCGGAAAATGAAATAGCCTGACTGGTTTGAACTTGTCATGAAAACTCTCTTCCTCAGTTTCCTGACTATAAAGATGTCTGTAGGATCTCACAGTTAATGATAAAATGTGAGATTTTGATAAATATTAATAAATTGCCTTGAGAGTATTGGGTGAAAAATGTATTGTGACATCAAGTTACCAGTTAAATGACATTTTGAGTAATATGTCTAAAGTGCCACCAACCTGAAACCATTGTTGAGGATGGGATGTAGCTTCACAAGTCATTTAGATACTTTTGACTCTGACTGACCTGGGTAAGAAACTACTTTTTCCAAGTACTGGTCCTGAAGATCTAGTGTAGGATAGGAAAATTAAGCTGAAAATCAAACCTCTTTGGCTCTGGAGCCATCAATAGCTCCATGTGATGAGCACCAGCAGTGACTGATGATCATAACTGAAATGTCCACCTTTTGTGGCAATAAATGCTGTTAGCAAAAGTAATGAAAAAAATAATAGCAATGGTTTAGATGGCCAAAAATGGAGGAATGGCTGATCTGTCTTTATTTCATGGACCAATCCTCTTACATTTGTGGTGCTTTCTACATGCCATCTGTAGAGCCAATCAACATACCGTGCAGGAACCATAGTGGAAAAAACAATTTCTCTGTTTAATGGTTATTCAGGATTTGCGCTTTTGACTGCAGCCAAACTGCTTGTATCCATACAATCTGCGATCAACAGAAGAGAGAAAACTTAAAGACCTATAGAGAGAAGCTGTCCCTTGATGAGAAAGAGCAAAGGATGCTTTTTTTTTACCATTTATAAAACAGCGCAGAAATCACAGCGGTAGGAGAAGAAGCAGTAAAGAATCTAATTCTGCCTGGTTTTGGCTGTAGGGGCCCAAGATACAAAGACTGGACTTGGTCCAAGAAATTTCCAGTGATTTATGAAAAGTCAAGCTGTGCTTTGCTATAGACAGAGGCTCTTGGGAAGTCCAATGTACATACTCTCCGAGTGTGGAGCAGAGACAATGTGATGACAGGTCTTTCCAGGTTATTTCCTTTGTCAGTGAATCCTGCACACACAGCTCCATCTGGGACTTGTATTTTTCCCAAAGGAAGATATTAGGCATGTGAGTTTTGGAAAGCGATCTTTTGGCATGTGCAGGTGTTGACTTCTGTCACATACAAACCCCAAAACAGGGGACATTGAAGCCAATGATGTTGGCCTTCTCTGGCAACCTCAGAATGGAGCCATTTTCTGAATGATGTCCTACCCAGCATCTTCAGGGATGAGCGTCCTCATGCTTTTCCTCTAGTGCAGCAGTGGGAGAACTAGTCATGGACTTGAGCAGGGAGGCGCTAAGCTGCTTGAGAATAACTATTTCTCTTCAAAGTCATAGGTTTCAGAAAGGTTTTTATTTCTTATCACAGCTATCTAGAAGATCCCACATGTCAGCCGAGGATGAGCTTTGCATTTGAGCTCTAATCCTGACTCTGCCAAGTCTCCAAAATAATTTAGATTTAACTGTTCATCATGTGAGGACTACAGTTTCATATGAAAAATGTTTTTTCCTACTCTACTTACTTCTTTAGCTGAATTTGGTGGAAAGTTTGTGTCCTGGTTTGAGGTAAAACAGGACCAATTTTGTTCAGTAACTGTACTTTTTAGCTAGGCCTTTTCTAACTGCTGAAATTAACAGCCTGTTGTGCAGAAAACTGTTCGCTCCCAGAGTGATAAGACCCATGTTTATAGCTGATGCCAAGGAATGGGATGCAGAGAGGCTCTTGCTTATGCTTATTGCTATAACAACCAAGGGCAGCCAACTTTGTTACTTGCCCCATTGGAGGGTGGGAAGCGGAAAAGCGTAGAGGGGTCACCCCTGCGGGGAGGAGCGGACAGGACAGGGGACCCAAACCTGACCAACAAGGGTATTCCATCCCATCTGCCTCCTGCTCGGTATAAAAGCTGAGGAATCAAAGGGTCAGCCCTCTTTCTTCAATGGCGGGCGTCCTGGGAGGACTCTGTCTCTGCGTCTGCCTTTGATCCCAATCCTGAATCCAGATCTGGAATCCAGTTCCTGTCTGTCACTGAGTCCAGTCTGGGACTTCCCCAGTGCCTGCTGGTGACGTGACTGTCATCCTGGGAGCTTGATATGGTTTTGTATATATTTCATTATTTTTCTTTTTATTATTTTATTATCAATATTTCATTAAAGTAGTTTAGTTCCTTCTAAACTCTTAAGTCTCTCTTTTTGTCTCTCTCGCCTGCCTTCGGGAGCAGAGCAAGAGAGAGAGAGCATCTGTCGTTCCACCGGATTGGGCCAATCTGGCCCAAACCACGACAGTTTGTCTAAAGGCCCTATTAACTACCTCAGTGTGAGCACAGACCAGCTCAAGTCTTTGGAGCTCATCCATGCGCTGCACTCTGCAATATCTCATAGATTTTCCTCTCTCAGTCACTTGTTTGAAAAGAACTGGACTAATAAACAGAGGAGAGTAATTGTGATCCAGATATCAAGTGTTGCCTAAAAAAGAAACCTAGGGGAAGACATAGTCAGTGTATTCAAATATATAAAAGGCTGCTGCAAGGAGGAAAAGAATACCGTGCTTTCTGTGTCAATAACAGAAAGAGTAAGAAGTCATGAGTTTATAATCCAGAAAGAAAAATGTAAATTAGACATTGAAAATGCTAACAGTGAAAAAGTGATGCTCTGGACAGGACCGGCAAGGGCAGGTACTGAGTTTCCATTACTGGAAGTCTGGGGTGTTTCCAGACCGTGTCATAAAACCAAGCAGGAAGGGATTCGGTCTGGGGACACGGGATAAATTAGATAACTTGCCTTCCAGACCTGATTTCTATTAGTCCAGGGGAAAAAAAAGTTATTTTGGACCTTTTCTATCAGACTATTTTTTGTTTTTAATCTCCATCCTGGAGACCGGAGATGAGTGGCTCTGAAGAATGTGGAGGAGCTTCCCCAGCTATTCTTGTCACTGACAATGGCCATGTGAGACAGTCTTGGAAACCAGGGTTTCCTAAAGCACTGTCTGTGTTACAAGGGGATGACATGTCTCACCTCCAAAGAGTGTTTTGAAGAGTAATAGAGGAACGCAATGTGATCCACATGATCTCATCTAGATTCCACAGTGCTTTACAAAATCGTATGCACATTTGACAGGTGAGGAAACTGAGGCATGGAGTGGCTACCTAAGTCAGCTAATTTCAGATGGCTGGAGTCCATAGAAATGCTAGGACTGGAACTCATGCTGTTGTGGCACACAGCATATTGTGCTCACCCATCAATGTACTTATGGTAGAGAAACACAGAAGTGAAGCCCGAAGGCCACAGCCACAGATGTGTAAGTGCAGTAGGTATAAGGGGAGACCTTCTGTTTCAGTGTCAGACTGACTCTCGCTAACCCTGATGTGATACGGCTGGGCAGCCTAACCGACAACAATGCTTGCTTTTCAGCAGCTGAGGAAAAGTAATGTGAAACCCTCAAATAGATCAGAAAATATAAATGAACTGTTAAGCTATTTCTATGAATTCTGGGCGTTTCCCGCACACTGCCAGTTAAATGGGATTTTGGAAGCGATAGAAGACAGATGGAAAATCCAGGAAGGCCAACACAAGCAAATCTGATGCATTGTGTATTAAAAACATATTACATTTGTTGATTCATGAGATCAAAGGGCAACTATAACAGTAAAAACAAATCAAGATGGAGGCAAAATCTTACAGAGCTGTTGATTTATGACTTTTCTTTGCCAGGAGAGATCTGAACTGTACACAGATTTTAGAAAAAATGTCAAAGCTCTGGGTAATCATTTTATAAGCCCCCTTTAAGATCCAACACTAGTGTCCTTAACTGTTTTCAATGTACTGGCCGGGACCTCTCTCTCCATTTCTGTCAAGATGGATGGATTGGAATTGGCATAGTCAGAGAAGCCATGATGCAGAATCAATTCTTGACTTTACTGAAACTGAGTAATATCTGTCATTCAGACTCTGTGGTCAAGACTTTTGCTGATGAGTTTGTTTCACGTTCCAGGTCCTCCAACTATAATTTATTTGCGTAGAAGTTGGACCTATGAGAAAACCCTTCCCTGCCTTAATAGTCCGGTCTTGTGCCTTGTCTATTCAAATACACTGACAGGACAGCTATAAAAGTAAAGCCAAATCACTATGGAAGTAACATCCCAGAGTGCTACTGATTTATGACTCTTACTTTCTTTCCTTTGCCTAGAGGAGTCTAGATTGTATGTAGCACTTTAGAGTAAATGTCACAGCTTTGGCTAATCATTTTATAAACCGGTAAGAATCCTAGTCCCTGCATTTCTATGGACTTTGACCTGTGGGAAGTCAGGTGAGTTAAGTAACCACTCCATGCCACCATTTTCCTACTTGTTAAATGAACATAATCATATGTATCTGATTTTGCAAATCACTGTGGAATCTGGATGTGAGGTGGATTGTGTTCAACATTGCATACAGATGTCATGTTGCATTCCTGCAATGCTGCTCGAAGTGCTTTACAAACGTGGAGAAGTGCCACTCTGTTACACAGACAGTGTTATAGGAACCCCTAGAGAGGAGCTTTCCAAGACTGCCTGCACCTTGTCATTGTGATCCGTATTGTTAACGAGGTATAGCACGTATGTAAAATTATCCTAAAGCAGATGTCTGTGTCTGGCCAGATGTATCACACCCTAATCTCCCCTGATACTCTTGACCTCGCGTCCATTGAGCATAATGGGAGCCAAGAAAATAAGCTCAGCTGTAGGTACTTGTGTTGTGAACACCTAAAGTGGAACTGAATCTCACCAATCTTTTCTTCTCCCTGCCATAGCACAGACTTCTTGGGCCATCTTTGGCAAAGATTTGAGACACGCCACCCCCCCCAGTATAATTAAGCAGCTCACTCCCACCAATTTTACCCAGCACATGGGCAGATACAATAGAACTTCTATGCCTCAGAGGAGTGTTGGAATAATCACTGTGAGAGTTGAAGCACCCAAGAAGAACATCAGTTGAGAATCTGTTTTGGTGTTTTCAATAGCTAGTTAGGATAAGGGGGAAAGCTCTCAAACCCTGGGGAAGTTCAAGGCCAACCCTGACATTTGGTCAGTCTCGTGTAAGGGTCCTTACCAAGTTCAGATGGAATGAACAGTTGTGGCACACCAAAAGAGAATAAGGTGGGATTTTGAGCATGCAGAGGGACAACAAGGAATCTCCATATCCCTCAACTTTAGCAAATGAACACAGCTAACAAGACAAGCAGAGGTTCCTTCAGGGTGACTCAGACCTAAATTATTGTCTTTCTCCGAGATACCTTCTGAAAGGCACAGCTCTCTTCATTGACTTAGGAAGGGCTCTTGGAGATTAGGGTGAGTTACATCTCAGGGATGCAGTTTGCATGACTGCACTAGCAAGTCCTGGATTTTGTCTCAATCAGTAAGACTGAAATTGCAGCAACTATACTATTAACTCTTTGCTGAACATAGAGGCAGCCAAGATGACTTGTTCAGATGTAGGCATTACACATAAGATGGCTGTCAGATCAAGTGATCAATTAGTCAGGTCAATCTCACCTCTCATGCCTACAGTACATCTGAACAAGTCACTTCAAGAACTCTTTATAATCAATAGGGAGAAATCTGCCGTATGATTCACCTAATCCTAGAGGAAATGTTTAAACAGGTCAAATGAATCATACTTGCATTGACTGGCAGGATCTCAGGTATAGGATCTGCATTCTCGACATCTAGAGTTGGCTGGAATAAATACCACATACGTGTCTGAAGTTGTGTGTTCATACAGAAAGCAATTAACAGTCATATAGAGAATATCTGGCCTTTGAGTTCAGTGACCTCCAAACAGAAGGGAGCACAGGAATTTTGCCTAAACATTTATATCCCTGATTGCATTGCAGTGTTGGTTTCAGTTTACAATTAGAGGGGAGGGGTTATGTCATGTTAAAAGGGTGTTAGTCTTGTTTCTGTTTCAGGTCCCTGCCAAGGGTCTTCACTGAAACAGTTCTGTTTCAGAGCCAAGGGCTCTGACTAAGACAGCTCAGCCCTGCTGAGGGCTTTTGCTGAGTCAGCATCGCAAAGCTGTAAAGATAAATGACTTATTGAAGCAACAGATATAACAGATTCAGAGTTGCCGCTGATAAATGCACTAGCTGCAATGGCGCTAATATACTACAATAATGCTAGCAAAATAGATGAACAGGTGAATAAATGAATAAATGAATAAACGCTGACCCGGGAGTTCCTCACCAAGAGGTGAAGGCACAATGCTTACCAAGGAGGCATCCCTGTCTTGGTAGGGGACGAGGAGCACAGCCCGTTGACTGTCTCTTCTAGGTCTCAAGTTTCTTCTCTCTCAGAGAGATCTTGCATACAGATACCCTCCTTATTGCCCCTTATATCCTAACTTTATCTGATACCCTCCCTGGGGTGACGTTTTAGCATGATTTGGGTGGAGAGTCAGGTGCTATAGCCACATATGTTTAGCATGCTCTTCTTTTTGCTCGTTATCATACTTAGGGGTGTCAACTTTAATATTAATTTTGCGGATAATTAAGAAAAAGTGTCACTCCGGCCACCGTGACCTTCAAGATTCTGTGCTGAAGCCATTTATCTGCCTATTCCTGCATTCCTGAAGTTTTGAGCCAAAACAGGACCGTCCTGCTGCCACAAGACTCCTTCCTTCTGCTGTTTTTCAGGACCTGTCTGCTCTTGCTCACCAGGGTTTGCACAGGAGATAAGGGGTCATCAGCGTTGTTAACCTCTTATGTACTAAATTCCACGGGTTATTAAGTTCTTATTTTATCACTGGTGAGCTGAATTTTTAATCTCAGGATGTAACTATGCTAGTTGACCTGACTCCATGGTAATACTGTGTGTGTTGTGCTTAGACATCTGTAAGACAATGGGACAAACTTGTAATATTATGGTTTTATCTCAACAGGTGATGTTTCTCCTCCTCCTTCTACTGTGGTTGGACATACCAAAACCTTAGCTAAAGTTACCTTCAATCCCAGTGTTGTCGAGCAAACCAGGATCGCCCGAAATGGCATTTTGGGAGACTTCATAATTAGATACGATGTCAACAGGGAGCTGAGTGTTGGGGATGTTCAGGTACTGTACACATGACTCATCTTTTCTGTTTTATTAACTATACCTGAGATGGTTCAATTGCCTTGCATGCTCCAAATGTCCTAGAAAATGTTTTCCAAGTGAAGGCTACTTCTCCATCTTGTAAGAAATATCCAAAATAAAACCAGTCAGTTGGCAGCCACAAGATGGCCTTAAAAACCACAGGTACCCGCTTCACTGAGTTTCTTTTTTGTATCTGCTTTTCAGTTTCTCAATATACTGGCTGTGTATATCTGGGTACAAGGCCAGTTGCCCAAATGCATGTTGTGGTTCTAATCCCTGGGTTATATCCTTACTGCATTTGGAAGGAAACCCCAATGTCCACCATGGAAGGAGATGTGGAGAACTCCAGAAGGCTCCCCCAGTCTTGATAAACAGGGGACCAGAATTAAGAGCACTCATATCCTCCAATGTAGACACAGACATTGAAAGCAGCATCAGGTGTGCCCAATCAAATATTCCATAATGATGTGTGTGGAATATTGCATCATGATCTACCTTCAGCTCCTGACTTCCTTGCTCTTCCACAGATTCTTAATGGGTATTTCGTGCACTACTTCGCCCCCACAGATCTTCCTCCGTTACCAAAGAACGTTGTATTTGTGCTTGACAGCAGTGCTTCCATGGTGGGAACGAAACTGAAACAGGTGAGGTCCTTGTATTTATTATAGACCGGTTGGCTGTAAAGTTGCAGAGAGCTTGGTTCAGGCAACATCTCACCGGATGGGTTCTTCTGCAAAATGTTTTCTATGTCTGAGGTGAGAGGAGATTCTGAAAAAAACTCAAGGTGAGATGGTTTACCTGCAATGAGAAATTATCATGTTAGTGGGAATGGGATGGGAACAGGAAGTGCAGAGGACTTCATCACTCTGTAAAACAGGACAGTACTGTAAAAACTGAGCTAGGATGCTGCAGATAAGATTTTCCTGGTGTCCTGGTTTGACAATGGCTTCAACTTGTATCTTGGCCAGCTAAGGAGCTCTAATTGGTTGCCTGACTGGAACATGCTGATGGAAAGTGTGGTTATTTGAGAGCCTTTTTTTTTGCCCTTGGTCACCAACACTAGCCCAAATGTCCTTGAAAACACAGACCATGGTCATTCACTGACAGTTCTCTGTCTTTGAACAAGGACATTGGGGGTACATATGCCTTTCTCTCTCTCCTAAAAACATTACTGTCTGGTTTCAATGGTGATCATAAATCTTAATTTAGAAGCTGTGTCTCCTATTAAACCAAATTATCTCCACTGTGAGCTAAAATGGAGTATGACTTTTATGGCTTCTAATTACCTTCCCCAGTGACTGGAGTAGCAAACAGAGAGTTGCTAACAAACATACCTAGTACTCTGCTGAATGAGGTCTTGAATGAAGATGCCTTTGAATCTTTACAAATTCCTGTGGGCAGAGCCTGGCTCTTGGCTTTCTGTTATCGTTGTGCCGAAACACATCTTCCTTGCCTCGCAGAATAAACAAATACTGCACGAATGCACCCAGTCCTGCACGCTGGAAGCAGACAGTAAGCGATACAGCGCTGAACCAGGGAGATTAAGACTCTGACGGGCTTTGGTGTTAGCGTGAGCTGCACAAGTAGTGCCTTGGGTCAGCAGATTAACCTTGTACTATGAAAGCTTTTATTCTCCTCCTGAGTATATTAGTGTTTCTTTTTTGTATACTTACTAGAAACAACATGGCCAGGGGTTAACCCTTGAAGGTCTACTTCATAGCCTCGCCAGCTAAACACACATGAATCTCAGGCTAATTAGCTACAAATAGGTGTCTCTGGAGCCTGAAATAAGGGAAGTATCTAGTCAGAACCTTTGCTGAGGGTGCACCCAGTTTTTTGCCTGTTATCTCAGATACACTCTTTTTACGGAGAACCACCGGTATGTTACGGAGGGGTGCTATGTGCAGGAAGCACTTATCTTCCTCTGATTTCAACTGCTCCAGAAAATAGAACTTCTTCGAATTATGACCTAAATCATAAAAAACCCACACAGATCAGTCAAGGAAAGACCAGAATCTAGGACTGGCTGTATAATGTGCCTTTTTTGGTACACTGAGAAAGTGTGATGAGTTACAGCCATGACCCACGTCTGGTCAGTGGCCTTTTTACCCAATTGTTGTTGTTATTAAGATGTTTGTTAAATTACAGACACGTCCCCTGGTGGCAGAATACATCTGAGCAGAGGAAATGCCTCCTTTTCTTCTTTTCTCTAGGACTTTTGCAGCTGTGGTGATCTGTGGTGGTGTGTAGAGAGCTAGGAATTCCCATGGGCCTGTCTTGCCTCATTTCTCTCTACTGAGTCACATGCAAGATCAGCTAAAAATACAGTCAGCACTTCTAAAAGTGCTCTTGCAGGTCAGCTGCAGGAACTATGGCAAAGGCCAGTTTTTAGGGTTGTATAAGCAAGAACGAGAAACATCAGCTATGCACCCTTTTCTGCAGTAACCCGAGGAGATTTTGTACTCTTCAGTCACCTGCCTTCATGAAGTTAAGGACAGTGAGTCAAATGAGGTCAGGATTTCATGCATCCTGAAGTTCCCACAATTTAATTGTGAGTCATTTCTTCTTCTCCTCTCCCAAGGTTTTCCTTTTCCTACATTAATTTTTATCTGTTCGTGCCATCCTTTTCTTCCTAAAATATGTCAGTCTTTGGAGCAACCAGGTGTCCAGACCCAATTGCAAACACATATAGTGAGACTGGTTGACCAGCTTAAATCAAATCATTAAGACCCTTGAGACATTCCCCTGACATCACTGAGACATATATTAGCTTTGTGGGGAAGATAAGCTAATGTGCATACTCCTCCTGCAGTTTTCACAGCCTCTGAACTCTGGTAATGTCTAGCAGACTCAACTGTGTCACAGCAGTCCACCTCCACTGAGAATCCGAGCCTTTGCAACAGTCACCATCTAGCACTGGTGAAGAGACAAAGGTCAGGAAGAGAAAACTCTTGTGCCTCATGATAAAAAAATTTTTCCTGCGTTCAAGACTTTGCACATCACTACTGCTGTCCCGCTGGCAAGGAAAATACTGGTTTTGTCCTCACAAGCTTTGTTCCTTCATTTGCAAAGAGCCAGAATTGTTGCTTTTAATGGGAGCCAGAAGAGCCTGGGGAACAGGTTATATCTGCAAGGTTTACTGGGAAGGAAAATTATTTGCCCTTTGAGCAGTCTGACCTGATTTTTATGGTACCTTTGGTTTTAGAGGTGGAGGGGGAGATAGCAGTTTTACATTGGTATAACTAGGAGAAAGAGGAGCCAGTTACAAGGTCACCACCTTGTAACTACCATGATTAACCCCAGCTTCACTAAACATGGTGAAAAAGGACCTTTATCAGCCTGCAATTCAGTGTTATAGAACAAGCGTGTTCCAAGCTACGAGGTTGTCCACAAGAGGATGGATTTGCAGATGTTTTGCAGACATGCGGTAAAACGTAGTTGTTTCAACCACAGGTTCGTTTCAGCTTACCTTTCCCACAGGCAATAAATGCCCACACAGTCAGTTAAACAGTTGGCTACACCGCAAGCCTGGCAACTTGTCAACGGTAGTGTGCCAGACTGTAATTTTCTTTGAGGTTAATTGCGCTAGGAGGAGCTCAACTGAAGCTGGGACCTGCTGCGTATTTGCAAATGCTTCAGTTTATTTGCCTGCATCCATCTGAGGGACACTGTCGGTACCCTTGATCTGTGACCCACACTGTCTAAGTTCTTCCGAGGGCCCGAGTGCCTTACATACACGTATCCCTAAACATCTGTGCCTCAGCACACGGATTCCCTCTGAGTAGTTTCAGGGTGATGAAAGAGCAGACAAGCACCCGAATGCTCCGTGTTCTCACTCCAAACTCCACTGACTTCTGCTGGTTGCTGCAGAGCTGGCTGAGGGCCTTTTGACTACTAGTCCAAATAATGGCTGCTGCCCAGGAGAACTGCCTTAAATCACCAGGGGACTTTGGAAAAAAATGCTAATTCTAATTACAGCCTTTAATGAGTTTAAAGCTACTGTGTAGAGGAAAGATTTGTCAGTTTTTCCATTTCTATTGGAAAACAACAGCCTGAGTGAATGAAGAGCTGAATGCAGTGTCTCCAGCACCGACAACTCCATGCAGCTGCCTCCCACTTGGGAATACACAACAGCAGTTTCATCTCAGTCCTCTCTGTAGATGTGAATATGGAATATAGGATCTACTGCAGTAAATGAGACGTCAGATCCATATAGACTTCAACTGCCCAGCTTCAAAAAAAGATGCAAGTACTTGTCATGCAGCAAAATAGTCTGCCTTCCCCAAACCCTAAAACTTATAAATAATGACAGGGTCATACAGAGAAGCAAGTAACCTTCAGAGCAAGATGCCCTCAAGTATTTGGGACAGGGAGCACCTGCTTCTGGTCTCAGGACTAACAGCCAATATGCCCCCAGCTGATTTGCTCCATGCTGAGGCAGTAGAAGTAGAGACAGAATTTCCCAGGAAGACCCCAGCCCACCTATAAATGGCAAGTCCTTTAACTGGGTTCAGACTAAATAGGATGCACAGGCAAGTGCAGAGTTTGGCATGGAAACGCTGCTGAGTCTTGAACTGAAACCCCGTGAAGACACTGAGAGTTCTCCCAAAGGTTTCAATGAGACCTTTGCTGAATTCATCAAAGGATGAACTGAAAACATGTGCTACTGGAGTGACAGACACAGCCCAGTGATCACCAGATAAGCTCGCAGTGAAAAGGAAGGTGCTAAATCAAGCTGGGAAGTCAGTCCATGGATCAGGGTCATAGAGGTCTATGACCAGGCATAGCTGTGACAGAGCTAGAGACAGCTACAGCACAGCTCCTGGTCTGAGACTCAGCCTAGGACTAAGGGCCCAGGCTGGAGCTTAAATGAGCAGGAGTGTGGCTGGAGGCCCCAGGTGGGGCTGGTCAGAGCCTTTAAAGCCTTTTAGTGTGCTCAAGGATCTGGCATACACATGCAAGTCTATGAAGCTATAGATCTGGGTTTCTTTGATAGTCCTTTCCAACCTGGAATTGTGTTTTTCCAGTTGCTGGAGCAATACCTGGAAGCCAGACCTGGCTTCTATTCATGTTTTCATCACGGATCTGTTATGTGAACTTAGGTAGGTTCTTTTCTTTGTCTGTGCTTGTCTCTTTGCAGAGTCTTGTCTGTTTAGCTGGCAGACCCATGGCTGGGCTTACGGCCGTACAAGGTCTCCCAAGTTTAAAAGACATCTGATCTTTGCCAAGACTTAAGCTATTAGTCTAACGCTGCTTGCAACAACACTGCTGTTTCCAAGTAAATACCCCTTCACCCTAATATGGGGTGTGTACTACACATTGCTCAGCTGGGACAGTCTGTTTCTAACTGTGAAGAGCTGTTGAAGCTCAGAAGTGCTTGTGGGACCTCACGTGGAAGCCTGCTGGAGTGAGGTTTTCCATGTTATATTACTGTATGAAGTCAGCAGTGTTCACAGACAGTTCTGACTCTGAGGTCCACATGATGTAATTTGAAGTCCCTTAGGAATGAGGGATACGATACCAGCTGTGTCATGAGGAGAGAGCTTTTGCTTGGGTAGTTACTCCTGATGTGATGACTTCATCTCCTCCGAAACACCTGCTGCCTTCGCTGCAGAGTTTTGGGCAAAGACTTGGCCTGTGCTCATGTCTGAAGCAGTGGCTTGGGGTGCAAGTGGGCAGGAGAAGGGTTGGAGGCAGAGATGTGCAGGAGGGAGTGGGCATTATGGAGCTGGAGATGCTGAGGGGATTTGGAAATAGCGAAAATGGGAAGGGGAGCAGGTGTTGGAGGACAGTGAGGAGTCTCAGGTGGGAAAACAGGTAAGTTTGCTTTTTTTAAAGAACAATTTAGTGCTCTTGTATTGCTTAATGCTAAACCTGAGCAGAAGTGCTGGGTTTTTGCTCCAACCAACCAACTATTGTCACCAACCCTCACTCGCTGGAGATGAAAATGGGGAAGTTGCATCTGAAAGGAAGAGGTATCACAGTTCAAGGAAAAAGGGCCACAGCTATGAGAGGAGGTGGCTACAGAGTCACAGCCTCTGCAGAGGGATAACAGATAATTCGCCTCTGTGGAAGTACAGCACTCCTTCTCATGGAGAAATGACACCTCCTCCCTGAGTAGGAATGATGCGATCTCTCCTTGGTGAAATAGCACAGATCTTTTCTCCATGGAGAGCAAACATATCTCCGTGAAGGGGCAACGCATCTCTCCTAGCAGGCTACACACATAGGTAGGATGTTCTGAGAAGGGGCTAGAAAGCTTCAAACCCATCAGTCTTCCGACTGCTGAGGCACCTGCTGTGAGATAGTGGCAATGTGATGAAGAATGGAGGCACATCAACAAGAAAAGCATGGCAACCTGTGCCTCAGCCCAATTCCTGCTGCATAACATAGCAGCTAACGGTTGCTAAAATCAAGGTGATGTGCTGTGGACAGCCTCTTGGGCATGTCAGCTCTTCCCAGCACTGTCGGTGGCTGATCTGTGTGACAGAGAATGAAAGTCCTGAGTTGTTGGAACAGTTTTCATGTGCTGGCACTAACTCCATCTTCTGAGGATGGGCAGAGGGAGAGATCTCAAGCTCTGCATTGAGGACATGGGGCGCTTTTCCCTTGGTGTTGACCTTTTAGCCACTAGCTCCATGGAAATTGTTTGTCATGCTGACAGGACGGGGGTCTGGGTGCCTGACTGGCATGTTATAGGATGTGGTGCCCCTGAAAATGAGCTAAGCACAAGACAAGAATGTGGCCTTCATACACTGCTGTGTCAGTCTGGCTGTCTGCCCGGGTGGCCCCGTTGTTTCCAGCGGGGTTATTTCAGTATGGCACTGTTGGGCAGCCTTTAAGCTTTTCCATTTGACTTATTGTACAGAAAAAGTTTACTGCTCCAACTGTAATCCATACTGCGCTGTTGGTAAGGACTTGAATTAATGATGCTTGGTGCTGATAAGAACTTGCCTCCTTAAATCTTTGTATAGGCGTTTATTTATAGCCTCAATGCTGCAGTGAGATTGCAAAGACTTAACATCTACTTTGCCCTCTGGGCACATGAAACTCCAGCTCCTGAGAAATCAGATCATCTTGCAGTTTTTTGTGTATTTATCACCACCATGCTGTTGGGTGCTAGAGAAGTGAGTTACCACAACTGATAGTGATACTTGCCCACGTCCTTGAGGACAGCTTTATCTTCCACTGAGAGAAGTCTAGTGCTTAAACGCCCTGGATGAATGTGGAGCTGAGTGGTTTACTTAATGCTAAGTGGAAAATCTTTTTCAGAAAAGGCAATAGGAACAGTTGCTCTAAATGATTGAGAATTTCTTTTGCAGACAGAGGAAACTACAAAGCAACGTTTTCTAGGGCCATATAGGGAGTCAGCAATGTTCAAGTTACTAGCAAGGGATCTGTGATGTTCGGGCAGGAGAGACGGGACCATGGACTGGAGACAGACCTTTATTGTCCAGAGCTCTACAACCAAACTCCCTCCCGTCACAGGCCAGTGTCAGTGTAAAACAAAATGCTTGTTGTCCAGAATTGTGAAGGAGTTTTCTTTGGTTACGCGATCAGTGTCTGCCAGGAAGCAAGCACAAAGATACATTGACAGGGAGAGGGTGAACTGCAGTTCCTGAACTGCACAGCAGTCCCTGCAGAGGAAGAAAGAGTAGATTGTCCTCCACAAGAGGCAGATGGAGGAAGGTAAAAAAAAAATCCAAGGATACACTTCTGGGTTAAAACCCATTTTTGGTACAAAAGTCCCTGTTGCTGGCAACTGGCAAGTGATCTGCATTATGTGGGCAGAAAGGGAACTGGAACAGAGGAAAGCAAAACTCACAAGATGTGGCTTCAAACCTCAGCAGGAGTGACACTACTCAAACTTTGCTCTCTCTGTACCTCAGCTCCTCCGTGTAAAATGGCAGTGGACCTCACACCACCTTTCCCTTGGCTACTGGATCCCAAACCAAATCTATGGTAGTACCTTGGCTGACCTTGATAGCACCATTTCAGGTGCGACACTGATGCCAGCCTTTCCTTAAGTCGTAGTATCAATTCCTCTGACAGACTATGGACAGATTTGACCAGATATGGCTGTTGTAGCTTAGAAAAACCCAGCTCTGAACCTTTTTATCAGCTGCCTGTGCGTGTTTGGAAAAGGAAAGATATGAACCAAAGCATAGAGGATATTGAAGGTGAGGGGGAGCTCTTGTGTTTTTTCTCCTTGTACTTCCTTGCAGTATTTTGCCAAACAACATATTTACTTGTACTTTTCTCCTTCTCACTGTAGGAGATCTGTTTTCTGAGCCCTTGGACAGAGCTGTGGGTTCCTAATTCCCTTTGAGCTTACATCTTGTGCCTTAGCTCCTTTCTTGTCAAATACGGTCTCTCACAGAGGATCTGGAAGGACAAAGTAAAGCCTGCTGAAATGTTAGAATCATAGAATGGTTTAGGTTGGAAGGGACCTTAAAGATCATTTAGTTTCAACCCCCTTGCCATGGGCAAGGACACCTCCCACTAGACCAGGTTGCTCAAAGCCCCATCCAACCTGGCCTTGAACACCTCCAGGGATGGGGCATCCACAGCTTCCCTGGGCAACTGGTTCCAGTGCCTCACCACCCTCAGAGTCAAAAATTTCTTCCTGAGATCTAATCTAAACCTACCCTCTTCAATGTTGTCTTCTAGTTGTGACATCCTTCAGTATATGGTTGCAGATGGTGCTGTGCCTGTTATCTGCAGACCGTCCTCGTGCAGCGCTTTCAGCTGATGGGGGGGTACTACTTTCCAAAGGCTTTGGTGGTGAATGCTTTCCTGTCAGCTACCCGTGCTCTTTAGACTGACTGATCTTGAGCCCACACGGTTCCCTGGTGCTGGCTGAAGCTGGAAAGGGGCTGTGTCACTGGTGTCGATGTCTCACTGTCCAGCCGGTCGAGGGCAGATGCCAGCTGTGTTTGGGCATGCAGGGTGCAGCTGAGAACTGCCAAGTGATCTCAGAGGCACCGGCGGGGTGGGTGCTGGGAGAGCTCCCTCTGTATCTGGAAGTTGTTTCCAAGAGAGTTACACTGCAGTGCTGCAGAGACCCACTAGCCATACGGAATTAGATTCAGCATGAACTGAAAGTCTTTTGATTTTTTTTTAATTTTTTTTTTTTAAATGGGCTGGCATGAAGCTTGCACAGAGGATGTGGGCCTAGGACGAAGCCCTTACAAGTGCTCCTAGGCAATGGAAAATGTGAATACGTGGGCTTGGGACATGCATTATAATGAGGTGCTTGAATTCCCCCCTTGCTTCATAGCAGGGCCAATGTCTGGCAATGCCGTGGCATCTAACAACCACACATTGTTTCCCTTTGAACTGCACAGCTTTCAGGGTAGCCAGGCTTCACCCTCATCCTGCTCCTCAAACAACCAAGAGACTGTGGGAGAAATGTCACCGGGATTCAAACTCCTCCTAAAAGGTACCCAGATGGTCTGACATCATCCCAGATGTCTCTGAGGCAGCTCTTTGACCCAAGAAAGGGATGAAGGCTCACAGCTCTCCCATAGGAGTGTGTCTCTTCCCATGCTTTGCTCCACCAGTGTTTAAGCAAAGTGAGGTCTGTCAGAGCTAGCCCCAAGGCCCAGGTACAAAGGTAACAATTCACACCTCAACCAGAGTGTAGCTGAGGGAGTTGTCCTCTTCCTGCTGTTGCTGGGGGTCGTACAGCCCTCAATACTCTTGGTCGTGACACAGGGCCCTTAGCAAGCAAGAACCAGAAAAGCAGCCGTTGTGTTGCATGTCCACGTATCGGTGTGGAGGTGACAACCAAGACCAGAGTGGTGAATGGGAGCTGGCTTGTCCCTGACCTTGTAAGCTTGAGAAGACACTATCTGCACCTCAGTCATTTAGACAGTGAGAGCCCATCTTCAGCTTCTCATCATTTCTGAAGCACAGACCAAAACTGTGATCGCTCCCTGGCAGTCATCCCCCTTGTTCTCAGCTGTAGCCCATGACTCCTCTGCTCCAGATTTGGGGAGGGATATTTCGTTGCCCTGGAGGTGGCTGTTTCAAGCTCTAGGTTTCAGCTGTGCTGACAGCTTATTCACCAGCACAGTTTCTTGACTGATGCACTGGAATGGCAATTCAGTCTCCACCTTTCAGCTCAATTTCATCCATGCTAATTTGGGGAAAATGGAGGAATCTTCCTCCACCTAGTTGTCCCCTTTTAAATCCTGATTTAAAACTTGTCTCTGACAGCTACAAACCATTCCCAACTGGCAAAAATGGATTTTTTTTTTCCCAGCTTATCTGTATTGCTACTTCCTGACATCCTCTCCTTTAATCCCTGCTCCACCCTCCACACAAAAACACATCTAGCCAGGCAAACACACTGAGAGGAGTGCTTGACCTTACAGCACCTGGCACAAGGGCACTGAATCCTTAAACTGGACTTCCTCAGTGCGAGTGGGTTAGATCTGTGCCCAGCGTACCCCCAAAAGGAATCAGTGTCACATGCACAGCCATGGAGGAACGATATGGCCCTCACCAGGGAAGAAATGGTTAATTTTCTGCCTTGCAGGAGAGCGCCTTTGGCACGGGCTTCAGTGCAGTGACTCACTGGGGCCAGGCGGGACTGGAAGTGCAAAGACCCCATCGGCAGCAGAGCAGCTTGGGAATCCCATGGCAGCCTCAGCCCTCGGCTCCTCAGAGCCAGGAGAAGTTCCAGCTGTGGCCTTACAAGGCCGGAATGAGAAACCTGCTGCCGTGTTCCGACTGAAGCTGCTGCCAGGCACACTCCGCACGAAAAGCTCTGCAAATCCTTGCCTAGGGGCTGGTGGAGGCTGGAGGAGAGGGCTGGGCACCAAGAGCACTCAGTCATAGCTGTATACGTAAGGATTTCAAGCAGTGCACTTTTACCGAAATATTCTCCTTATTTAAAGTTGCCTTTGCCTGCCAGCTCCTGAATCATATCCAGCCCTCCAGAGGGAAGTCACGTCTCTCTCGCAGCCCTTATATGGGTGAGGGATATTGGTAGCAAAGCGTGTGTTGCCACCCCGTGAGGACAGCAGTCTTTAGGATAAACCTGGAGGTCCTTATGGGCTGGAAGGAGAGAGGGAAACACATAGGATGACCCAGGCAATTCAGAGCACTCTGGGAGAGGTGGAGAGCCAGTTCAGCTCCTTTTGACTCCAGTAAGCACTATAATGCTCAAGACTGGGCAGAATTCGGTCTTGAGGTGAGTCCCACCTTCTCTATAGTGGAGCTACTCAGCCTCTTGGAGAGGCTGGGAGACAGGCACTTCCAGACAGTGACTCAGCCCATCCTAAAACCTATCCAAAACAGATGGAATGGATTACTCTCTGGAGGTGTCTTCCCCAGCCTAGAGAGGGATTAGATGCAATACCCAGCTTTCTGATGACTGAGTTGGGAAAGCTGAATCCCACCCTTTATTTTCACTTGGGATGAGGTAAAAGCTACAGGAGAACGAACCATATGGCCTCCCTCATTCTGTTTGTTTTGGAGCAAAACCATGTGCACACACACACTTGTACATATGTTTGTGTTTGTATATATATTACATACATTCAAAGGCTTTTACTGAAGTTGCAGAGGCAAGCACATGACAAGAGATGCCAGAATCCAGGCTGTCTGTGCATAAGCATTAAAATATGACAGAACTTTTTCCTAGGAAAAACTGACTCAAACTCCATGGAAATGACTTAACTGTGACAAAAATAAGAGACAAAAAGGAAAGAGAGAATGAAAGAAGGGGAGAGAGATGTGATCCCAGCCTCCTACTTGGCCCCTTTATGAGGGTGTGGGGAAGTGCTGAGTTTTCTAGGAAAGCCTGCTTCGGTTCCCTCCTGACCCCTTCTGCAATTCTAGCTTGGATGCTGTGTACATCAAACTACACTGCTGCTCTGCGTTGTTTCACCTTTTCCTTTTCTTTTCGCCGAACACAGGCAAGAATGTCAAAAGGAATTTCTGAGTACACTTGAGGTGAGATGCAGTCTCTCTGCAAGACAGCCAAAGCAAGATTATTTTTCCTCTTGCCTTGTTCTCAGAAACAACAGAGCTGTTTGGGCCCAATAAACCCCTCTGAGAAAAGTGCAGTTTGACAGAATTGCAAAAAGCTGAAAAGAGGGGTTTTGTAATGGAAAAGGTCAAGTCATGTAAATTATAGTCAGAGCTGTAATATGGATAATGAGATTTGGGGAGTTTCCCTCCAAATCATTGCTTCTAGGCACCTCTGTTTCCCTCCCTTGCCTGCCCTGAGGGGCGGTGGAGAGGGAATGTTGCATGTAGGGAGTTGTTGTGGTCTCATTGTTTCTTGCTTTAACGTCCTGCCCCAAATTTCTTTCAGCAGAGGTTGGCATGAAGGCCTGGTCACACTCACACAGGATAGAAGATTCTCCATTTTCACTTTCTGCTTACTTTGATCCCATTTTTTGAGGAACAAATGCATGGGCCACTCTTATTATCATGGAATAAATCCAAGAGTCCTTTTCTCCACTGTGTGATTCTGGCTTTGCTGTTCTATGCTCTTCTTCTTCTAGACTGTTGTAAAAGAGGAGATGAGAGAGCATAAAATCTTTCCTTCTTTCTCAAATAACTGCTGTTTAGCTCATCTTAGCAAGTTCTCTGTGGACTGGTATACTGGGGAGACAGCCTTCATGTTTGGGGCAGGCATTCATCTTCTTGAAGGTTTATTTGGTGCGCATCACGACGTGAACCTAGTGGGGTTCTCCTCTTCTCTTTGAAAGAGTGTCTTCCACCAGCATGTGGTTTAGTATTCTGATCTATGAAACATTTATAAAATGCATGGTGGTGAGACGTGGAACAATGTTCCAGCTAAGCAAATGGAGGGATGAATCCTGTGACCCCTGCAGAGGAAAATGGTTTATACAGAGGACAGAAACAGGCAGGCAGGGACTCCAGATCTGGCTGCAAAATGTTTGAAGCTATGGGAAATATTCCCCTTAACTTCAGATGGACTGGAAGCCAAGTCACCAGCTGGGAGGATTAGAGATTCCACTGTGGTGGGTAATTTGGTTGCAGTTGCATCATTGCGTCATCAGCTTCGATGCAGAATCCAGAGGGATATTGATGACACAGCTTGATCAGGCCTTTGAGCTTCTTTCCAAATTGTCTTTACATAGCAACATCAGGCCTAGAAACATGTGGTTTCCAGCACTGCTGATTACCTTTTGTATTTTTTCTGGACAAGCCCTTCACATATTTCCCTGATAGGCATGACAGAAACCTTTAAATGCTGATAAGTCCACCGTATCATTTCCTGCATAACTTTCCTTGGAATTTGAAAGGCTTAATGGTGGCCAAGAAGGGGCAGAGCTGAGAAGCTGCTGATCCCTCTACTTACGGAAATTGCCTTGTATTCCTCCCATTTGTTTTGCATAGAAATATAGGGTATGTTTGCATGGACAGAGGCTGCTTTTGGGTATCTTCCGTCAGGTGGTCTTACTAAGCTGAAGTTTGTCTCCATGTGAACACAGCTGCATGGCTGCTAAATCAAAGTTGGTCACACTGGGGAGAACTGGACACATCTGCACTCTTCCTGTTGGCTTATCCTCAGTGGTCTGTCTTTCCCATCACCCAGGAACCTTAACCTCTCTCGCTATGAACTCGTCTTGATACCAGCTTTCATCACTCTAGTTGCCTATATTACACAGGATGACGAACAGCAGAGCAATCTAATATTGGCATGTTGCTGGAAAAACAACATGCCTAGGACAAAACTGACCAGCGGGTAGAATCTGCAATGATTAGTGAGGGCTTCTTTTTATATCTTATTCATTTGAACATATTAGCTTAAACATTTGTGAATTGCTGGGACTGTTCATTGGCGGATGTATACACCAAGTGGTACCCTAATTATGAACACAGCAAGTGCATCCTTGATGTATTTAGAGGTATTTTAACTTACAAGTAACCTTTTTAACTATACGCCACTTACAGCTTGTTGCCAGTCTAGAGGGCTTTAGAAGAACTCCACGAGGTTTTTGGTATTAGTCAGCATCATTCAATATCACTTGGTTCAGAGCATGGTTTTCCCAGTTACTGGGAGCTTTTATCCTAATTGTTATGCATGAGTTTTAAGCTTAGTTAGGTCTAGACACATGTCTCCCAGACACAGATCTTGGCAAGATCTTTTGGGCAAGAGTTGTTCTTTTGTCTTAGTGTAGCACCTGGCACCACAGAGATCAGGCCTTGAGACAGGGAAGGACATCCCAATTTTCTTCATAAGCCAAACTGGCAGTGTAGGAACATCTATAAGATCAGTAAACATCTTAAGAATTAAATTCTTGCCCACTAAAGCAGTGACAGTTGTGCCTACTGGTCTCTTTTCTCTTCTCTTTCTAGACCAAAGAAGCTCTCTTCACAATTCTCCAGGACCTAAGGCCTGAAGACCACTTCAATATCATTGGCTTTTCCAACCGAATAAAGGTCTGGCAGCAGGACCGGCTGGTGCCAGTCACTCCAAATAATATAAGAGATGCCAAAAAGTACATTCATAACATGTCGCCTACTGGAGGTACGATCCAGAGATATGAATGGGATTAATTTTGCTATCCAATTAACTACACCAGAACGGAGAGGGGAATGTGGTTCTGCAGCACATAGCAATAAAAAGACATTGAGACTTAGGTCATGGGACAAGGGAGCTCCTTCCCTACCGCCACTCAGGGTTATGTGACGGAAGGATATGTGCCCTTTATCAGTGTACATGATGGGAAGGTGTCCCCAGATCCAGTGATATGACCTGGTACATTTATTAAATCCAAGTTGGGCCCATTCTCCCATTTATCTGGTGAGACCCTTGGAGTGGGGAAGTTCCCAAGGTTATTTCTTGAGGACACAGGAAAAAATACCATATCCTGGTGAAGGACACACACAGGGCCGGTACTTGTGCAGTTTCTGCAAGCCTATGTAAATGCAGCCACATAGTTCCGTCTGGGCCAGAAACTCCAGGGATGGGCTACCCAGTGTGGGCTGTGGGATCGCCTTCTGCAAGAGATAATTTCTCACTTAGTACTGTCTTCTTGTCTCTACCAAGGAGAAACCAGAATGGCATTTAAGAATTTCTTGTACTTTTTTGTTTGTGCCTTGATGCCGGGAGTGAAGAGGGGAGAGGAGGAGACCCCAGAAGACTGGCAGAGTGCAGGCACGATTCTGAATTTGATTCCGTGGTCTCCTGTAAGGCTATGGACACTAGTATAAAAAAAACCCCATAGTGAGGTTTGTAATTAAATGTACTTTGGCAGCTGTGCCCATCTTAGCCGAGCACTCCCCAGGTAAGCAGAGAGCTGCAAAATGACCTATGCAAATCCTTCCCCGTGCAAGCAGTCACAGCTGGTTGAAGGTCAGACAGGGCCTTCCCATGGCTGCCTCTGAGCAGTGACCACTCTTAGCAAAGGAAACTCCCTGATGGAAAAACACAGCAAACAGGATGGTTTGCCGTACTGTTTGTATTGTGAGAGGAAGAGTTTAGGAAGTGGTCAAGGGACCTGCCCTGTTAAACAATTACCAATAGTGGGATGAAACTCAGAGTACAAAGCTTTTTACTTCTGAAGTGCCAAAAAAGCTGTGCAGGAACCAGCTGAGTTTGCCCATGAACCTGCCAGAGAACACAAGTAAAAGGAAACGATTAACTCAAGTTCAACAGGTTCAGTGATTCTCCACCACGGGCTTGCGTTACTTCAGTTTTGGCTAACTCTGCATTTTCCCTATAAAGGTGCCGTTGCTTGACTATCTTCCAGTGAACACGAATGCATGTGCTGTGCTTACACTGCTGTGTCGTATATATACACCAGAGAAATGGGAACAAAATATTGCTGCTAAATATTTGTGCGTGTGGCAAAAGGCAGTTTTCAGTACTTGGTAGCTCTGTGACGTGGTCAGGTTTGAAATGACACAATCTGCTGCATGGGATGGTTTTCTTTGGTTTCTGGGGAAAAAATTCTTTCTGAAATTTTGGATCTGGATGGAGCCTGAGAAAGTATTAGGATATTTAGGTGCAGGGTTATGGTTCAAAACCATTTTGCAAAAAAACAGTCTGGATTTTGAGGACTTTTCGAAAGTCTTAGCCCCTTTCCTGTTCCTTGTCTTGCTGCAGTCACTGGAGCTGTGCACACTAAGTTTCTAGGTACATGATGCATGGTCAGACCTGCTAGCACGTCCTTGCTGATAACCTCCCTAGATATCCCCTTCTGGACCCCTTGGAGGAGAGTGCTCTGTGTGGTTCAACACATTTCACTTGCTTTTTTCTGAGAGCTGTTTTTAACCCAGATGTGCTAGTCTTGCAAAAGTCCCACAAGCAATCCCTCTTTGCTTTGACTAGCACAAAAAATACATGGAGCAAGGAGATACCTGTACTCATTTTCCGGCTTTCTTTTTTTCTGAACATGTAGTAGGTTTGAATCCTTTTCATGGCTATTCTTCTGAAGTACATCTATTCCCTCATTTATTTTCTGTTTTGTCCCTCTCTTCCCGCTTCAGGCAGCTCCATTCTTCACTAGCCAGTTTTGTGAAAACACACTCCTCAGCTAACAAAGCCATTTCTCTTCCTTTTAAACTTTGTTGGCCGCTGGGGTTGGAAGGACAAACCCAACCACTTGTTTTCCCATTAGAAGGCTTTTTCCCTCTCTTCAAATCTTGTGCCCTTCAGACAAAATGTGCAGAACTTGTTCTCCCAGTTCAGATACCATCTGGGAGAGTCCCTAATTAAGTTTAACTGTTTTTGTATGCACCAGCAGGACATGGTATGTGTTGTGACTCTGCTTACCATGGCCAACTATTGTACATGGAGACATTCAAGGGTACAGCAATTTCACATAATAAACCGCAATTCATAAGATTATAAACACCTATGCCAAACCAGCGCTGAGTAGCAGAGCTGAATTGAGTTAAAGGACTAGTGCAACCTCATGTAGAGAAAACAAACATCCTGATGACCAGAGATGCTGTCATCGTACTAACAGGAGCTCAGGAAAATTATTTGTACCACTCTTAGAAGGAGAAATGAGCTAATCATTTTGGTACCTTCCCAGGGACGAATATTAATGGTGCTCTCCAGACTGGTGCAAAGCTGCTAAATGATTATATTGCTCAGAACGACATCGATGCCAGGACTGTCTCTCTGATCATCTTCCTCACGGATGGGAGGCCCACTGTTGGGGAAACACAGTCATCCAAAATCCTCAGCAACACCAAGGATGCCATCCGTGACAAATTTTGTCTCTTCACCATCGGCATTGGCAATGATGTGGACCAGAAGCTGCTGGAGAGGATGGCACTGGAGAACTGCGGCATGACAAGGCATTTCCAGGAGGATGAGGATGCAGCCAGCCACCTCAAAGGGTTTGTTCTGCTTTTTCTGTGCTTATGTCTGCATCGGGTCCTCTGGGCAAGGGTTTTGAGAAGGAAAATCCTCTAAGGAGATATTGCAAGAGATGGGAATTTCTCTGAGACTCAACTCTGGTTGAGGAGGCAGAGTATGTTCAGATACCGAGGATGCCTGCCCAGAAATTGTCTCCTTCCCGGTGGAGCTTCCCAGCCCCACAGAACAAGGCATCTGTTCCCCTAATTCAGATCATTGTTTTGGGCATGTAAATCTGGAGAGACTCAAGGCATGAGTGTCACCTCTCCTCAGGTGGGCGGAGGGAGGAAAGGATGCATTGGTCACTTCACATTGATAACATAAATGGCATGGAGGGGTCAGGAATGGAGATTCCAGTTTGGGGCAGAAAATTATTTCTTTATTTTTTGAAAAAGATAATCTTATTCCCAAACTCCAAAATATTCGACTTTGAAAAATACACAAGGGTCATTCCTGGGATGATCACGTAGTTGCTTCATTCCCTCTTTCTTTGTCACCCAAACTCCTAACAAGTTTCTTGTAATCCTCATCATTCAGTAGGACCAGAGGTTATGTTCCTCTTCTGTGATCAGGGAGCTGTAGTCCAAGAGGAGACCTTAGTGAGGAACTGCAAAATGGTATCTGAACCACAGCTCTGTCTAACATGTCAGGCAGTGTGTCAGTACTTCCAGGCAAAAATGTTTGGCTTTGACTCCCAAAATCTTAGATGTTTTGAACCTCAGAAACCAAAAAGAGACAGTCATCGAGCAGGGACTTCTCGCCTAGCTAGTATCTAATTCATCTGGAGCAATGAGACCATGCACCTTCCACTAGAGCTTTTCTTTCTGTGGTGGTTATGGGTTGACAAGAGTGTCTTCCTTTTAAACCAGATTTTGTGGATCCATCTGCCACTCCACCCATGTCATTTGCTTCTCAGAACATGTATTTTGGATAGCAAGTGGCACTCCCTGGCAAATGGAGGACGTGCTGATTGACTGGGCCGCAGGGACCCAGCACTGCAAGTACTTGTTCGAACACTTCTATCTGATAAACAGTTCACTGTTTATCAAGCTCAGGGATGGCAATCCCGTTTGGCATCTGGTGCCAAATTTATACAGAAAGGCACAATCACTTGCTGGAGGCCAATTCAAATGACTGTTGGAAGGAAAATCTATGTGGATGCCAATGTCATTTCTGATTTTTGTAGTCACTGGGTTGTATTTTTACACAGACACTTCCTCGCATTGTACTATAAAACAGGTTGTATCCCTCACTCCACTGTTTGTTATACCCCAGGGCTTGTTTCACAGAAAGTTCTCAGGTTTAATTCACTCGTATTTTAAAATGCATCAAGGTCTCTGCATCAAGGACAGTGAGTGCTCAGTGAGACTTTAAAATAAAGCCAACCAATTCAGGCTTTGGGTTTCCTTGGAGAGAGAATAAAACAGAAAGTGTGACTTCCAGACAATCTGTTTAAGCAGATGTGAAAAATAAATACAGCCTGAACTAAAAAAGGGCTGAGGCCAGTTCTTTGTTTATTTACCAAATTAGGCTTAAGTGACTTGCCAAGAGATGAGGAGTTTGGCATTTGAATGGGGAATATGGCGTTCTTGGAGCAGCTTGGGAAGATCTGTCAAAAATACATCACTGTGGGGAAAGCACAGTACTGTAAAATTAGGCCTTGACCCCTTGTAAAGGTTTTCTGGCCTGTCCAGTGCAAAGGATTCTCAGAAGTATGGTAGGTCACGTTAATGAAGCATTATAGGGTTAAACTCTCTGGTTCCACAGAGGTCCTTGCTTGCTCCAACAGAAAGTCAGCAGTAAGGTAGCAGTGAGTTCTCTTCTGCCAGTCCTCCAGTATTTAGTAGTTAGGATTCCACCATTCCTTGGAAATGTCCTCATTTCTGGGGGCATAATGAGATTCCTTCTTGATTTTCTTTCTCCTCTGACCCTCAGAAAACCATGTTTGTGCCTGTCCTACACTGACCATCCCAAACTGTATTATCTAGGGCTCTTCTAGTGATACAGAAGCTTTTGTTCAGATACTCTCCAGCTTTGGGGGGCCTAGCATATCTTGGTCTTACAATTTCTGGCTCTGGAATACCACGCATAATACCACTAGAAAACTGTGGGTAACAGCATCTTTTCAAAGTACATTTTGAAATAACTAGGGTGCTTTCTGTGAGCCTGAGAAGCCAACAATTTACATTTGATGGACAGGCCCTCTTAAGCAAACCTAAGTGGTCACAAATATCTCCTTGCAGAGCTCTTGAATCATAATGCAAGGTAGGTGACTGCCAGACCATGCTGGGATGCTTCTGAACATACCTAAGAGACTCTGTTTCGGTGCCTAAGAAACACTGAAAACTAAAATGAGGCAGGGAATACTTCAGGTTGAGAGGGACCTCTGGAGGTCATGTAATCCAGCCTTCTGCTCAGAGAAGAGCTAACCTCAAATATAGGTGAGATTTCTCAGGGCCTTGTCCACTCAAGTTTTGAAAATCTGTAAGGGCAGAGACTCCCCCATCTCTCTGGACCCAGTTACAGTGGACGCAGTAGTTAAATTTGGGGCCTGGTAGCTCTAACTGCTCCTGAATGTCTTAGGAGCCATATTAGATAGCCTGACTCTATCCTCCTCTATGTAGAAGTGCAAGAATGTGTGCGTACACTTGGATGAACAGTACTAACAGTGAGAAATGTGTCTTTGTTTCAGGTTCTATGATGAAATAGGAACACCTCTTCTCTCTGACATCCGTGTTGATTACCCTGAAGACAATGTGGAGCAAGTCACCCAGAACTTCTTCCCTAACTATTTCAATGGCTCTGAAATTATAATTGCTGGCAAACTCATCAATCGCACCTCAGATAGCCTCCACGTGGAGGTGACCGCTAGCAACTCTAAGAAGTACATCCTCCTCAAAACAGATGTGGCTATTGACCTGCCAAGCAGGAATGACATCAGAGGTGTCCCTGGCCTGGAAGATGGCAAAGGTGACAAAAATTACATTGAGAGGGCATGGAGTTACCTCACCATCAAGGAATTGCTTAACTCCCGGTTGAAGAGTGATGACAATCAGGAAAAAGACTATTTGGCAGAGAAAGCCAAGTCAATGGCCCTGACTTACAATTTTGTTACTCCATTCACCGTTCTGAAGATGAGAGAGGCTGGGCTCCATTCAGAACCACCTCAAGAGGAGTTTATCAGCCCTTCTACTGATGGCATTGGTGAGAAGTTGCAGAGCTTGCAGGGACACAAGGCACCACCAGGTATGAGGGAAAAATAACCATGTACTGGTAAGAAATCTGTTTGCACAGGTAATGACTCATGGCTGACTTTGGCAACAGGGATGATCTAGCCCATGAACCGAGGGGTGGTAAACAGAAAGATGAGATCGTATTGATTTTGCTAATTGTGGGCTGGGTGACCTTGAGCAAACCTTTTAGGCACCTGACTTACCCCCTGGAAGAACTTACCGCTCTGTAGAAACTACTGAAGAAAAATTGATATTCTACATGAAGCTTAAAGTAGCTGCAGGAATATGTCCCATAATCTTGCTGAATAATATTTTGGAAATATTATTATATTATGGGTCTTTCTGGTGCTCAACCAGTAATTGTAACAGCCTTCCTTCCCCACTTCTAGGTATACACAGACGGCAAGATAAACAAAGAATTAAAATCTCCAAAACTTCAGGTCAGTGCCTGTTTTCATGCCTTTAATAATCCAAAATAATAGTCTTTGATTTACAGAAACTTCAGTTGCATGCCACTGCGGTATAACCATCCCAACAGATCAGCCAAAATCCTATTTACTAGACTTGCAGCGTAGGGAGGAAAATGAAAACAAAACCAAAATACAAAGAGGATCAGTAATGAGAAGTGTGAGGAAACATAGCAAGGCAGATGATCTACAACACTTGATCCCCATGTTTGAGACTTCTGCAGATTAGGGGAGGACAGGAAGCACGTTCTCTCTGTACTAGAACTAGTCAAAAAACACTTTATAAAGTAATGCTGCTGAAACATAACAAGTGTTGTTGAAGAAAAAAAAAAAAGAAAATTTGATAGTGTTTTGCTATTTCCCTGTTGGTTCTGCACTTCTACTTAACATCCTTTTCATACATTAAACACTGAAGCATAAGCCCAGTTCAAGAATTTAGACTTGAATTTCACTGGATAAGGTCAAATTTACCTTATAAACTAGCGTTTTGGCTGGTCGTCTTATTAATAACAACTATCTGGTAGTTGATGATAGGTCCAGGATCGCTGAAAAATTAAGGTCGCAGGACTGTTTAAAATCTGCTGTTGACTGCTCCAATCTGAGTATGGAGGAGTATAAAACACCTGCATGACAATTCCCAAAAGTCACTGAAATTATATTCCAGGAAGAAAATATCCTGATTTTCACTTAGACTGCTTTGTGTTTTGAGTTTTCATTGAAAACCCAACCTCTTCTGTGAGAAAAACAAAACGAAATAAAATAATCTTTGTGAAAAATGAAGCAAAACATAGCATTTCCTGGCAAACTCCATCCGACCCTCTAAAAACAGCAAACCAGGAAATCTTAGAAAAAACAGGGACAAACACACTTTGGAAAGCAGTTTTGTGTTTAAGTCTCTCACATTTGTCTCTTTTTCCATGTTTTCTCAGCGGATGGAGACCCTCACTTTGTCATTGATTTTCCTTCCAGCAAGTTCTCCGTCTGCTTCAATATTGACGGAGAACCAGGAGACATTCTCCGCCTGGTTTCTGATCATAAGGAATCTGGTGAGCAGCCAAGCAAAGCAGTTGCTTGTGGAGGAAAGCTGAAATGCAAGGCCAGCTGTCTAGCTGTAAGACTAGGCACCAAAGTGCTTCATAGGCAAGAAAATGGCAGGAAATTAGAAAAAGTTGCTTTTCTGGCCAGGCAATGGAAAATTGGTGCACACCAGTTTTCCAGCTCTAATCCACCTGGATTAGAAGGGGAGGCAGACTGATTAGAAGGGGAGGTAAACTGTTCGCTTGCACTTACTGACCTCCAACTTTATCATAGCTTACGGGTAAATCCACAGCAAGCCTTAGCAAGGAGGAGGCCTGGCCACTATTACATACACAATTCATCTACAGAAGAGTTTGGCAACAGGTTAGGCCTAACCATAGAGAGAAATGGCCTTTATGGGCATCCAAAACTTCCCTAGTTCTTGTCTTCATTGACTGGGATGAAGGGAACAGCAATTACATGTAAACAGCCAAGAGATCCACTTGAGTGCATGAGGACCACATTGCACCCCTTCAGTCCAGTTAGATTGGAGAGCTCAGCTTCTGATGATCCAGTATGGTCTGGGGGTTGCAGTTGACCAGCACTACAATGGCTACAGCTGAACGAAGAGTCTCAGGCATTTTGTACGCTGCATGTAGTGTTTGTGTAAGCCACACAGCCACCTCCGTGCCGAGAGATTACACGGGGGCTTCAGCTTTTTGGTGCAGAGACAGTGCATTTCTTTGATGATGCAACTTCATCAGCCCTCTAGTTACAAAGTCACAACATGCAAATAAAAAATTTGGACTTGCCAATATTGCTCGGTTATTGGAACTTCACTCTTTACTTACAGTGCTCTACAGAGCAAAGTAGCCAAACAAGCCAGCCAACAGCTCTGAGGCTCTTTCAGTGAAGGGACCACCAAACCGGTTACCGAATCATGACAGACTTGTGAAAACCCACACGTTTCAGGATCTGCTTTGCCCAAGCCAGTCTGATCTCCAGGGGCCCAAACCGTGGTCTAATCTGATCTGGAATTCTAAGCAGGGCAGCTAATAAGCAGATTATGTCCTCAGCAGGGAAACGGTGGGAGGAAGGGGTGTCAAAACCGGAGACAATGCACAGACTTGTTTTACAAGGAAGATAAACAGCCCCACAATAAAGTTATAAGAACTCTGTTCTGCGTGGCAGTGGCCTCGCCTCTGTATTTCTGTGTTCATGCCTGCCTTAGTGAATAAGGTCCAGCTCTTGGCAATGTTTCCCTTAAACTTCTTTTGCAGATCATGTTTGTGCTACTGCTTGAGTGATTCTGTGGCTCAAATGTGGAATGAACTTGAGAAAAACAGACTCTGTAGCACTAGCAAGTTGAGTCTATGAAGACAGAAATGAGAGATGCCCTCAGCAATGATGGGATATGGAGATATTTCATCTCAGTGTTGATGGCTTGGGTCTAGCTTGAGTTAGCCACAAGCCTCCTCCTTTATTGTTACTGCCTAGTAGCTGTTCAGAGACCTGTGGGACATGAGACAGTGTCTTAAGGACGGGAAGTCACAAAAATCATTAAAATGATTGGAAATGTTAGTGTGGACATCTAGGCTCCAGCTGACTCAGTGAGATCTGCACCTTAGACTCCTCAAAAGTCATTCTTTTGGGGCAAAACTGAGGAAAGCTGGAAGAGCAGCACTGGTGAAGCTGAAAATAACCCAATCGGAATACAGGGTTTAGGGTCCTATTTTGCAGGGATACAGAGAGAACCTGAATTTCTTACACTGCCACCTGAGGAGATTTAGCACTTCACTACAGGTCCTGCTCAGTCTTTAGCATGTTGGCCAAGGTAGTACCCCTTACTTTGTGGCTTCCCAGGCTAGTTCTCTTCTTAGGAGTCAGGCAGAGAGGGACATCAAACTCCAACTGGCTACTACGTTGAGATACTCTGAGACAGCAGCATTCATATATACCCAGGTCCTCTTCCTAGAAGTTCAGTCCCTATGCCAGTTGGTGATATGAGGAAAAGCAGGCCTGCCAGTAGCTTTTCTTAGTCCTCCAAGATCTGGTATGTTTGCTCAGGTTTGAGTTATGCATCAACAACTAGGTGGTCGAAGAAAATCATACCACGGGTGGTCAGCAGTCAGGAAGACAAATATTTGTCTTACATGGCTCAAAACCCTCACACATCATTGTCTTGATGATAGGGAGGTCTAAGGTTGGATGGAGCTTAGGAAGTGGCTGTACTGAGGAGCAGCTGATCCTGTCTTGTAGCACTGTGTACACAATGTTAGGAGTAATGGGGCTGGGGGCACCTGTCTCCAGGGAAGGCCAGTATTTCTGAGCTTGGGTAAATTTAGGTGCTCTGTATAAGGCAATTGATTTCTAACAGAGTGGCCATACTGCTTTGAATACTGGTAGGTGAAATAATCGAGCATGAGGTGGTGAATCTGCATATCTTCAGTAGCAAGACGCATGTATTTGAGACAATAGACCTATTCGTGCTTCCAGCTTTCATTTATTGATTATTTTCCTGCAAGGTGTAACTGTGAATGGGCAACTAATTGGAGCTCCTGCACCACCCACCGGCCACAAGAAGCATCGGACTTACTTCAGCACCATCACTATCCTCAGCAATAAGCCAGCGAGATCTTACTTAGAGATCACACCCAAAAGAATCATCCTGGATGATGGGGAAAGACTTCTTCTCTCCTGCGATCGGAGTGCCGTTGTGCGGAGCAGCAGCCTTGAGGTGTCCGTATCTGCCAATTCGAACATCACTGTGACCATACGAGACACAATCAGCTTTGTCATCCTCATCCACCATTACAAGAAGCCAGCCCCATATCAGAGAGATCACCTGGGGTTCTACATCTCCAACAGTAAAGGCCTCTCTTCTGACTCGCATGGGCTACTGGGTAGGTAACCGGTTCTCAGATTTAGAGCTGTAAACCAGAGAAAAATGATCCTTCCAAACAGTTGTAAAGGACAGAGACAGGAGGTAACAAACAAGGCACATGGGGATTAAGTTCTCAGGTGAGACTTTTACTTCCACTCCCACACAACTTCTCTGTTGCTAGCGTCCACAACCCCTCTCCCATCTTTTTCTGTGTGAGCTATCTCCCACTACCCTAGCTACGTGGCTGTGCCTGTTTTTCACATTTCCACTCTTTTTATGATTGTTCAATACAGTTATCATTAGGGTATACGTACTTGATGTTCCCAATACAGAGACAAAACCCAAATATTGCACAAGAACCCCAAATAAGGCACCAATAAGTGAATCTCTAACAGTAGTCCTAATTCAGAATAGTCCAGCTGCTAATGTGCTCTCAGGGACATAACGAAGTAGGGTTTGACTCTAGGCAGAGAGGACAGTCAACTGAGGTCTTGCAGATTCTGAAAGAGAGCTCTAGTCACAGAGCTAACACATTGCCAGAGATCATTGGCTTCGCCTTCAAGTACCGCACTTGCACATGTCCAAAGGGCCTGTTTTCGCAGGACTGAGCTGTTTACACCTGAGCCTGATTGAGATCGAGAAACACTAGTACTTTTTGTGGCCCCTTTCTTTCAAACGTGAAGTGAAAGAAGAGCCGTCCCCACATTTTGAGAGCAATTAGGTTTTAGGAAGACTCAGAGAATGGCTAGATGGTTGGATTCTTTCATCCAATGAGAAGTGGTGAAGTTTATGGCTGTGTACAGGTGCAGAACTCTAAGACTGAAGCCATAGTTTCTGTGACATTCTGGTACCCCTAGGTTAAGCAGGAAATGATGCTTCAGGAGTGGAGTTTTGGATTCAGGCTGCTTGCATGTGCCAACCTCTAAATCCACACTTAGGTTTGGCTGAAAAGAGCTTGCCCACAAGAAGACAAGGGAAGAGAACTTGGAGCATCAAGCCTAGATCTTCTTTCTGCTTGCTGATGGGCTTTGTATGGGTTATATTGTCCTCTAGTAACCATGGCCCACAGAAGGGAACTTGCTACTAGCAGCTCAAAAAGCTCTTCAGCTCAGCCAATGTATCTTGACGAGTGAAAAAAGAAACAGGGTTTTATTCTAATCTCTAGCTCTATGTTTGTGAGATTTAGAAAAGAATTGCAGGACCTAGATTCATTCTGCTATTGCAGAGAAGCCCTTTACAACTCTATATGCTAAGAATCCTTAAAACACAGCCATTAAAAAAAACCCAGAACAACTTACTTATAAACAGGCACAAAACAGCCAGTCACGAATTCTGTTTTATCTTGCCTTGCAGGTCAGTTCTTGAACCATGAAGTTAAACTTCTTCAGGAATCTCTAAACACAAGTCATCAGCAGGTTGGTCAGAATCAAACTGAACCATTAAAGCCAAACCCTACGAATACCCTGGAAGTGAAGGGAAGGCTTGTTCCCGTTGTGTGGAAGCAGAGGAGGATCTACAATGGCCAGCAGGAAGTTGACTGCTGGTTTGCCAAAAACAATGCGGACAAACTGATCGATGGGAGCTATAAAGACTATTTGGCTTCTCACCCTTTCGACACAGGGACCAGCTTTGGGATGATTAGCAGCCTTTAAGACCGATCATAGCAGTGCATTGCAGCAGCATGTGTGACAGTGGTTCCCTTCTGAAGCCTCTAGTGCTAGGCAACTTATGAATATTTCTTTACTTTTTGGTGCCAAAGAAACCAAGGCTTTTTGCCCTTGGAAATCAGCTGTCTCTCTTGCATGCTAGATGAACATTGTTGATCAAATTCCTGAAGACAAGACGTTTGGGAGGGGGGGAAGAGTTGAGGACATGATTAAAGGCATGATCGGTGTTCTCCCAGTGGGAAGGGAGGGAGAAATGGTCCAGCACTCATATTGAACAGTGTAGAGAGCTGCTGGCCTTAAAATAAACCCATGGAGGGATCTGTGCAATACCGCCAGGGGCTGGTGAGTCACCCAGTGAGAGGCACAGATCGTACAGAACAGTGCCTATCTAGGGAGACAACCTTGGGTGATATGCTTTGTAACGAAGTGATTTGGAGCACCTGCTCCAACCATGGTCCCTGGGGAAAGAAGAGAGTGGGAGGAGTGGGTGGATATTCATCTGCAGTGACCTATTAGCATCAAAGAGGTAACAAAGAAATCAAAACCTTAAATCAACAGGCAACAAGAGGATATTGCTTTCTTGGTTATTGGGATGGGGTCTGGATTTGCCACAAAGTATGAGGTACCCTGGACCACTATGGAACTTTAAAACAGAGGTGAAAACCTCCATATGGTTTATTGCTGTCTCAGTGCCCAAGCTGCAGGCTTAAAAAACACCTCCAGTCTTCAGCAGCAACAGGAGTGGTGCAGGCTCCCATTCCATGAAGCATCTCATTTAAATAACATTGCAGGTTTACTGATTTCTTGAGTCTTGACTCCCTCAGAGAGAAACAAAGTTCTACCATGAGCTTCCAACAGACCTGCCACCTCCTTGAGCACAGCATCACTTCTGCTTAGCAGAGATTTAAATTCTCTAAAGGATGATGAACCAGCATCCACGATAGCTTATGAACCTACAAAGCAGACTAGACATTTCTAGCTGCTTTTCTAATCAGGGAGGGAGTCTTTATTTACTCCAAATTGTCAAAATTTTTTCATCCCAATTTCCCCTGGAATTTCCCAGCTGGAATTTGGCAGCAAGAGGTTACAGAAGGGTTCGCCAGCAACCCCCACTGCAGGTGGTACTGCTCTGCAAAGAAACCTCCAAACCCAAACTGCAAGTCTGTGGTCTATTTTAAAGTGAGGCATCATTGAATAATGCTACAGATCAGCCACAGGGGAGTTTGCTTAGTAGAGAACTTGGCCAAAGAGGACTTTGACAACCACAAACACAATTACATGGCAAGGCCAAATTGAGCTCATGTATATTCTGCCTTTCCAGAACTGAAAGGAAGGAGGGTGGGATTGGAAGCATCTCCAGGAGCTAAATGATATCCATGTGTTAGAACAAAACAGAGTTGCCAGAGACCTACAGAAATAGGTTGAATCTTGACTGATTTTTTGCATATTTAACAATTAAATCATATTGTTGCTGTAGGAGCTCCAGCTGCCAGGGGGGGGGTGAGGTGGTGTTTTTCCAGTTGCTGGATCATCTAGTTAGTACCGCTAGCACTGTGGCAGCAGAGCAGGTAGCAAGCACGGTTGCTTATTCACACAATGTGCCCTGGGGAAGAGGGAAACAGCCCAAAGCAACCACCTAGATTTAATTGCACTGTGGAAGATCCTTACAGAGAGCTCAGGTAGTGCAAAACTCATGCCAAGGCTCATGCTTTGGAACAAAACAAAGAAAAAAACCTACTGCTTTGGGCCCAGCTATCTTGACAAATAGCTCTTTTGCAAGGGAGAACTGAAGGCAAGACCTTCAGCACAGTCCTGAGCATGCAATAACCAGAGGGGTTAATGCTCTGCAACATGCTCATGGGCCAGAAATGAGATGAGAGAGAGCATCTGTGGAGCTGACTTCTCCACCCATGAAGACAGAAGATCATCCAGCCCATTTCCAAATAACCTCCGTTTCACTAGCACAGGACGAACAGGAAATTCTAGACAGTCCAGGGTTCAGCAGCTGTCTTCTTCATACTGTCCTTACTGAGAAGGGATTTCTTTGAAATCTTCACTCTGCTCCCACATTTTACTGTTCAAATGTATTGCTCAGGGGAGTGATTGGCCTAGGCTCTCCTTTCGTCTCATCTCTCCTGTATATAGATATGTATATATATATATATACATACACACACACGTATTGGTAATGCTACAGGTAATGCTACTCCTCTTCCTCCAGCCAAGGAAACAGTTCCTTCAGGGCCTGAAAAGAACAATGATCAAGTCCAGCTTCCCAGCCACGTGAAGCACCTGGAGCAATATACTCAAGTTCTCATTAAGGCTCCAGTTATCCATTTCACAATAAATATTTTACAGTGAACACTGCAGTGAAGCTTTCATTTGGCAAAGACAAAATGAGCTTTGAAACGAAGGTTATGTATGTTTTATGCTGCTGAACAAGCTCATATTACCAGATGGCTGAAAGAACCACTCACAAGATAACAATGAGTTGGAAACCAAAGTAATTTCAGCAGAAAATTAAAGGTCAATGGTGTTCTTCAGCCTCTATACACTTGGTAGGAAGCAAGAAGTGTGTTATGCGAACAAAGCCTAGGGGTCTACTCCCACATTAAACTGAGAATTTAACCACATAGAGAAGACTGATCCAGCCTTTAAATACAATAGCATAGGACAAGGGAAATCAGAGTTTGTGCTCCTGCTGCCCCAAGAGCAAAGGTAGGTCACCGACCGTAAGCTTCAGCTTTCCCCATCTACAAAGGGAGCATCACAACACTTCCCTCTCTCAGAAGGTGTCCAGGCTTGGTCCTCACAGTCCTTTGCCATCGCACAGAGAGCTCCCAGGAAGTGTGCTGTGACAACTGCACACACAGGCATGCGTTCGTTCTCGTCACCGAGAGCGTCACAGAGCACTTTGTTTTACATTGGTGTGGTTAACGATTGCAAGCTGCTCAGATAGCTCGGGAACAAGGGCTGAGCAATCACTTCGGAGCGCAACAGAAACAATCGCACGCCACCATTTCAGACGAGGGAACAGGACTCCTGAATTTAGGGTTGCTGAAACAGCACTGGCTACGCAATGCTGGAGAGGGACCACCTTCCCCCACGTCCTCTTTGCTCTGCTATTGCCTACTGCGAGCCTTCTCAGCCAGCCTCAACTAAGGGTTAACACAAAGATCATGTCACTCACCTTCCATTTTAGGACAAGGACTTTGCTGTGGTGAAATTTGCACTCTTCACACGCTGCAGCATTGCACTGTGCAGCCCTGTAGCACGAACAAAACCCAAAATCCCAATACACCTCAAAACAGGGAACGCATTTCTAATAAGGCAGCTGTTTTAATCTATTTTCAGTCAAGACCTTAAAGAGCACAGGAGTTATTCCAGCCCTTACCAGCACTGAACTCTGCCAGACAAGCAAAAGTTGCATTGTGAAACCGATTTCACTAAGCAATACAAATGATCTATTCAGAGAGCTGTGTGCCATGTGTTCTAAAAGCCATTTGATGTGCCAGCACAAGTAGGATTTTCACCCCTCATTAAGTAAGGAAGAAACAAAAAGGGACTTAATTTCCAGAAATACAGTATAAAGCTGCACAGCTGCAAGCGTAGCCAGGCACATCTAGTTCACTAAGGGCCATGCAAGTCTTTGAGTGGCATCTAGTGCTTCTAAACTACTTTGAAGTTAGGGGAAAAAAACCAACAAAAAAAAACAACCACAAAAAAAACACAAAACACCCACAAAACCAAAACCTCTTCACACGCTCTCAGCTCAGCTTTTAAAAGTCAAAAGCCATCCAAGTTCAAAAATCCAAATCTTTTATTTTCTACTCCCTAATAAGGAGTGTTTTCTTGGGAAAATACAAGGGAGGGAGGGAAAATAAAAGATAATTCCTGCCCAACATTTCTGGGGACCATCTTCCGACAAGCAAAGTTTTATCTATGGCTCAGCCTGGGTCTATCAGTTCAATGGATCCTGGATCAGGCCCTGCTCCGAGGACTCCATTTGGACTCGGTATGGGTCTCATCACAGCTGTGTGTCTGCACCCAGTCTGGGAGCACCTTACACAGCTGCTCTGTGCTCTCTCTCCCCAAGAGAGCTGCAGAGTGTTTTGCATTTTTGCGTGTTTATAGATGAATACACTGCACGAACAAGAAAGCAAGGGCAAAGCCCTGCACCTCACATTTGGAGCCAGGATCTGGGATGACCCAGGGGTCTTCTCCTACGCCAGTCCTACCTGAGGGCATTCCCTTACACCCAGCACATCAGGGCCGGTAAATGGGGCTTCATAATTGACTCTTCAGATCTAGTTTTTGAATCGGGTCCTGCAGAGATTTTATACGTTTATTTTGAACTAGGTAAAAGGAAAGTAGTCAACTTCTAGTTCCCAGTAAACACTCACTTGTAAGGTGGCAACTGAGATCGATCTCCGAGTCTGTTCCGGTCTGGAATCAGCACAGGCTGATGCTGCGGCGTCAGGTCTTTGCACTGGAGTGGCTCGTACAACCCATCTACAGGAACTGAGCACCGCAGCTCAGCTCTTCTGTAGGTTTACTAGGACAGCCCTGCTACAGAAAGGCAGCCTGCCCTGCGAGGAACTGGTCAGGAAAGATTTCAACAGATCCCCTTCCTCCCCTTTACAGCATTAGGGTCTTGCAAAACATTAAGCACATGGAAGCATTTCAATTATGAGGCAGTTTTAGGTCAAATATTTATTGCATTCCTTATAAAACAGTAAAAAGCATCAGATCCACTGAGACAATCTTCCCAATTCAAGACATTTAAATACATATTGCAAACCAATTCTTTTGAGTATTGTGTGCATATAAAAGTGTCACATTTCAGGTAGTACAGGATATTTTTTTTCCCCCCCTATAAAAAAAAACCCAGACAGTCTTTTGATTTCAGTCTCTAGCCCTGACAAAAACTTACACCCAGCTGGCCAGCCGGGGGAAGCACATACCCATACCCCTAACCTCGACGTGCCTGCATGTACAGGTTAGGGTCAGACAGGTAAAGCAGATACTGCTCAAGCCTGTACAGGATGCACAGACACCATCCCAAAGAGACAACTGCAGAAGGATAGGTCTAGATGAGGCAGGCAAGAGGATCTCTGCAGATCCATAGGGATCAATTCGCATTCCCCACCGTGCTCTTCCTCGGCCAGCTCAAGGATCACAGTGCTGCTTCCCTTCCTCCACCTCCCTTCTCTCAGTGTTGTCAGATGACCACTTGATAGCTGGGCTGCTTCATCTTCTGGTTCGTTCCCTGGAGTCCTGAAATATCCTGGTCACTTTCAGACTGATCAAAATCCATGTCTGGAGAGAGTAACACCTAGAAAGGAGAACAGACAGATGCTGATGGAGTGAAAGTTCTCAGCTCCTCTTGATACTGCTTGCTGAAGGAATCAAGCCCCCCTAGAGGGGTCTGCTGCAAGATCTCATCCTCTCTGGCAGACGGGAAAGGTCTCAAGGTCACCTTGACCATCTCTCCAACAACAGCCAGACAGGTTTGGCTGCAGACTCCATGATGATCTGGTGTCCTACCCTCCCCACCCCCCCTCAAGAACAGAACAGGCAGCTAAAAGCTCTGTTCACCATGGGACAGGACTCAGACATGCATGTCCAGGCCAGGCTGCAGCCTCAGTGGAGATGTACAGAAATTAGGCCACATATTTTGTGAACAGCTGTACCAAACGTAGACCTTTTCCCAGGCCCCCAGCTACTTGCTATCTCCAGAGCTGAGCCAGGAGAGCAAGCAGAGCTACAGAGCTTCAGCCACAGCCAGCAAGCTCAGGAGTGGTGTCCTAGCCTAGTAGCATCTTATTTCTACCTGGCACAGCAGCTCCTGGCTCAGCCTGAGTTGTGGGAGCCAAAATAGAGCACTGACACCTCTCAGTGGTATCTCTCCAGGTAAGAAAGCCCACAGCTTTGCTGCATGATCAAAAGGCTGCCCATTGCCTCCAGGAACACCTACGCTTTCAGTAGCTAACTTCAGACTCGAAGCTACCAACAGGCTGTTTTGAGCTAACTGGCTGCCACCGGCCTGGAGCGTTTGCACGATGCAGACAGAGCCACGCGTGGGACATCCTCCAGCCACATCATCTGGAAGAGGAAAAAGGCCGGATTTTACTCAGGCTATGGCTGCACTGATTACAGAAGAGCTGAAACCCAATGCCACCAGCAGGCTGGATGGATGACCAGCTTGCACAGGTAGTATTCATGGATTAACAGATTGTTTGCTAAACTCCATCCTACCCCTTCTTACCTCAAAAACCCAGCTCTGGGCAAGAGAAGCCCTACTGTCATTACCCCTGACAGTAGCTCCCTCTAAGCACAGCTGCTACAGCTTGTGTCATGCCCAGCAGTACTCAGGAGCTCTGTCGAATCATGGGATTGCTGGTAAACACTAGTCATCCACATCAGAAGCCTGGCCAGGTCCTTAGCACCTCAGCACCCCACTCTACAGAGGCACAAACCTAACAGCACAGTCAAGGGCCTTTATTTCCCTAGACGAGCAATGCCAACAGCCCTTTCCCCCTCCTCCACCTGCCCATCGCAGAACCCAAATAGCATCACTAGTTCATGGTTAGTGCAGGGACAAAGGCCAGGTACCACAACCACCTCCACAAACATAGCTTCCTCCAGCAAGGCAGTGTAGACCTCCCACCCAAGCCTCAGCCCCACCTGACCCCACTTTGCTCCCAAAGACTGAACCAACATGCCATGAAGCTTCCCTCTGCACGACCCACAGCCACAGCTTTCCAGCTCAAAGGCACAAGTCAAGGAATGGTGCCTGGGCTTTCAGCCCAGTGCATTCACATGCAGAGTGTCCCCAACCAGTCCCAGAGCCCAGTATTCCTTGGGCAAAACCAGGAGCATGAGGGAATTAGTCTGTGGCTATCTCCCTGCACAGTTGTGAATTAACGTGCTCTCCGCTTGTTAGCACTTAGGCAGCACCACGGGGCTGATCACCAAAGCAACAAAACGACCAAACAGGAAAAACAAACTCCAATGAGTCAATGACTTCAAAGGAGCAGAAGAGCCGCAGGGGAAGATTTCCTCCCCACCCTCACGCACACGCCAGCCCCTCCATCTGATGTTGTTATCTTCCCAGCAGCACGTCAGTCACTCAAAGAACAGCAGTAGATCAGATTAAGTTCTCTTGTCCCCCCACCCACCCCCCGCATTGGTCTCAAGGCATCTTTTTTTGGTTGAAGACACGCAAAGGAAAGTTTCCATCTCTTCCAAGTGAAGATTTCCTCTGTTTATCATATTAATATTGTGATGCTATTGAACCTAAAAAAATGGGCTGGTAATTCGTCACACACAGCATTATAAACTCACTGAACTCTGACAAGCTGCAGCAGGCTAGTTTCAGGGCCTAATGAACTGGTAATTTCGGTGGGTTTCAGCTGCAAACTCAAATCGCCTTGCAGCCAAGCGTGGATGACAGAGCAGGCACCGAGTGTTGCGTGTCCAGACCCAGTCAGGCTGCTACCTGCCCACCGTACAGTTCACACTAAGCTGCTCGAGCCGACAGTCCTCTGGCAACCTTTCCACAATTCTCCAGGGAGCTTCACCACAAGACAGCACCTCATTGCTACGACAGTCATGGGACATACCCTCAGATACGGTTTTCAAGCCAAACTCCAGTTTGAGAGTTTTCAGCACAACTTGGACAAGGCACTTTCCCTGCAGATGCATCCAGGTCAGGATCACAGCAGGTTGGTGGCACAGCTGGGAACGGACCACGGTTTCCCAGTCCTGGGACAATGTGCTACTGTCTCACTCAGCAGTCCTCAAATACTTCATGCATTCCTCCCCACGCCAGGAGGCCAGCAGCTTGCAAAACAATGTGAGTCACGCTACCGAAACCGGGCTGCCCAAGCACTCTGCCAACCCCTCTTGTCTGGGAGAAGAGGCTGCCTACTGGTTTGGTAATCCATCCAAGCAGATCCTTTAGATAACTAAGCCATCTCACTGGCAGGTGAGAACTATGACACAGGCTGTCAAACAAAGAAGCTCTGGGGACATTTCCCCCCTAACCATGGAAACCTGTTTGCCTAAAGCTCCACCAGCCTGGTCCATAGGTAGGAACCATGCCACCATCCTCCTGCATCTGAGGTTAGATAGGTTCCCATGAGTCAGTAGGGCTGACAGGTGAGAGAGCCTCCTTCCAGAGGCACCTCTACACCTGCCTTCATTTAGCTTCCCCATAACGACCCGGCACCTTAGTTCACATTGAGCTACTTAAAAACCAGCTCAGTTAAGCAACCAGCAAAGAAAACTCGCTCTTGAAGTATTCTTCAATACTTAAAAGCAAGTAGCATAGGAACTGGGATTCATCAGCATCTCCAGTCTAGGGATTTGCCAACAGTCACAGCTCCTATGAAGGGAATTGGGATAGCTGCTGAACTCCATGCTGACCAAAGGCAGGCCCCCACGTGGTATATTAGCTTTCCTCCCAACCTTAAACTAACCTCTAGTTTCACCCTAATGGCTCTCACAAGTACCACTTTTATTAGATCAAGTTTTGCTTTAAGGCCCATCTCTGGAAATGTAAACCTTCAGAAAAGGAGCAGAAACTCACACATCACCCTTGGGAAAAAACTAGAAACAAGTTCAAAAAAAGATCAAATAAAACATTATTAAAACTGAGTTGTTTTCCTGAGTGGAGGAAACAAAGAAATCAGTGATAAGATCTGAAGTTTATTGGCACTTGCAAGGGCAAGGGAAAAGAAACTCAGGTCAAGGGCAGGACACATGCAAAGCAGAAATAAGGGCCACGAACGCACTTCCCCAGCCTGAACAGCACTGGATTCAGACTGGCACTCTTGAGAGATCTCTTTTCATCCCACAAGAGGGCAAAAAAACCCCAAAAAACCTATGTGAAGACCAAGGCAGGGCACAAGTCTGAAACAACAGAAAGCTTTAAGACTGACTTGGAAGGAACGGTGAAATTCTTCCAGCCATAAAAGTGAGTTTATCCCTTTGAGGGTTTCAGTGTAAAAGAGTTCAGCATTTGCTCCATTATAAGCAAAAGCCCATCGTCACATCTGTGGCCCACCAGAAGAGCCTTAAAACCCACCAGAGGCTGCCAGTTCTTTGGTCTACACTGCAGCCACAGAGTCAGTAAGTGACAGCAGTGGCAGGATTCCTGGTTGCTGGATTTCTTCTTGCTTACCTAGCTGGTCTACCAAGCCAAGGACAAAGCCGAGTTTTCCTGCTATCCCTATAGAAAATACCAAGCATGGGTTTTTTAACAGGTTAACTTCAGCCCCCTCTTTCCATTCTCCTTTCTCTCTCCCCCCCTCCTTTTCCAAACACAAACTGCTAGTTCAAGTGAAAATAATGACACTCTCTACTGGCAAGATAGGCAGAGGGTTGAAATTCAAGAAGGCAGCATGATGGGGAGCTGTTGGCGCCTGCTGCTAGACAGCCCTGATGAACCCTGATAAACTGCCGGACACATTAGCCAGCTCTGCCCTGTACAGATGCTTCTCAGCCCCCCTCCTTCCTCCTCTGTTGGACAGCGGGAAGAAATTCCCCCACTTGAACAGGTTATTAGCAGCAACGAGCCCAGAAAACCTTAATTTTCTGTTTTCGAGCCTAAATTCCAGCCAATCCAGCTGCAGGGCCTGGCCAGCCAACATGATCTTTAATTTATAGCCTAAAAAGTTGACACGTGAAGCAGGAGCCTACGTGTCAATCACATTAGTTGGTACCTTGAGGCCCAGTACCAAGAAGCAGAATTGGAAAAGCAGGTCACCCACTTCTGTATTTCTTCATTATCTTCTTCCTCTGCCCAAATTATTTGTTGGGCCAGAAGCGCAGGAACATGTCTGAGCAGAAACAATGCAGTCCCCGTAGACTGCTCCAGGCACAAAGCGGTCCCCTTGGTAGCTCCACTGCAGTGATGGATCAGAGGGTTTTGAGATAGCCAGATGACCTCCACATTGAAGGTCTCAGCAGAAATTTGTCTGAGAAAAAGTAGTCAAGTACTTGGAAGATGGGAGAAGCCTTTGACAGCAGGAGTCAGGCTGTGGGAGTTGTTTATCACTTGAAACAGCCTGTCTGGGTTGAGCTACCAGAACAGTCTTTCCTAGCTTCTGGAGATTAACAGGTATCTTCCCTTCAGACTATCCAAAACTGAGCTAGAGGCCACAGAACACTTGTCCCCCCGTCCCTCCGCTGTCCCCCCCCAGCAGACTAAGGCAGAGGGCCAGCTCCATTTCCACGGAGGACCAGTAACTGTAACACCATCTGCGTATCCACAGCAGCCACCATCTGTGGGACTGGATGCTGCAAGTTTAGGTTCAGAAGGCTGGAAAGGAGGTTGGTGTCTCAACTACAGACGTTACCTCCTTACCCTTGCTTCTGAGCTGGTGTAATTTTAACTGATCTTAAACCTTCAGGAACACACCAGCACATCCAGTCAGCAAGGTAGACCTTTATCACCAGCTTTACAGTTTGAGCAGACGTCCAGCCTAGCCCTCCTAAGGAAGTACCACTCCTGAACATCAGTCACCACCAAGTAACCAGGACTGCACCATAACCAGGGACAAGTTCATGCCCAGAGTTACTCCACCTTCACATCCTAGGTATGAGTTCTTAGCTTCAATGCTAAGACATTAGCATCAAGCTTCAAGACATACTGGTACTGCCCAGCTCAGGCCTCTCTTCCCTCCTCTCTCCAAAACAATACAGAATTCTTGAGGATGCCCTCACCACACACACCACTCCAAAAAGTCCCTGGGGCACGCTGTCTGCATGTTTCTAGTGACCTTGCCAAGCTACAACTGTTTATCTGGAGGCAGGGCCAGGAGCAGTGACTCACTTGTCTCAACAGCTGCTCACATCTGCCTGGCCTTCCTGCCAGAGGGAGGATTCCTCTGACACTGCGCCCCCACCAGCAGCGGCCACTTCCCCACCGTGCCCTTGAGCTGTGGAAGCCATGCCTGCTGCGCAGACTGCCAAGCACACCGTTGAACACTACTACCTCCATGCGCGTTGGAATGCCACCGGTAATTGGCCACCCCACCCATCAGCACAAGAGCCAAGTTATTCTCTATAAAAGAGCTCTCAGAGAGCAAGAGCTATTTCTGTTCATCCTAAATTCCTCGGCAGAAGCTACTCCAGGAGCCAGCCTGCGACTGCCAGAAGCTATCTTATCTCAAGCAAGTCTCGCCAGCGAACTGCAGGATATCAGCAGAACTGCAGGATATCGGCAGCCATTCACAGAACGCTTTGAAACAGGGTCTGGGTGCCAGGGGGAGGAAGGGAATTCAACCCAGTGACTCAGGTTGTGGCCTCTGCCCAAAAGGCAAGGAGAAGCACAGACACCACCTGCCCAGAGAACCGTGTGTCATTAACAAGAACAAAGTCTGCTGGGACTAGATCATTTCCTCCCCCCCATAACTTTTAAGTGTCAAGCTCACACTACCCAAAATACAGCTTCCTACAGCTAAGGAACCATCATCGGGCTGAAAAAAAACCCAAAACACCAAGCGCTGACAAAAATAGGATTCCTAGCTAGGCCTGGTCCTCTAAAAAGGATGCCACCAATTACAGCAGGGAAAGTAAGCTCTTCTAAGCCAAGATTAGTTACAATTAAAAATGGGAAATTTGAGAGAGACAGTGCAGAGGTACCCACCAGCTTCAGCCTGCTGCTCCAACAAGGCCACACAGGTTACTGCAAAAGCTAGCTCATACCCCACAAGATACTGTCATCATTTAGGGCAATATTTCAACACCACGTCATAGGCTATGATGATATTCCTGGTTGTTAGACAGGGTGAGATCCTCCCAAGAAACATCACTCTGTTGACCTCAGCTGCACGCATGGCAAGTTTGTTTGGCTTAGCAGGCTTATCATCCACATACATGAAACATCACCCTTGGTCCAAGCAACGTGATGTCACGTTGCACAGTTGTGGTAAAGCGCACAGACCACACCACAAGCTTGCAGTTTGGTCTCAAACACAGGACATCCTCGGTCTTACCTGAGATTCCTCAGTCCGCCTAGCCCGAGGAGTTTCTGTGGATCCATTGATGTCCAGGGTGTCCTTCTGCTTATATTTCCTCATGATCAAGCTGTCCACAACCCAGAACATAATGGCCTTGGGGAGAAAGAACTTACATGAATAGATTGCAGAGACCAAAGTCATTCAGTCACAGCTATTTCTTCTTTTGGTTTCCCCAGATATCCAGCCTTGATCAACCTAATTTAATATCCAAATTAACCCTGCATCAAGTGTGTCCATGGGGGTTGGTTGCATCAAATTCCCGAGGTCCTTTCTCATTAAGTCTTATTGATTCCATAGTTGTTGAAGACCCGGGGGGGGGAGGGAAGACTACAATAGGTCAAGTTTCCACCCAGAAATAACCATTGAACCAAGATCCACCCAACGTTCATCTGCTCTGTCTGCACCAGTCCCTGGTCAATTCTTTGAGAACCAGAGTTTGCTTTCCAATAAGGAAATGCAGCCTGAGGCGGTGGAGAGAGGCTGCTAGCAGAGGCAGGTAAACCCAAATTTGCCAATGCTGCATCCACTGCAATGCTCATGGTACAAGCTGAAAAGAGTCCTTGTCCAGGGGGCATCTGAATAGTAACACCTTGTTCTCACTTCCCATCTTAGTAGGAACTGAGCAGGAGGTCAAGGATTACCCAGAATCAGGGGCACCAGGAAAAAAGCTGAGCTTTCAAAAGGTTTTGCCAAACTAGTTCTGAGGAGACCAATAATTTTGGGTAACCCAAACATCTTGCCTTGCTGTAACGCAATGTGAAATCTAGCCAAATGGCTAGATTGACAAGTTGCCAAAGGTCACCACTGACAAGCCATCCTACAGGAACTTAGAGGGCTTTGGGGCATCCCCATGCCTGTAATCTGCTGTGGAGATGCAGCCTTCAGCTTATGAGTCCCAGCTGTCTTCAAGGAGCTAAAGAGTCAGCCAGCTGGCAGCTTGGACAAGGGAGTGGGAATTAGGACCACGGCAGGGCAGCAGTGACAGATTTGTGTATTTGTGGCAACAAGTATATTTGTTTCCACTCCCCTCCATCCTGTCCCAACCACTTCAATTACCCAAGGCCACCCCAAGCCAGTTTCTGTACATGCTCCCTGTTGAGGGAGGAACCATGATTTCCAAACCACCCCACCCAGTGCTTGCAGAGACATCACTCACATTGACTATAAAAGGCACAACAAGCATGACCAGGACAAGTTCCAGCTGGGGGTTTGGGATGTAACCCAGGAGGATCTGCTGAAGCTGCAGAGGAGAAAGCATTTAGAAGCATTATTTGAACAGCCCTGTTCCGAGCTCTTTGCGGCAAACTGGTTGCCACCTTACACCAGCAGTCTCCTACAGCTAGGGCTCTGCAGCCTTTGTTTTAGCCCAGCTCTTAGATCACACAGACCATTCCTTTAGCCCAGCTGCCAAAACACACGATTTTGTACACAGCAAGAAAGAAGTACTACTAATCTTTCAGTGTAACTACCGATTAAAACAACTGGTGGGACTTTCCTTGGCTCCTGGGAGCCTAGCTGCAAAATAAGGACACCAGCCATGCATGATAAGCCTGGAGAGGAATCCAGCAACATCTCTGGATCTAGCACTGTGCGCTGCTGAGCAACATGTTCATATCCAAGTCCAAGCACAGTAGGCTGCTGGGTTTGAAGGACAAGCCCTGAACAGGAACAGATAAGTGCTCCCAGATTGCTGTAAATAACTCTTCAGTCAAGTCACATCAGCCTGTGAGATACCAGGCACTATGTGTAAATGCACTCAAAACTGGAGTTACCCATTGATTCCCAGAATTGGATTTTATACCTGCTGGCAGGTAGGTGCGATGGGTATGTGGCTACAAGTGCCACAGGTTATTATTTTTATTTTTTAAAAGAGAAACTCATGATCAACACAATTACCATTGCATGAACTACCATACAGAAGCAGCTCAGGGTAGGGAGGACAACGCACAACTTGGATAGTTCTTTCCAAATTAACCGCCAAGAGTCCCCATCGTTTAGGTATGGGATCATGAAACACCAACATGGACTGACTTGACATGTAGAAATCCTCTGGCAGAACTGAAGTAGCTCAGCTGCCAGCCCAGCCCATTTTATCTTCCCAAGGGTAGAAAAGAAAATTAAAGCAGCATCTTATTCCACTAGCTCTTGACTAGCAAGAGAACGTACCAAAAGCCAAACTGTTACGAAAGTCATGTTTCCCCAAACTTAAGTAATAGCTAATTATTACAGAGAGACATCAACAACTCATAAGGATTAAAGACCTAGGATGATGGGGACCACTAATAAGACAAAGCTGACAAGAAACAAGCCACAACAGCTGTGGCTGGAAAAAACCAGCTCAGGAGCTTACCTTTGTCCAACCAGGGATAAGCAGGACAAAGATAATCACAGCCTTCTCAAAAACCATTATCAGCAAGTAGAGGATACACTGGCCAATCCAGGCAGCAGCTTGTGGAGGGTCACCTGGGAAAACAGCAAATTAAATCTGAGACAGAGGACAGGAGGAGACAGCCTTGCAGAAAAGTTGCCTCATGCTTGATACCTGAGCTGATTAGAGGGACAGGGAAGTGTTTCCATATTGCAAGTTTTGCAGCGAGACAAATACTCAATATCAAACTCAAAATTAGTGGAGAGATTTTCTAGCTCCAGTTGTAGGAGCACACGCCTGGGGTAGAAAGGTTTGCTGTCCCTGCTGGGTCTACAAGTCATTACTCCATTGGAGATCAAAACATACTATAATTTAAGCTCAAATCTTTCTAGTTAAAAAAAAAAAAAGAAAAAAGGAGGAAATTGGACTTGTATTAGAGAAAATTGAGCAGACTTGCATCCCTCACTAGCTGCAGCTCTTTTTGCATCTTTGCAAACTGATGTAGAGAAGTAAGTGCCGAAAGGGAAAAACGCATCCCACTTCCATTTGTGCAGACTCCCTTTATCAGGGCAACTATTAGTCTTTTATACTGCAGTCGTGCTTTTGACTTGAACTTGGCTATAAGCAAGAGAGCTCTTCCTCACGAGACATGACATGCACCACTACCACCACTGGCCTTTTGTTCTACAAGCTAGTTCCCTTTCTACTCCTTTTAGGGCTGATTCCAAAATGGAAATTGCAATTAACCAGACCTCTGGTTAATTTGAAGAGCAAGCAAGTGACAAATTTCAGCCACGACTCAAAAAGCCCTACCTACCTAGCAGATGCTAACACTACGTGTATTTGTCTGCCTCCTGTCCGGCTCTCCATGCCACCAACCTGCCTCTGAAATCCACCAAGAGGAGAAAACCACCACCAAAAATCTTCCTGCCTTGCATCTCCTCCCCCATTGCCTGGCCTTCCTAGATCAATGGCTTTGCTGGAGCAGGAGTCCTACAAGTGTCCTACAAGGCAGGAAATCACCTTCTGCAAAGTGGAGAGACACAGCTCTGGCTCTGCCTGAAGACCTGAATTTCCCTGTGTTTATCCAGCAACCTCAGCACTTGAAGACACTCCTGGGCTCTCAAGGGCCTCAGCCCAGCGGTATCGCAAGTGCTTAATGGAGAAGTCATTCCTGGTAACTACAAGGAGACAGGGTCAAGTGTTATGAACCTTGGTTTGGACAACAAATACGCTCTCCTCTTGGGGGAAATGACACACAGCTTTGGAGATGCATGTTTTCCCTCTCCTTCAGCCACTGATGGGCATTGCCAGTATCCACCCCACAGTGTTGAGCTACTTTGAGCTGGATGGATACAGGTATTTGAGAGGAGGAAGACCAGCTTGTGCAAGGCGGCAAGTATCCCATCTCCTCAAAGTACAGACCACTAAAATCCTTTACATACAGAAAACTTGAAAGCTCAGAAATCTCAGCATCCTACTCAAATAGTTCCTTACAAGCACGTGTTGTTTTGGGGCATCAGTCATTTGGTTTGTGCCTTCTCTGGTCCCCTTTTGTCAAGGCACCAGAGATTTCATTTCTCTTCACCTCAGCAAACCTAGAAAAGTCCACAGAGATAGGTCCCCTTGACTTTTCCCCCCACCCTTCCAGTGCATAAGAACCTCGCAGGAGCAGCTCACAAAATCCTGGAGCACTTTGACCAGAATGGCTGACTGATAATCCCTTCTGAATTAAAGGTAATAGCAGTCCCCAAGGACAAGATACTGCTGGACTGACCCTCTTCTATACAAGGACCAGGCAGTATCCTGCACACTCCCCTATAAAAAAATAAATCAAGGTCCTGCACATGGGTTGGGGCAATCCCATGCACAAATACAGGCTGGGCGGAGCATGGATCAAGAGCAGCCCTGAGGACGGAGACTTGGGGGTGTTGGCAGATGAGAAGCTCAACATGAGCCGGCAATGTGCACTCACAACCCAGAAGGCCAACCTGGGGAGGTTGATTCTGCCCCTCTACTCCGCTCTCGTAAGACCCCACCTGGAATACTGTGTCCCACTCTGGAATACTGCTCACCCAGCATAAGAAGGACGTGGACCTGTTGGAGCAGGTCCAGAGGAGGGCCACAAAGATGATCAGAGGGTTGGAGAACCTCTGCTTCTATGAAGACAGGCTGAGAGAGTTGGGATTGTTCAGCCTGGAGAACAGAAGGCTCCGGGGAGACTTTATAATGGCCTTCTAGTGTCTGAAGGGGGCCTACAAGAAAGCTGCAGAGGGACTTTTGACAAGGGCATGTAGTGATAGGATGAGGTGCAATGGCTTCAAACTGGAAGAGGGCAGATTTAGATTAGATCCCAGGAAGAAATTTTTGACTCTGAGGGTGGTGAGACACTGGCACAGGTTGCCCAGAGAAGCTGTGACCGCCCCATCCCTGGAGGTGTTCAAGGCCAGGTTGGACGGGGCTTTGAGCAACCAGGTCTAGTGGGAGGTGTCCCAGGCCATGGCAGTGAGGTTGGAACTAGATGATCTTTAAGGTCCCTTCCAACGTAAACCATTCTATGATTAAAGACATCACCTGCAATTTGCTCCCTGCCCAGCCTTACCCACCCAGTTGCCAGCCGTAGTCTGCAATAGCCTGAAAATTCCTGGTCACCATTTTCAATACAAGAAGCATGGTTTTTCAGTCCTAAATAGAACTAATTTTTTTGCTGATGAAATGAACGGCTGGTTATGTGATACTCGCTGTCTGAACAAGAGACAGGGGCTCCATCCCCCCAGGTTTTAGAGCAATTCACTGGAAAAGAATCAATGCTAATTAAATATGAATGTTTCCAATGGAGTACTCACCCAGTAATAAGTAAAAGCATATTTGTATTGTTAACAACGATAATGGTACCATATCTATTACATGTGCTTGCTTCAGCCCTCTGTAAGCACCCTGCCAGCTGGTTATCACCTTCCCAGGCTCATCAGAATGTCTCAGGTCTGCAAAACTGAGCTACAGTATCTGGCTTCAGAAAAGCGGCAGCATTTCCGCTTACCACTTGAATATAAAGATAACCCCTGGCAACACTTGTTTCCAGCGTAATCGCGCCAGAATTTGTAATTGCATCTGTGCAGGAGAACCCAACCCACTGCGGGATGGTGATGCTCGACCCGCTGTCGGATGGCAGCCGACGGGGAGCTCTGCCCCACTTTTCTCGGCACAATATTGTTGAGACGTGGCAGGGGAAGGCAACACCAGCCGTTTGCAAAAGCACGTTTATCCAAACCACTGTGGAAACCTCCGGCCACAGAGATCGGCAGCGCAGGCCAGGGTTTAATACGAGCTGGTATCCAACCAAGCCCAGCTCTAGGGGAATCTGCTTCCCACAGCAAGGGCAAAACAGGTTTGCGTGTATATTTGTCCTTATTCTGTCATTTGTTAGCAACATCCCAAAACATTTGCCTCGTTGCAAAGCTACTCTTAAGAACTAGAAGCATCCAGCTAGTGTCTCCATGCCAGAGACCTCAGAGTGATCACCTTGCATCCCAGCTTTTTAATTGCTCAAGCCGTGATCGAGAAGGAGGGGAGAGGGAAGGACCGGGAAGCCAAGGGTGCAGAGAGGCTGCTGAGCCGCGAGGACAGCAAGCAGAGAGCACCAGGCCAGCAGGCAACCGCCTGGAGGGAGGGAAGGGAGAGGGAGCCAGGAAGGTTACGTGTGAGTGCAAGCAGCGGAGCCCGCCGAGGATTTCGGAAAGCGCACGTCTCCGCTCCCTGGCAGGCAACAGCTTAATGGGTGGTCTGCAGAGGAACGGGAGCGGTGTCATAGGCAGCTGGCAGTTGAAGGCCGGTGTCGGCAAGGCTTTGATCCTCCTAAAGCATGGACAGCATCTCCCCATAGACTCAGGTGCTTAGTTGTCTTTGGCACAGTGGGGCTTTTTGCCCCATACACCAAGACTAAGCGGTTCTCCTACAAACCCCCGGGTTACCATCACCCATCAGAGCTCCGAGTACAAACAAAACAGGAAAAACAAACATATCCATCACATCCTTCCTGCATTTGAACTCTTTCCCTTTTGCTCTGTGTTGTCAGCTGTGCTCCGTCCCCCGTGGGGAGACAGGGCTAACAGCCACAGCACCCTTCACGAGTCGGCTCTTCTGCCCCGCAGTCACGATGGAACTTGCCCGCTACTTCCCTCTGCTGTCTCAGCTCGCCCAAGAAGCAACAGCAAGTCTGAGATCTCTCCCAAATACACGCTCCCTCACACGCTTTTGGGGATAAAAGGTGACTACCATTCACTATCACAAACAGCTATGGTTCTTAGTTTTGTATACTACGTACTCGACAGCCCTAACCCTCCACAAGCCATCTTTACAGACAGGTTTTGGCTAACCAGGCTGACACACAGGCACTAGAAAAGAAAACCTGCTTCTTAACCCACCCTAAGCACGGATTTGCCCAAGTGTCCAAGGTTAACAGCTTCTCACCCAAAAAGAGTTCCCGTCACTTTCAGTTAGCAAGAAAGCCATCAGATCGCTCTTGAGTTTCCTTGAGGTTTGTTTGGAAAAGGAAAAGCTTTTCCCCATTCGCTGGGGAGCCGTTTTTACTGTGCAACTGCAGGATCTCATTTAGGGAATGCCACTTCTCCAAGACCAGAGGTCTGTCTCAGTTCAGCCACCTTCACTGGCTAGAGCGTACAGGGTACAGCAAGTCTACGCTACCGAGTGGGACAGACCTGCACCCCTTACTACCCACCACATCCCACCTTGTCAAAGGTGCCTCCATCACAGCAAGGAGCTTCAAATATTCCTATTTCTCATTCTGGTCTTTTCTGCATCGCCTACAGAGGATGCTGTGAATCTCCTCCACAGTTAGAGGGAAATCAGCACTTCGTACATGTCCAGGGTAGACAGTGGAAGGATATGGAAAGAGACCCACAGACCTACACAGAGGCCAGATTTGGCCATCTGCTCTATCACCTTAAGCAGCTCAAAATTGCTACTGTTTTGCAACCTCTTCCTCCTCCTCTTCCAATCTGAGCTTTGTTTTCAAAATATGAGATGTTTCTGTACAGGAATCCATGTTAGTTTTTACTGCATCTTGGTCTCCCAAGGACAGGAAGCTGCTCAGTACCGAAATAACTCAGGAGAAAGATGAAAATGAAACAGCAGCACGGCCCACAGCACTACAGGATGACTTCAGCTACAGACAGTGGCTCATTTCCTCTTCACCAAGGAGCTCAGCTGGCTGCTCCTTACCTCAGCAGATTTGAAGTCACCCAAGGACTATCGATCCACCTCAGAGTGGCCATCATCCAAGTTTAACGCACCACTAATTCATCTAACTCTGACTAATGCCCGTAACATACAAGTCACCACCTGCTGGCATCTCATCAGGGAAGAGGGAGCCTTTGGTGTGGTCCCTGGACAAGCCCATAAGACAGAATGGCCACATTATCTTCTCCTTTAAAGACTAGATGATCTTTAAAGGTCCCTTCCTACCCAACCTAGTCTATGATTCCACAGTTAGGAAGTGAGGCTGGAAAACTTGAGCTGATCCCAGCTACCCACACCTCATTTAGGTGCTGGCTCCTTACAGCAAGATGGTCAGAGGCATCCTCAGATGGAACTCAGTATCTTTAATGGATCAAATGCTGTCCAGAGGTGCCCTGCTCCATGGATGGGAGAGGATTCTTCTTACAGGAAGTGTTTCCATTACATAGATGTAGGTGAGTGCCTACAGGACTGTTTCTACCACACAAGATTGCCAGCCAACAAAAACCAATCTGCTACCTGGAGGCTAAAAAATAAAAATAAAAACAGTACATGCCCTCCTCTTTGCTGCGTTCAAAGTTTCCCTTTCCCTGCAGAAAAGTGGGGAACAGGTCCAAAGGGTCTTTGCAGCCTCCACATCACACCTGCCAGGAGATTACATGTATCATGCTCCCTTTGAACACCTCCAGTTTCTTGTCCTCAGTCCTAGTTGGAAAGTAACCCAGGACACCTCAGTCCTACACAGTGACTCTACCACCAACCTCTCCTTTTAGCTTAATCGACACCCTTCGCTCAAACCTTCTTATAGGCATGTCGCATCCTGATAGAAATAAATGCCCTCCTTCAACCCAAAGGATGCACATGCTGCATTTAGACCGTTCTCCTCCAGCAGCATTGCTGGTGCTCCCCACCCCACCATCAGCAGTACCTCCTTGGTGCAGACCCAGGACCACTGGTGTCCGCAGCAGCCTCACACAAACACACGTCTCAAATTCCGCTTGTGCGTGGGAGCCCAACTGCTCGCAGAGCGAAAGCGGCGCTGCTTGAGGTATTTGAGTTGTTACCACACAACAGGATTAGTTTTAATCCAGGCTGTCTAATGTCCCAAGCTGTCAGTATAACCCACATGTTGCTGGCAGACAACTTTATTTACGGTCTTTTGGGGACTGCGCGTGCACCGAGCAGGTAGGAAAAAGCTTAACCACAGCCAAAGCAGAGGGTTCAGGGGGGTTGAGGGAAAGCAAACATCTGAAAGCATTGAAAGTTGTACTGAGTGTCATGGTGGGGATAGAAGTCAATAAAAATCTCTTAAGAGATACCCAAATGGTACCTCCAAACCCAAGGGACCTATCAGTGCCAAGTACAGAGCAGGGTAAGAAATAGCAATAAAGCATCTGAGTTGCACAGAAGTGCTCACTTTGAGGGCAAGAACAGGTTTTCTGAGATTGGGACCTGACCCATCAGAGCAGCCAGATGGGTCCAGTGGACATCCCAGGCCCTCTCTGGCATGTTCTGCATCTGAACTAAAAGCGGGTTTACAGCTGGAATCAGTCCCCAGTTTGCAGTGTCACACCGCTGCTCTGGGTCTTCCGTCCCCGGAGATACCGCTATTGCAGGGGGGCAAACACTGCTGCTACCAGCCAGCTCCAGGAGGTTCAAAGGTTTGTACCCCTGCTCAGAACACACACTCGACCATTTGAGGGTGATCCTCAGTCCTCTCCTTATTTTTCCTCACCCCGGTCCTTGGGGTGGAAAGGCCAGGCTTGCTAAGGACAGGACAGCCCCTCAGGTTAGAGCTATTTTCAGCAGTATTTCCTCAAGCCTTAGCAGCCAGCTCCCTTGGCTGCTTCAGGACGTGGGAATATTTGTTATGGAAATTTTGTACAACATCACAACAGGGCCAAAAGCAGCCTACACAGGTCCTCAGTTAAACTCCGCAGCTGGCACAGAGCATGTTCTCCTATAACTAAATTTGACCAGCAGAGTTCAACAGGCCACTAAACAGACTCTAAAGCCCTCCAAGCAACATGCCTTTCCATTTCCAGGCAGTGAATGAGCACAAAGCATCAAGCCTAGACTAGTCAGCGACTGCAACCACAGTCATACCCAAGTCAGCCTCCAGGTGGGCACCCAGAGAGGCATTTTCAAGCAAGAACACCCTCTTTTTTTCTCCCCATCGTTTCTTAATGCTCCTCTTCAGCATTTTACTTGCACATTGCAGAAACCATCTTTTAATGCAAATTCATAGTGTTTGCTTACCTAAAAGAAATACTCTAGTACTTTAGCATTATTAGACACATCTACAATGCCAGGACAGTGCAGCCATCCGGATCTTCCCTCTAGGGAGCCGCTTATTGCCATGGGAAAGTGGGAGGCAGAAGAGGGCTGGAGCAGCTTGGAGATGGGGCACAAAGCTGAACCAGGCTTCACCTGCATGCTCTGACTCCAGCCAGCACCTCCCCTGCTCAGTCTGTACAGACCCAGCAGCACCTCCAAGACCTTGGGTATCCACCTCCCAAGTCCTTCACAGCTTAAGCTCTGCTCTCCTCCCTGCAGAAGTCCCCTACAGGGAGAGCAGCACCTATAGACATGGCCTGATGCTACCCTGCTGGAGCAATGGTGCACAGAGCACTCGCGGAGTTTGTTAGCTTTGAGTATGTGTAAGGCAACCACCGTTCTCTAAAGCCTGCTTGAACCAAGATGAAGAACAAACCTCTCCGGTCTTTGATCTTAGGAGCCAAGCATCCGCAGAAGAGACAGCAGCCTTTTAAAATGCAGTTTCCTGTGCTTAGATGCAGTCCAAAGAGTAATCAAGAGCTGTTGGGCAAAGAGGGAAGAACAGAAGCATATAGGAGCCTTTGACTCTCCACTAGCTAAAACCCAGGTCATTCCTGGCTGCAGCAGCCTTTGGCTCCAAGCTCAGGCACAAGAGAGGCTGATCTCAGCATGGGTGTCTCCTGTGTTTTTTTTTTTCCCCCCTTCTTTTCTGAAATACAAAAGTAATTGATTTTTCTAAACAGTTCTGGACAACTGCATGCTTAAAATAGCAGCATAGATTCAGGTGCTTTCCCTTCCCTTTTCTTTGCTTCTCCATTAATGCAGCTATTGCACTCACACAAGGAGAACCACCCAGGGCCATGGAGACCGGGGTACCAACAGCAGAGCAGAAGGGACCGCTGGAGCCCAAAACAAAGGATAACTGCAGCGGTTTGCATCAGTTGCAGGGATGCAATCAAGGGCTGGAGGGTCAGAAAGGAAGCAGTCACAACAGATTCCCACCCCTGCAAAGACCACGCAGGTGGATGGGTACTGGCTACACTGGACGAAGACACAACTGTTCTTTCCTGATGGCGGGGGCAATGGCACTCACCACTCTCTGCAACATGGGTTTGGTGCTTTCCTGCCCTTCCTCCTCTGCAAGAGATGCTTTTGCTCCTCAGGAGAATTGAGGAAAGCAACATGAAGTCTGGTACGGCAATTAGACCAGAACGTGAATCATATTTCTGGAGTCTGTATCAAAGTGTACAAAGTTTACTAGCATCTTCCAAACTGCTTTGGAAGTTACTTAACACCCGAGATGAGGATAGCAGTGTTTTGCTTCCCTAGCCTTACAGCAGGATTGCGCTGGACATGACACTTGACTCCTACCTAACTTTTCCACCACGGTCAGTCTGGCCAGAGACCTGCACCAACAGTGGTGCTCGGTGGATGAGCTATTTAATCCTCAATTCAAGCAACAGCATAAACTTTTTTTTTTAATTAATGAAAGCAAGATTTCCTCAGAGGAGCAAGCTGTTTCTGTGGTCTAAGCCAGCCTTCACAACGGGCCAGCTACAGCTCGGAGGCTCGTTACTGCTCTGCAAGGTTGAAGCAAGCTGTCAATACACTTCAACATTTCCTCACTTCTGCTCAACTGCAGACGTGGCACATGAAGCTGAAGCTGTGCCCTGGGATGGCTGCGGTCCGGCTTCGAGTCCTTGTTATTCAAAAGGGGGCAAAATGCCAGTCCCTGAACCAAGAACATCTGGATTCCTCTGTCACCTCATCTGAATGACTTCAGTGCTCTGTGCTTGGCTCCTCAGCATTTTGAGAAAGGGTCATTAGGGAAAAAAGGCAGTCCCCACCAAATGCATGCTGTCAGGAGGCTAAACCTGCTCTGGAGACCACTGCAGCCTTTAAAGCCACTCTCAGGTTTGATGAGAGCCAGCCATGCTACATCCCATCATTTCAACCCACCTGTTGTCATCTCATTCCCAGTCTGTAGCTGCTTCTATTGTCTCACAAACACAACCATCCCCTTCATCCTGTGCCATGACCCATTTACACATGCTGAATGTGAGCCTGAGTAAGAGCCCATAAGTCAGCGGGGTCTCCACACGGATCCCAGTTTGGTCCAGGTTCCACCAGCTCAGTTATGAGACCAGCTACTAAAAATACAAAGGAACGAGACTACCTTCGGAAGAGACTTGATGATTAAGGTCCTAAAGGAAGGAATGTGATTGCTATGACTAGGATGTATTTTCTAAATTAAGACCGAATTCGTCTTTTTATTAGGTACAATGTAAAACAGGCAAAGGGTTAATTTTCCCCCCTTTCCTGCAGCCTAGGAGAAGCACTGCTCTCCTGGAAGCTGGCTCTGCTCTTTCCAAAGAGAAGTGCTACCCTCTAGTGGGGCTGGCTGAGAAAGGCTTTTCCGAAACAGTTGTTCCTCATCTCAAGACAGGAATCGAAGCAGAGAGGTTGCCAGACTGGGGCATCCTTAAAATTGCCTTTTTGACACCAGCTGGCAAAAAAAATGCCAACCAACTAACCCAAAAGTCTTTTGGGAACTCAGTTTTGGGGCCAGGCTGTGTCCTGCTTGATGCCTACAGCTCAAGGTGAATCCAAGAGCAACTCCATGTTCTGAACTGAGACATTAGGAAAATAAAAAAAAAAAAAAAATCATAGAATGATTAGAGTTGGAAGGAACCTTGAAGACCATCTAGTTCCAACTCCCCTGCCATGGGCAGAGACACCTTCCACTAGACCACGTTACCGAAAGCCCCATCCAATCTGGCCTTGAACACTTCAAGGGATGGGGCATCCACAACTTCCCCGGGCAACCTGTTGTAGTGTCTCACCAAAGAACCCCACAGAAGCCATCACCCCTCACCCAAATGCTTTCTTTTACCATACGCATGTCCTGGGGTACATTATCTGCCCAAGGAAATGTCAACCTTTTATCACCAACCTGCTACACCCAAATAGCCCCAGCAAAGCAGCAGGCAGAGTTACCTGCAACTGAGTGATGTCCCAACATTTAACATGCTGATCACTACCATGCTCCGTGAGCTCCTTGCAGAGGGGATAACAGAAGCAGGTTGCTCACATGTTTTCTCCCAAAACTGCAGTTTCGGCCATTTTCTTATCCTCATGCATAGCTGGGAGCAAACAAGCCACCTCCGTGCAGAGCAGTTGACCTACCATACTCTCCGAAGACCAGGTACGTGTACTTCTTATGCTGCACAATCCAGGAGACAACTTTCACACCAAGCCAGATCAGCAGCATCCCCAGTGTGGCATCAAGGATGAAATTAATAAGGTAGCTAAGAGCAAAGGAGAACTCAGGTTTCCGTTATGTTCTTAAGTCTAATTCAAAATCTTTTATTTCAATATGAGAATCCATACGAAACCCCCCAAGATTTAAAAAAATTCCCACTGAATAGTCCAAGCTCACTCCCTTTCTCTTCTGTTGGATTTTCCTATACCCCTAGTTTCAGGGAAACAGGACCAAACACTTTTGGAATTTCATATAAGAAAAATGGAAGCTTGTTGGACACCACAGCTGCCCTGCAAACTGCGCAGCAGAAGAGGCAAAAAGTCCTTTTTACTGGGCAGCTGCAAGAGGCTCCTAGGAGAAGAGATGCAGACTGAGAGGCAGAAGGTCTTGGGAGAGGCAACAGGTCCTGGCTCAACAGCAGGCATCCCGGGGTCCCCAAAAGCCTCCGGTTCAGGGTCCCTGCTGCAGATCCAGGAGCTGAACCCATCCCTACCAGGAGATTTTTGCCCGATGGGTTTGCTCTGCAGCTTTGGATGTTTAAGCCTCACTGGACAGAATGCCAGAAGTAGGAGACCTGCAGGGACCTTCCAGGGATTGCAGGGTCCAAGCTCTAATGCAGGGCTCGGTACTTTAATGAAGTCCAAAAGGAGGGGGAAGAAAAATCTCTCTCAGACTAATGTTTTCTGGCCAGTTTTCCGTTATTGGAATATTTTCTGCCAAACCAGGCCAGATTTCTACAGCGTGAGGAAAACAGCGAGCACAGAGCTAGAGGAACGGACGTTTCCTTTTCCAGCGGTTGATACTGCCTCTGAATAAAGACACTGAAAATAACAATCCGCTGCCGATACCCATTTTGAAAACACAACATTAAGTTTTTCTACATCCAAAGGCTCAGACTAGCTTATTACAGTTTCCAGCTGCTGAAGTCAGAGTACTTCCATACAAACACGGGGCTCTGGTGGTTTATACTGGGCAGGACACATAAGCCTCAGAGCCCAGGGACGGGGCTGTAGAGATTCAAGCTGCCTGGCTCAGGATTACAAGTCCGGCAGCACAGGGAAACATAAAACACACATTAAGGAAAAAGACCTGAAGGGCACAGCATAAGCACAAAAGGATTTAATTTAAAACAGTCTCTATTTAAAGACAACAATGACGAATCATTTTAGAGGTTATATTTAGCCCCAGCCAAACTTGCGTCTGTTTAAAGAAACAGATCAAAGTGCAGCACTTTAATTTACAAAAAGGGGACGGGCCGGACAGTTTTCAGCAGTATTTTGAAGCCCAGAGGAGTTTCTCAAAACAGGATGAAGTTAATTCTGAAACTAATTTTGCAGCTGCGAAGTGGCTGGTCTGAAGTAAAGGTGGCACTTCTACGCTAAGTCCAAAGTCTGGCTTAGAAAGCCCTCCAACAGGGCTGTATGAATGCACCTGGTAGGTGCAACTGAAGTGTCAAAAAAAGAAAAAACAAAAAAGAAAAAAAAGAAAAGCTGTCCTCTACATGGGACAAAGGCCTTCACCCACACAGTTAGGAAAGCGTCCTCAGCACTGCTCTGAGCCCAGCCAAACCGCAAAGTCTGGTGGGCAAACCAGTGGCACGTTTAACAGCGGCGATTGCATGGGGCACCACTGCGCTGTTTACTGCAGCTTTTTTCAATATATACATATCAACGGGCTTTTAATAACCAGAACAGCGCAGTCGCACTACCTTATCTCCATCAGACCAGGAGACCACAAAAACCAGGAGACAACCCAGACCCTGAAAAATAAGCTCAGCATGATTTAGCCCCACCTAGTACTTTAAATGGATCAGTTTCCACTGTATACAACATTTTCCAGCAGGCTTGTTTCTTCCTTTTACAGATGTAGGACATGAACGCAAGCGCCTTGCGTACTTACAGAGAGCAAGGGTCCTCTTCAGTGAGATCCGACAGAAAAACATTGGCAAAGTGGATGAAGAGGGCACCTATCGCTTGCTTGGAGGTATCATAAAACCTGGAGAAAGAAAAAAAGGTATCAAGATCTGTGCCCTGGAGCACCAGCAGCCCAGCAGTCACCCAAGCGAAGGCCCTGCGTGGTTCTGCTTTCCACCAAGATGCATTCCTGATGCCCAAGAAGTTGCACATGGTGGAAGTGGACAGTTTGACCGACTCCAAATACTTAAGAAAAAAAAAAAAAAGACAGCACTTCAGCATGTGGCACCTCAGTCTTGTAGATCCACACCGGACACTTGCTGCCAAGTTTTAGCCTGCAGCCAAGGGCAGCTCACCCTCCAGTGCCCGGCCCAGCCTCAGTTTCTCCAACCAGCCGTAGGTGCAGGGAATGTGTTCAGCTACTTATAGCTTTTGTACCCAACCACGGGGAACTGGATTGAATTCCCAAGTTATTTTTGAGGGAGAACTAAACTGAGGACACTGACGTGTTTCTCATCACTAACGTTGGCTGGTAGCCCCATGCTACCAAGCCAGCCTGACCATACCCTAATCTCACCCATACGCCCACCTCTCGGCATACAGTAAATCCTAAAGGACAGAGATGCCTTGTAGAGGTGTCCAAAGCTGACAATACCACCCAACTACCTTCCACCAACACAGCCAAATGCATTGCCTGGTCTATGCCTAAATCTATGCCTGAGCTGGGTCAGGGGACACCGAAGTGATTAATTGACTTCAAGAACATAACTTCACCCTGCCTGGGAGACAGCCCGTGTGCAGGAGAGGACCGTAACCTCTGGGTTCAGTCATCTGCAGTAAAAACAAGCTTTCCTGGAGAAGCTAGGCTTCTAGGGAGCACCAACTACTTTATGGAGTTTTCGTTGGGAATTGGCAGCACAGCACTTCCTTTAGCAACCAAATACCATGCAGAATATTCAAAGGGCCTAGAAGATTGTTAGTATAAGAGAAAATAATATTACAGACACGTGGTCCTTTCAATCTCCATATTAAAAATCTCACCATATCCTCCAGGGACGCCTCTCTTCCTTTGGTTCCTTAAATCGTTTTACTGCAAAGAAAATTAGAGAGGTTACGTTAACCAGCAGAGCTGAACCAATATGTATGTGCAGTCTGCGTTGATCTCCAATGCAACAGCAGCCAAAAAAATCTGGAGGACCCTCAGCATTTGCCAGTCTAAAGCTGAACAAAGCCCAAGGACCTGGCTCCAAAATGACTGGAGGCAATACATGCACCCACAGATCAGAAGGATGAACAGCAGAAGCATTTGGGAGGTTGGCGTGTGCTTCCAGCATCCTTCAGCAGCAGCATTTTCATGCCATGAGAAGTGACCTGAGGAAAGCTAGGGAGGGTTTATCACTACCTACCAGCCCTAATAATCCTTCCAGGCAAACAGAAATTATGATAGTGACAGTGAAATGATATAGCTGTGGTGGTGCAACCTCCCTCCACCACTCTCAGGCCTCTTGATACTTGGCATGATTCCCTCCCCATCTGGGCCACATAATAATAGCATGACCAGGACAATACATAATGGTCTAACATTGAAGGAAGAAAGGGTGCAGAGCAATGGACTAGAACACTAAAGCAACCCCTTGGTGTATCTGGTTCTCATGGCTCCTACTGTTTGAAGATAATAACTATAATCAATCGCTCCTGACAACATATGGATCGTGGCCACAGAGGGAGGGGGTGGGGTACCAGGACCACAAGTCCTAACAAGTCCTGGGCTTGTGTAACTGATGGAAAGTACTGGACTATTCCATTGTCCAAGCTGGGCTGGAGTAGAAAAGTACCTGACGAAAGTCAATTACCTTGGATCCTATAAGTAGCGACTCTAGTGAAGACCCTTTGAGCTCTTCTAGATGGCAGCGGGCTGTGGCCAGGACCTCCCCTGAGTCAGGACGCTGTTTCAGGCAAACTTTGTGAAGACTAAGGACCAGGGTGAGAAATCTTTCTTGAGCCTCAATTACTGCCCGTTGAGGAATGCCGATGCATTGTGAGTATTTACTCTAGCTCAGAAGGGAAATTTTAACTATAGGCTAGCCTCTCTTTCCATCCACCTCTCCATTTATATGTTTGTATGCTTTAGCTTTATGGATGTGGATGTTCTTCCATTTTCCGTGCACGCGTAGGAGTTAAAGGGGGTACCTGCCGACTCAATAAGTCATGCGATATTAAGAGATCTTCGATCTCAGCAGTTATAAACTGCGGCGTGTTTGTGTGTGTGCACGCTCATATGCTTTGTTTATATATATACATATTAATCTGAAATCTGTGCTTTGCTCTCATATATATACATATTAGTTTGGGATACCTTATAGTAGGTTAGTGTGAATCTTGTAATCTTCGAATCTGTAATCAAGTCGCTGTTCGTTTATTTAGTTAAATAACTCTGCAAATCTTTAACTCAGTTAATGATTGAGTTTTAGCAATGCTTAATCTCTTAATCTGCCTCAAATCACGAATAAAATTGAACTGCTGCTAAATCATAACTGTGTCCGATACCTCCATCCCGTGACAATGGCCCAAGAGACCGTTAAGCTTTTGAGTCACAGCAGTGCAATAAAGCCATCTCCTCCTTGCAGCTAACAGGACCAGAGGACCTTCTGCACATCTCCAGCATAAAGGTACCAGCGCCAAGCCCCAGAGCCCTGGAAGCTGGCATGGCTCCAAGCTTGTGACAACTGGTATGAAAACATTATTTCATTACACAACATTTTGCATGCCCACTGGCTACCACTGTGGAGCAGTGGTCCGAGACATATGGCTTCAGTACCACCAACCTGAAAAAGATCATTTGAAGCAACTCTTCCCTCCTTGAAAAAATTCAAGGTGAGGTTGGACGGGGCCCTGAGCAACCTGATCTAGTTGAAGATGTCCCTGGGGGTTAGACTAGATGGCCTTTAAAGCTCCCTTCCAACCCAAACTATTCTATGATTCTTTAAACAAAGTCCCTCTGGCCATAGATGAGTTTGCTCCTTGCCATCCTTCAGGTCTGTCCTCCTCTAAGGAATCCTCCGGTGGTGTTTATTGCAGTTGCTGCTTTGAGCTCTCTCCTGTTACTGCCTGAAGATAACAGGAAGTTGGATTTTTACCTAGTTTTGCTTGGAGCGGGGTCTGAGCATTGCGGAAGCATCTCAGAGGGTCCCAGTTAGTTTGTCAGAGATTCGATGCTCTCCTTGAGTTCAACCAGCTTTTACATGCACAAATAGGAGCTGCTAATGGAAAAGTAACAAGTACCACATCCCATGCAGAAGTCATTTTTGACTGTTTTGCCGTCAATCCAGCTAGGAGCCCATTTTAGAAAGTACCAGCTACCAGGCCAACTCTTGTCCCTTTAAACCTACAGCTACCAATGCTCTGGAACAAGCAGACCTGGAAGAGGCTTTTCCACTACATTAGCCTTATTAATTAGAAGGAAGAAAAACAAAACCAAAACAAACCAAAAGCAAAGGGCATTCAGTGGAACTGTCTTGCTTTGCGGTAAGGTTGCTCGTAGAGCTACATCTAGAGTTAGAGACATCATCATTACAGCTGCTGCCCCAAGCACGCTGTCTCCAGACTTCAGGCAAACGTGGAGGGTGCAGATCCCTGACCTCCCCTCGGCTGCTGGAACCGCTCTCCTCCTCACCAGCGCTAAGGAGCTCAAGATGGACTGCGGGTTAAATCTGCCCCAATCAGCTCCCAAACACACTGTCAGCTTGAAAGGGATTCAGAGTTAAAAAATAATGAGCTGTGACATTTTTTTTGGAGGGAAATGGAAAAAAAAAATAAAAATAAGCAAGTGTATCTTCTCTAACTCCTGACAGTCTGGCCAGGGATGCAAGCAGAGCGGCTGCTTGGTGATGCCACCTAGTGAAACCAGGAGCCTGAAAGCAGCAAGACACGTGTATGAATCAATGTGCAACGTACAACCCTGTTAGAGAAACCACCCCAAGAGTATATATTATGTTAATCCACCAAATCCTTCTATACATCCCAGCTGTGCCCGATACCGGGCAGATCACTGCGACGAGCGCTGAAGAGTACACAGACTGCAGAAGTCCAAACAAACCATCAGTTAATCTATTTTGTCATCATTAAGTCTTCACCCTTGGGAGCCCTGTAGCCTACTTCGCTCCTTTAAAAAGCAACCAAAAGCCAGAACAGACACACACCATCCCACTCATCACAGCTATTCTTTCTTCATCCCCCACCCCAGCTACGTGTAATCAACCACTGCCTTCAAGTTTACAACCAGCAAAGGGACTTTTCTCACTGCTGACAGTTCTTGGCACATGGGGATGCTTCCCAGGACAACTTGGGGATACAAAGACAGGGACCAAGAGTGCCATGGATGAAAGCAGGGGCATCAGAGCCACGTGCCTATTCTCCAGTGGGGTAAGGAGGTGCACTTTTATAGACATGAGTTTCCTTACCGCCTGTGGGAGGAACAAGGCACAAGCGACATCTCTGGTCTATTTTAGATCCCCACCACTGCTGATAAGGCCAGCACAATTCTAAACATAACTTGGTATCCAGCTCTCTTTCCAGATTTACATTCCACCCACTGGCTAGTCTTTCAGTTAATGAAACTGCTAAGAAGCTAACAGCTTCTGTTCAAGTAAAAACTGCCCTTTTAGAGCCAGAACCGATCTAATCCAGGCAGACCACAGTAGCTGCTCCCATGGGCATCCCATAAGACACCCACAGGGAATTTGAACGACTTGGGTTATAACCTGAAACAAGGGGTTTGCCACCCCTGCCCTCCGGGGAAATACACAGCTTTGAGAGCACAACTCACGCAGGCCCCACATACCAGAAGGCAATCCCACCCCCAAAAGCAGCGTCAGCAACAGGCTCTGTAGAGGCTGGGAAGAAAAACCCAAACATTGGCTGGATACAGCTAATTTCCAAATGAAGTTCTCTTCCCTGTTCTGCATCTAGACAGTAATTAACCGATCTGTTCGGGCTGGCTGTACTTGAGCACTCAGCCTGCCAGCTGGAACCCTACCGCCTGCCCTGAGGGACAGCCTGGGCTCATTCCCCTGGGAATCGTCTGCCTGGTCCAGCCTGGAAAGATGCAGGAACTTCCCTGCCAGAAGCCTTGACATTTCAGAAGTACAAGTTTGTACTTCTCTTACTGGCAAGGTGACAGGGTGATATATGAAAAGAGAATCCCCAGCCCCAGGACTTTGGTCAGGCACATGCAGGGTTTTCGGTGCCGCTCTCAAGTCCACAGAAAACCAGCACTCCAGTGACCTGGTCCGCTATCGCCATTAAGGGGTAACACGGCAGCAGTCAGGTCAGGTTATACCAAGCATTTCCACAGCTGTTTGTGGCCTATCCCTGTCCAGAAAAAGCACCTGGTTCCCCTTATCCAGCTGAATCCCACCATGAGATATTGCAGCAGCAATGACTTCCACCAGCACAAACAAGGTACACATGCTTTTCAAAGGGCCACCTGCAGTCCACCTGCCCACAAGCGAGAGACCCATGGACCAAGCAAGCTGTTTGAGCGGCCAGAAGTATTTAAACCCAACCTAACTGGCTTGCCTAGCTCACGGGGCAAAGAGCACGATGCTGCAGAGAAGCTGTTGAAGGGGTCTGCAGGCCACCAAGCCAGTCAGCTGACCACTAGCCCGACTGCCAGAGCACCAGGGATGACTTTCATTATTGTCTTAATGAGAAGTGACATGCTATGTATCCACAGCCACTCAGGCTAGAAATACAGTAATTCAGTGTGATAAGATGACAAGTAAGAGGTAAGAAGTTAATGGTGTGGTGCCTTGTTGAACACAGCTTGTCATGCCTCATTAGATTTAAGAGAGTTATCCGAGACTGTGTAATTATCAGAGACAGTAAAACTGTTGTATTAAAGATAAAAGCTAGTATTATAGAGAAATAATTAACTGCTTAATAGGGCATTTACTGTGCGAAGCTGCAGCAGGCTGTCTCCAAATTAAACCAGAAATCCAGCCAAGATCACCAGAGCTTAAGCAGGCAGCAGAGTTGTCCGGTAGCTGTGACCCAGAGGTTAGGGGTGATGCTAAATCCACATAAAAGTAACGCCAGGTCTTTGAAAGCTCAAGGACCTGGTGTAGTCCTCTTTGAAGCAGCACTGCTTCTTCTGTGCTTTGGGAACACAGTAGGGCTCTGGAGCAACAGACTGAGCAGCAACTGCAAAGTGTCCCTCTCCTCTTCCAAACCCTGCAGAAAGCCAAGCCATGGCGTGCACAGCCACAGGCTCGGCCGGCTGCGAGGTGGGGGTCAATCTCTTCTCTCAAGTAACAAGCGATAGGACAAGAGGAAATGGCCTCAAGTTGTGCCAGGGGAGGTTTAGATTGGACATTAGGGAAAATTTCTTGACAGTAAGGGTTGTCGAGCATTGGAAGAGGCCGCCCAGGGAAGTGGTGGAGTCACCATCCCTGGTGCTATTTAAAAGACAGGCATACGTGGTGCCGAGGGACATGGTTTAGCAGCAATCTTGGCAGTGTTAGGTTGATGGTTTGACTTAATTATCTTAAAGGTCCCTTCCAACCTAGACAGTTCTATGATTTGTCTTCCCAACAGTGCTACCAGTCACATCATTGATTATTTTAACTCTGCTTCCCTTCTTAGCTTTGTCCATTTTTAAAGTGAGCTGATGAGCAAATCCGAGCTAGTGTTGATGGCCTACCCATTTGCCCTTTTTATCACACAGCAGAGCTACTGTGTTCTGAAGAGCCGCAAATTTGGGAGTTCTGTTAAGTCAACAACCTCTTTGACAGCACAAACCCACCCAGCAGTGCTTACTGCTGCTGCAGAGACACCACAGGTTGATAGGAGATGCTGGGTGAAATAAAGCTGAACACCCCATGTTCATGACTGAGGGTCCTCGTTACAGAGCTGGATGCTACAGCAAGCACTATACAAAAACCCAACGTGCTGAACAGAGGAAGATGGAGGCTGCTTGTCCAGGTTCTTCCTGCAGGACCCAACCCTGCACTGAACCTATTTCTATCTGATCCTGACATATTCCATTTAAATTCCAATTAACAGTAAAGTGGGTGCATATCAACAGTAAAACAGTTCACACCATAGAAATGAAGCCTTTCTGAAGGAAATGCAGAGACAGTCCTCGAGAACAACAAAAATAAGCATCGCAAAGTCCCAACCTGAAGCGTACAGGCTGCTCCAGGGTGCACAGTGCTGTGTGACCGTTTAGACTTGCCGCATGGTCCAAAGCATTTCTGGAAAAGACTGGGCAGATGGGAAGATGCTCCTAGAAAAGTCAGGACAAGGGGACCCAGGTTTAATCCCATCCAACGGGAGCAAAGCACCACTGAGATGACACCCTGCCTTCTTGAGTTGGTGTCCCCATAAGTTACCACTCTCCTTCTACTTGGCTCCAATTACTGCAGATAAAGAGCCACGAAGTTAAACAAAAGGGAAGGAAGACGAGTGACAGTGTGAAAGACATACCCTGCCCATGGCTGAAAAAGGGCAGGGCAGGAAAAATACACCCAGGCCCTTCCTCTTCAGTCAAGGACAATAAAGATCATATACGCTTGAAATTCCCTGAGGATCACCAGGCTGGGTGGAAGTTGGACATCTGAATAAGAACCTGTGAAATGTAAAAAAAAAAAGTTTGGGAGGAGAATCTTTCATTAGATATCTTCTAGTTTTCTGACTATTTACAGATCTATGAATCTGAAAGCTCAATGACAGCCATCCGCACTTTTTTTTCCCAGAGTCATAAGAGCTAGACATTTATTATAGTGTTTTCTTGACGCAGTAGGAAGGGGACAGCTTTGCCTGCCCTAGACATATAGCTCCCTGAAGTCACCAGAGTCTGCAGCAATGTTGTCCCACAGTCTGCTTTTGTTTTTAAACAATTCCCCAATTATTATCATCAATTAAGACAAGCGCAGCACCAACCACCCAACTCCCTCATGCTGTTCCTCACCCCATTTATGGTGGAGCATTCCCAGATGCAACATCCTCCCTTGCATCCATTGACCCTCCATTGCATTCCGACAGCCCTGCTGCAGATGTGTATCGGCACAGGTGCCTTTTACCCCTTTTGGACATAAAAACCTTAACCCAGGCAGAATTAGCTGCAGTAGCAACTAGCTCCTGATTAGTAAGACACACTACTAAGTCAGGCTTCTACAAAATTCAAGGGGGAAACTCACTTCTCTAGGAGAAGCTTAGGTGTGCTTGGCTGAGAGCCAGACCATCTCCTTGGTAAGTCTTACTGCAGTCAACCAAAGGATTCAAAACTTGAGCTTTGGAAGGGAGACGTCGACTCAACAAAGCTTTTAGGACTTTATTTACAGGAGATGCAAGCCTGACCCCACTGATCTCACTGACAGGCCCCCGAAGATGAATACTGGAAGTAAACCTGACACTGGAAGTACCAAGAGAAAGCGCTGCAGCGTTAATACACTTCACTTGTGAATGGTCTACCAAAAATAAAGGCTGCAATGCCTGGAACTGGTTACGCTGTCACCTGCATTTAAGAGAAGGGCCCATCTCTGGGGCAGCATCGCACTAGCAAGAGGGTCAGGACTTTATTTCTGGCCTTTGCAGAAGAGGACTCAGAGCTACTCTACGTGGGAGGAAACAGAAGTTCTCCCCCCGCCCAATCTCTGCGTTATTTACAGGCAGTATAGTCTCCAATAACGTATTTCAACCTATTTTGAAGGACACACCCTTTTCCCAGGCTTTTTCCAAGCCCCAGGCAGGAAAAAAGCCAACATGCAGGATACAGAGGCCAAAACCCTGGGGTCTGCGCTATTCTTAGCCTGAGCATGCAGCTACTCAGACGGCTCGACCCGAGACACAATGAGAGGAAGCAGCAGCCACTGTTTGCAGAGAGCGGCCAACATGCTGCTTGAGGAGATAAGCGCGTGCCCGAGCTGGAAAGGATCAGAACATATACCCTCCACCGGTTCAGGGAGCAGCAAAAGTTGTATCAGTGGTTTAAGGAGACAGATTGCGACTGACTGACATCCTCTAGTTTGCCCTAGATGCATGTTAGTCATTCCCTCCCAAATAGCCTTGTACCAATGTTTCAGGAATGTAACCACCTGCAGCAAAACTGGCAGAGGAAGGAATAGGAATGGAGGATATGATCCAGGTTATCATAGAATGGTTTGGGTTGGAAGGGACCTGAAACATCACCTAGTTCCAACCCCCCTGCCATGGGCAGGGACACCTCCCACTAGATGTGGTTGCTCAAAGCCCCGTCCAACCCAGCCTTGAACACCTCCAGAGACAGGGCCTCCACAACTTCTCTGGGCAACCTGTGCCAGTGTCTCACCACCCTCAGAGTAAAGAATTTCGTCCTAAATATCTAAGCTAAATCTCCCCTCTTTCGGTTTAAAACCGTTCCCCCTCATCCTATGGCTCCACTCCCTGATCAAGAGTCCCTCCTCATCTTTCCTGAAGGCCCTTTAGGTACTCGAAGGGGCTCTAAGGTCCCCCCGGAGCCAAGAGAAGGCTGAATAACCCCAACTCTCTCAGCCTGTCCTCTCCAGGTCTACAAGACAGGAAGCAGCAGGGAAGTAAATAGATTGAACTAGCTCCTACTAAGGATATCTAACTATTGCTGGGCTACTCTACAGCATCTTTCCGATAAGAAGAGTTAATTCTGGGTTAGAGTGCTCTGACTTGCAAGAGGAACACACATGGACAGCAGGCACTCAGGAAGCTGTTGCTGGAGCAACAACCCTACGCAAAGTCCTGCACAGTGCTGCATACCAGAGCTCCCAGTCTGATGCAGGTAGACCACAAGAAAAAGAAATAGTTCTGCTTTTTCCTAACCAAAAACAAAAAAAAAAGACTTGGACATCTTTCCTCCCCGAGATCTCACCTAACAGCTGCTCTTCTCCCCTTTCTCAGTTATAAGGTCTACCCCATATGTCTTATTTCTACGTGTATTTTCACAGCTATCTTCATAGCCAAGCGCCAGGTGGTCATAAACCATAGCTTTGAGATAACAAGCATTAGTCATGCTTTGCACCTTGAGAACAGGGCACATCATTTGGTGACACAGTAGGGCTTACAGGAGACCTGGATGGGGCTGGGCTCTAGCGCAAATGCAGAACGTTTTATTCAACTCTGTCCCAAGGGAGGCAGTAGTGACTCTCTCCATATAAAGCGCCACTGCATTTCAAGTCAGTCCCTTGAAAAATGGGGTTTAGACAAGGAATGCTTTACCTTAAGACCATAAGATCTGAGATCATTAAGAGAACAACCCCTGAAGAATGAAGCGATGCAACTGGGCTAGTAGTTATCACCAAAGTCTGTCTGCCGTACAGTTTTCTCACAAACGCTGGAAATTTAACAGACTCCTCAAAGCTTTACTTGCTGCATCCCTGAATTACAGAAAACTAGCTTCCCCGTCAAGTTTCTCATACAGAGTTAAAAGGAACCCATAATATCAACCGTTCACCACCTGTTGCAGAACCAATCCAGCAAGGCGCAAGCTGCTTTGCAGCTCACGGTTAACTTTTCACGCAGTTGTAGTTTGCCAGCTCATTTCTCAGCTCACCCGACCCATTTGTTCCTCCAGAAACCCCACAGCCCTCGCTTAGCACGCGGCTTTCGCCGCTCGGTTTAGCTGCCGAGAAGGTGACTTCCAAGAAGAGGTCAACGTAATCAACAGCTGAAATTCAAAGAGCTTTGTAGAAAGCTGCGTTCGGCTTAATGAAGCACATCGAGCGCTGCACAGGCCTCCCAGCTTACAAAGCACGGCCTGCGTTTTCAAGCTCGGCCAGTTTTCAGATGTACTGAAGCAGAAGAAAAACGTCTTGAGAGTCCTGCCATCTGTAGCTTTTTGCTTAGCTCACAAACCTCCACGTAAATTGACTATTAAGCCCCGTGCTTCGCACCTCCAGAGACACAGTTAACCTCTGTGGTTTTTGTTTTCCCCTAGAGGGAAAAGCATCTGCAGTGGTGAAGTTCCCATTTAAATACATGCGTGTGAATAATCAAAATCACACACAATTAAGCATTTGTGTTAGAGAAAACAAAGTCAGCGGAGCCTGTCTTGGGCACGGTAAGGTTGTAGTGCTCTCATGTCCCGTGCAAGTTTATTTCAAAACAGAATAAAGTCTGGACGGATCGAGTGCTCTACCATTTATTTCTTCTCTTTCCTGACACGGACTCGCACTTCCACCCCACCTTATGAGAGATTTTCAGTGTAAAAGTCAAAACACAACACAGAAGGCACTCGGGAAATTTTTGAAGCACAGAAACCGTGCTACAATACAAACTATGTACAGCAACAAGCCTGAACTTAGCAGTAGGGCAGGATCATAGAATGGTTTGGGTGGGAAGGGACCTGTCAGGACCATCTAGTCCAACACCCTACCCCCCACCCCACCCCACCCCCAGCAATAAGCAGGGACATCTTCAATTAGACCAGGTTGCTCAGAGCCCCGGCCAACCTGACCTTGAACATTTCCAGGGATGGGGCATTTCCCACCTCTCCGGGCAACCTGGGCCAGTGTTTCACCACCCTCAGCATAAAAAAATTCTTCCTTACATCTAGTTTAAGTCTTCCCTCTTTTAGTTTAAAAGGCCCTTGGCCTATCGCAACAGGCCCTACTAAAAAGTCACAAAAGGTTGCTTAAGTTTGATCTAGCTGATGGAGATGAGTACCCCAGCTTCCACCAATCCCTCTCAAAGTCCAGATACTTCCATTCACTGGGAGGCTGTTTCCTATTTTCAATTGCCCACCATCCTGGAGAAAAATTCATTGGAAGGTCAGCTGGTAAATCCACAGGGACCAGGAAAACACAGACTATAGAGCAAGGGGGCTACTTCTTACGTTCTTTACGAGGATCAAGACATTTTCAAAAGTCAAGCTGAAAACCAGGTTTCAGGGTGTGAAGAGGGCTGTGGAGCTCAGTCCAGTCCAGCTCTCCTTGCCTGGCAGCATGAACTCTCTCCAAGAGCTAAGTCTATTTTGGCGCCTGCAGCACAAGTCCTACCAAACCTCAGTCAGGAGCTCAGAGGGCTGCCAAGAGAGTTTCAGGAAGAGAGGAAGTTGGAAGAGACTTATATGTTCTCAGACGTCCTCCACTCTGTGTGTGGTGGGGTAGAAAACAAGTATACCAGCTCCAAGGAAAGCTTTTTCCATTCACAATGGAGAAAAAGATCCTTTAATTCCCCAAATCTGTTTCTCTTGCACTCCAGTTAATCCACAGAGGTGGCTATGGCTAAAATTGCTACACAAGATCTCCCTTCATTTCAAAAGGTTTTGCTGTCCAGGGTGCAAACCTGGACAACCTTCGCTAGTAGACAGCCCCTTCCTCAAAAAAATGTTTAAATAAATAGTAGGGACTCGACCCCTAAATCACACCCAGCGTCTGCAGCTGAGACAGCTGAGAGGAGGAAGCACGTTGCAGTTGAGTGATGGTCATTAAAAGCCACTTCAGGTGGGATTGCACAATTATCCACACTCCTCCATGTTGTGACCTCCCTAAGGGCAAGTTCTTGCCCAGGGAACTGGATTGCCACACACACGCAGTTGCTAGGCTTTACTGCCTCTTCTTGCAACCATTTGTGTCTTAGTTCTTGTAGCAAGTGTCCTTACAGCCAAAGCGCCTCCAAAGCCACCACAGGCAGGTGGGAAGGGTAACAACTCGTTGTCCTTCGATTTCCAAATGGGGCAAAGTTGCAACCAGAGCAAGCCCTAGACCATATTGGAATTAGGCTTGACTACAACCTTAAAGACCTTCTTGCTGGAAAGATGAGAGAGCGTTTGTAGGCTCAAGTGAACTGTCATCACTATTGCTCATGGTAGTCCACAGATTAATCTAACCACACTAAACAGCCTTCCCAGTTCCCTACCAAGGCTGGGCATCATTCACTTCTGGGTCCTGCTCTGACCACACCAAGGACCCATTTCATGTACCCCTCAGCAATGGGGAGCAACCACCTCACTCAGCCCATTCAGACAATCATGCAAGACTAACTTCCTCCTCTGTTGGGTCCTTCTACCAGGCTGACAGGAGAGAATCTTTCCAGAGCCCCAAGAGACAGAAATTCAAGGACACAAACTCTTCTGATAACAACAGATAAACTTGTCCTTCCTGCAACGGGCCATACTTGGGACCCACATTCTGGCTGTACACTCTGTGAGCACATCCCATGCACGTGGACCTGCAAAACTTTGCAGAACACCACGTTATCGTTAGTCCAAGTTACTCTAGATGTTTTCAAGTGCTCTGAACAGAATCTGCACAATTTGGAAACCCTACCTATTCAAGTTCAGGTGCTCCTATAGCTAAACTGAACCAGTACTTTAAAGTAGAAGGAACGCAAAAAGCATTGGCTTGGGTTTGGATTGGAATTGAATTTCCACTCATTGACCTGTAAGATGGAGCAAGCTGGCCTGCAACATCCCATTAAAGGAGAAATCACAGACATACAAACAGAAATACACACCCAGGGATGTCACAGTATTGAAGGAAGAGGTATCAAAGAAGGACTGACCTTGACTCCAGTGACAGCAGTGTCCCAAGATCTAGGCGACGTAGTCATCCAGCTGGGACTGCCCAACTTGATGCTGGGCTGGATGGAAGGAAGATGCAAATCAAGGTTCTCAGGAACCTTTTTGACTCTGGACACACATCACCACCAGCTCAAAAGGCTCCCATACCTTCCAGCTGCTGGAGCCTTCTCCTCCCTAGGAGGCTGCCAACTGAACAGGCCACGCAAATAGCCCAAAAGCTGCTTCAAAGCACGTAATTGCCTAAAATAAAGTTGTTGGTAAGCCCACTCCAACCAGCGTGGGTTAGAAGTCTGCAAACAAACAGCCCCAACAGCAGATCTGAGGAAGCCTCCAGCTGGGAGTGTGTGAATGGGGCACAGATAAGAAACAGCTGGGGTGAATTAGGGACCACCAGCCCAGCCGTGGCCAGAGGAGGTGCTGCGGTCAAGATCCCAGGGCTGTAAACACATCTGCTTTTGTGGTCCCAGCCAGCAGTTCCCTCCACAGCTTTCGTCATTGAGCTGATTCACAATGAAACCACCCAGAATCAGCTTTCGGTTTCATTTTTAGGTTGTTAGTGTTCAAGGAGGTATTATCCCTCCCACCAGGGGGAGACCAGTTAGCCCAAGGTTGATGATTTGCTAGCAGGGATTACGAAGCCTTCATCCACAGGAGTATTTTGATATGATTAACTGATGTCCTGGATTTTATGGGACACCCCGTGGAGTTTATGGGACAATTAACCCACACGAGCACATCACTAAGGGGACCAGGCACACAAAATTAAGCCGTTCTTGGTGAAACACAACCAGTGAAGTATTGCAACTAGGCTACTCCAGCTGGAAAAAAAAAAAAATATCCCAGGAAGAACTTGTTGCAGTTTTCCCTGCCAGCTTGGCGTTAAACCGCAGGGCTGGAGCTTTTGGAAGTGGTTTCCAGAAGGCAGCGAGGGGCAAGGGAGCCTCAAAATCTGCAGCTACTTAGCCGGAAAACTTGGAAGTTTTAGTTCACCGTCACCACGGGCTTTTAAACAAGGAAAACAGATCAAGTTCTGGCACGTTACTCAACTTGTGTTAAACCACTTAACCCTCAAGAGACGCAACGCGCGCGTCGCTTTGAGTCAAACGCGGCTGTAGCGCAAAGCGACAGTACATTTTCTCGGGTATTTTCAGTATTATTAGCGTCTCCCACCTTCCCTCACTACTCAGCTGCTTTCCCTCACTACCACCCTTCATCAGCAACACATCCTCCGGGTAACCTCCCTCCCCAGCCTCTCAAGCCCTTAAAACTTGCCGGTTTGAGCGAAGTTAAGCAGAACAACATCACCGGGCAATTAAGGAGGCCGTTACTCTCACCAAGCAGCACTTGTACCTGACGGCCGCCCTATTTTTTGTAGCTTCCTCGTAAATCATCGGCTTACTCTATTAGTTTTCACCCTCGATGAGAATTTTCTAAGCGGCTGAGTAATCGCTCGGACCGGCGGAGCCCATCTCCGCAGCTCAGGAAAACACAGACTATAGAGCAAGGGGGCTACTTCTTACGTTCTTTACGAGGATCAAGACATTTTCAAAAGTCAAGCTGAAAACCAGGTTTCAGGGTGTGAAGAGGGCTACGGAACTCGGTCCAGTCCAGCTCTCCTTGCCTGGCAGCATGAACTCTCTCCAAGAGCTAAGTCTATTTCTGCGCCTGCAGCACAAGTCCTACCAAACCTCAGCCAGGAGCTCAGAGGGCTGCCAAGAAGCTGGGCTGCCGCTGCTCCGTTACCATCGAATTAAGGCTCAAAACAAGAATTTTCAGAAGCATCATCCGGCGCCTCAACCGCCGGCTCAGAACAGCGGGAACCACAAAATACCCCGCTCCGCTGTAAATCCCTCCCAGAGGAGGCAAAAAGTTATCAATAAACCCCCCTCGAGCGGCGCTGGTCAGAGCCCGGGGAAGGCAGGGCCGGTGCCCGCGGGGCAGGGGGATGCCGGTGCCCGCGGGGCAGGGGGATGCCGCCCCCCCCCCGGGCATCCCCCGGTACTCACACATGAGGGTGCTGAAGGCGCAGAGAGCCAGCAGCGCCTGCAGCAAGACGCCGAAGCGACCCAACAGCGCGCCGCTGCCGCAGCCGTGCGCCGGGCGGGGAGCGGCCATGGCGGGTGCGGAGCGGAGCGGTGCGGTGCGGAGCGGCCCCGCCGCGCACAAAGGCGGCTCCGAACCGCCCCCGCCCCCGCCCGGCCCCCGGGGCGGCGGCCACACCCTGAGGAGGGGGAGGGCGGGGAGGGGAGGGCCCGGGC
>VFFE01007712.1:81767-114235 GCA_008921705.1 Burhinus oedicnemus
AGGTGGGGATGGGGATGGAGATGAGGGATCAGGATGGGGATGGGGGTGGGGTTGGAGGCGGGGATAGGGATGGAGATGGAGATGGGGGTCAAGATGGGGCTGGAGGGTCTCGGCAGGGACTGGGGTGCCAGTTTGGGGAAGTTGTGTTGAGGTTTGGAGTGCTGGGTTGGGGGAGCCCTAGCAGGGATAAGGGTGCTGAGGAGGACGGGTTGGGGTCCTGTCAGGGTTTGGGATGCTGGGCTGGGGGAGTTCAAGGAGGTGTTTGGAGTGCCAGGATGAGGAGATCCCAGCAGGGTTTGGAGTGCCCTGGCTGGAGAGGTCCTGGCAAGCTTTAGGATGCTGTGCTTGGGGAGGCCTGGCAGGGTTTGGGGTGCCAAGGGAGTCCCAGTGGTGTTCGGGGTGCCAGGCTGGGGGAAATCCTGGTGAGCTTTGGGGTGCTGGGTTAGGGCAGTCCTGGTGGGGTTTGGTGTGCTGTGGCTGGAAAGGTCCTGGCAAGGTTTGGGATGTTGGGCTGGGAGTGTCCCGGTGGGGTTTGGGGTGCAGGGGTAGGGAGGGTAGGTGGAGGTCCTGACGGGTTTGGGATGCTGAGCTGAGGGAGTCCCAGAGGTGTTTGAGGTACTAGGATTGAGGTGTCCTAGCAAAGTTTGGGGTGCCAGGCTGGGAAGTTCTGACAGGAATTGGAGTTCCAGGTTGGGGAGGTCCCGGTGGGGTTTGGGGTGCTGGCTTGCAGGGGTGCTGGCTTGTAGGGGTGCGGGTAGGGTTTGGGTTGCCAGACTGGGGAGGTCCCAGTGGAGTTTGGGGTCCCAGGCTGGAGAGGGCAGGCAGGGTTTGGGGTGTTGTGTTGAGGGGAGTCCTGGTGGGATTTTCAGTACCAGTTTGGGGAGGGTAGGAAGGTTGCCAGGGGGGTTGGGGGTACTGGGCAGGGGAATAGAACCATAGAATAGAAGTATCATAGAAGTATCGTAGAATAGAATAGAATAGAATAGAATAGAATAGAATAGAATAGAATAGAATAGAATAGAATAGAATAGAATAAGAATAGAAGGAAGATAGAGTATAAGCAAAGCTTGTGAGAACAGGGGGGACATGAAATCACCCCAGCGGGTTTTGGGGGTGCTAGTCTGGGGGCGAGCAGCAGGGTCAGGGGTTCAGACATGGATTGAAGACATGGATTGTCGCAGCAAGGCTTTGGGCATGCCGGGCTGGGAGAGGAGGGGGATAGTACTAGTCAGGGATTTGGTGGTCCTGGGCTGGGAGAGCACAGGGTCAGCCCTGGGGGGTTTGGGGGTGCTGGGCTGGGGGCTCCCAGGATGCTCAGGGCTGGAGCACTTGCCCAGGTTAGAGAGGCTGAGGGAGCTGGAGGTGAGACAGCTTTGGGGACCGCCCATAGCAGCCTGCTCATCCCTATGAGGAGGACATCAGGAAGACAGAGCCAGGTGCTTCCCAGCGGTGCATGGTGGGAGGACAAGGAACAACGGACGTCAATGGAAACACGAGAAGATCTGGCTGGATATAAGGAAAAACTTCTTCTCCAGGACAGCAATGACACAGGCTGCCCAGTGAGGCTGAGCAGCCTCTGTCCTTGGAGGTTTTCAAAAGTGGATTAAACCTTGAGCATCATGGTCTGATCTCAGAGCTGACCCTGCTTTCAGTAAGAGGTTGGACCAGAAACCTCCCCAGGTCCTTTCCAACTGGAATTATCTTATGCTCCTATTCCTGTGGTCCGTGGCAAGATGATCTGAGACATTGCAGGGTCTGCTGATGGGGCCAGGATCTCAAACTGCAGCCTCAAACCTATTTTTTTGCTACTCTGTGTAATACTGGCCCCATCCCCCTTTACAGCCTCCTCCCCAGAGGGTAGGTTTCATTTCCTCTCTCTTTTCAGTATACTTGAGGCCGTCTTTAGGGCACACTGGGGTCACGCGCCTGAGTTTTCCTCCCTGACTTTGAGAGGTAGGAGCTCGTGTTTAGTTACGAAGCCAAAGATGCTGCAAATCTCATCATATCATATGACTCCGAGCCATGGCCTTAAAAACAGCCGTAAATGTTAGGAGACGAGAAAATCATGGGAGCTGGCCTGCTTCCCAAGTAGGTCCTGTTTACAGCACAGGAGGAAATTGTGTTATCGTGGGCTTGGGAATCCCCTCTCCTGGTGAGGTCATTAGTGCCAGGCAGTTTGGGCAGCGGGTCCCTCCTCCAGCTGCCTGTTCCTGCCAGCGCTGAATTTCCTCAGCCCCTCGAGTGAGCCAACACATCCCCTGGTACCAACGTGCTGACCCCCCGACGCCGAAATACCCCCCGTCAGAAATAGTCCCTCCTTTTTTCAAGGGTGAATTGAATTTTGGGTTGATAGATGTTCATTTAGCTCACCGACTTCGATCATGGTTTAATCATGAGTTCGGTCAGCAGGCTGGAAGTTTGATCTTGCTAACTCATTTTCAGCTGATTTTATATGTGTAATTGTTAGTTTCATAAAAAGGTTCATTCCCCTGAGTTGGTAAATGTGATTGTGTTTTGCAATCAGTCGCCTTTATATTAAATTCTAAATCAAATATTAAAGTTCGTACTCTTACATAAACCGGTTGAACACACTATATGTGGAAACATCTATTAAGCAAATACATATCTTAACACAGATTTACTCAGGCTCTAACATTTTGCATTTTCTCAGATTTCCTAGGCTGCTGCTAAAGAACCATTTTCAAGGATTGGTTGCTGGATCATAATTTTTCACCTGGGAATTGCCGCAGACTCTATTTGCCCAGGTACGGCACAGCAATTGGTGAACGCACAGAATAAAAAAAAAAAAAGACGTTTAAACTAGATGGGTATTTCGTAAACAAAATTCCATTTTCTAGGAATAACCTGCAAATAATCTCTAAGAGATGGTACCTGTGATGCATCAGTGCATTGCACGCGTATGCACAAGGGGGAAGTTTTCCTAAGGCTTTCTCCGGACCAGTAGTGCCTCCTCCCTTTTCTTGCTAGCCCAGTTAACGGTGATTTTTCCCTGCTGCTGCATTCAGCAGTGCAAAGTTGTCTGAAACCTTATTTTCAAGTGCTGGCACACTTAGAAGAGAGCATGGTACCTCACATGGGTGAAAGCTGCTATAAAGGAAGGCAATAAAGAGAAAAACCCTGATTTCACCCCTCGTTGCAGGAGGAGGCAGACATCATTCAGCCTCTCTCGCGGCTCCGAGCTCCACCGTGAAACCACAGCTTTGCTTTATCAAAAGCACCATTTGCACTTCAAAATATTTGGGTTTTCTGAACCCATGCAAAAAGCCCTTCAGGCTGGGCTGTATCCGAGGTGGAGCCTGGGAGCTGCTGAATTCTGCTGTATTATTTTGGCAACTAGGATGCCCCACAGCTGTCTGCCTGTTTTTCTTTTTTTTGTTTTCCCCTGGGCTTTTCTATCTCTCCGCAAAGACACAGGGAGGCACTGGATCCTGTGTATACCCGGCACCATTCCCAAAGTGCGTGTCCACCTGGTTTGTGACCGGTGCGAGCTGCCACCACCGGGGCGCCGAAACCCAAATCGTGAGTCAGTGCCCTCGGGTGCCACAGCTCAACGCTTTATTTTCCTTAAGAAAATTTTCCTTTGGGGCTGTGGATTTTCTCCTGAGTTGACGCCAAGCTGTTTTCCAAGCGGGAAGGTTCAGAGAGGGAATGTGCTCCCTTATTTGTTGAGGGTCAGGCCCTCGCAAGCTGTTGACTTCCCAGCCAACTGCAGCAGCAAGAGCGGTGTGATGACAGAAAAGAGAAGATAAGTGCTGCGATCCTTCTCTTTTCCATGAACCTCGGTTGGATAAACGTCTGGAGAGACTCACAGTGCATTGGTCAGTTTATTCTGATTTACTTCAATCTATCCGTTGATCTTCGGGAGCTCACAGAAATATTGACGAGCAATATTGATTATATTTGCCAAAACAGCAAAGTAAGAAAAACCAAACCAAGTAAACAGTTATGCAAGAAATTTCCTAAGAACTAGAAATTAATAAAGGAGTCATTAAAGAATGTACAGACCCAAGAAAACAGAATTTAAATGTTAGGCCGTGTGCGTAAGCTTAAAATCAGAAAAACCAAGACACCAAAGCAGTTTCAAGTAACAAGGGATGCAAAAACCAATTCAGGCAATTCTGTACATGCATGAAAGCAAGAGGAAAATGAAGGATGGAGTAAATCTGTGAATTTTCAGAGAGTGGAAAACCATAAAATGGAAACCACAGAAGAGACTTTTTTTTTTTTCCACCCTTCAAGAAAGGATTAGCAAGTGAAATTAATTTTAAACAACGGGAGCAGAGATAGAACAGGTTAAAAGGTGAGAAGAGGCAGGTCTGATGTGTTCAAGGGCCTGAAGAAATCCGCGCAGGAGTGGCTGTGGAGTTGGCAGGGTAAAGCCTGGCTCCTCGGGGGTTATCACAGGGGACGTGGTGAGGACGTTTCGGAGGGCTGGAGAAGGGCAAACGCTGTGCCTGTCTCTGAAAAGGAGGGGAAGAAGCATCTGGGGAATCAGAGATCAACCAGCTTTATTCCAGTAGCCAGGAAGATACCATTAAAAATTATCAAACAATCAATTTATAAGCACCTAGGAGATAATAAGGTAATAAAAAACAGCTGATGTGGATTTGACAAGAATAAATCATATCAAGCCAATTTTATTTTCTACTCTGAGAGGACAACTGGTCGTATCTTGACACGGGGAAGGCTTTTCTTGCCACCCCAGTGGCGCTCTCATAAATGAGAAGGGAGTATATAGAATCATAGAATCACAGAATTGTTTAGGTTAGAAAAGATCTTTAAGATCGAGTACAATGGTTAACCTAGCTCTGCCAAGTCCACCACTAAAATACATAAGGTTCCATGAGCTCTGCAGGAGCAGCACCTCCAGACAAACCTCCCCAACCACTCAAAAAGCCTTTTGCTGTGGCATCGTAAGAGGTGCAATGGCTCCAAGGTAGTCATTGGAAGTTAGGTAAGGTAAATCCCACCCTTAGGTGATGATCAACAGTATCAAGCTAGAAGAGTCTGCAAACATTTGTGAGGTTAGGGTGAGAATTAGGAATGATTTCGTTAAACTGGAGGGATGGCCCAAAGTCAACAGAATGAAATGCAATGAGTGATAGGGAGGGAAGGAGGCAGCAAGTGGTGTACCTGGCTGGAAAGAGCAACAGGAGATGTAAATGGCCTGCAGATAAAATGTGACTCAATAACAAAAAAGTATTGCGAGGAAAGGACATCCCGTTCTGGGAGGTTATCGGAGTGTTTTATGGAAAATTTGGGGTAGTTGCCCCATTGCCTTCAGTGCCTTAGTTTGGCTCAGTTTTGCTACTGCACGAAGATGGGTCCGTGCTCGAGTCTGGAGGAAGGTAAGAAGAATGACAAGCATCTGAGAGAATAGGAATTAGAAAGGAAACAGAATCATTTCCCCCTCCACACCTGAAAAACCTACAGTGATAATAGGGGTCATTGGAGGAACAAGGTTTGTGGCAAAACTATTCCAGTACAGAGGAAGTTAGTAGAAAGTGTTCTTCACAGCTGTTGGTTTCTCAAAATGACAGCACTGTTATGATCCATTTACATATATGAGCCATATATACGTTAGATGTTAAGAAGAAATTCTTTACTCGGAGGGTGGTGAGACACTGGAACAGGTTGCCCAGGGAAGCTGTGAAGGCCCCATCCCTGGAAGTGTTCAAGGCCAGGTTGGATGGGACTTTGAGCAACTGCGTCTAGTGAGAGGTGTCCTTGCCCATGGCAGGAGGGTTGGAACTAGGTGATCTTTCAGGTCCCTTCCAACCCAAACCATTCTATGATTCTATGATTTATGCATCTTTGCTGGCTGAGAAGACAGTGACTGAGAAAATCAGGTGTTAATTTTGGGCTCAAAGAGAGCGTTTCATTCACTTGATTTGTAGTAGTGGTGGAGCCTATCACCGCTGGAGTCAGGGCAGGAAAGGACATCTCATTATTCATTAAAACTCAACCTTGACCAAGGAAGTCACAGCTAGGATACTGGGGCATCTTCTGAGCCATTCCTGTGCTGAGTGAGTGTGGCATGTGGGCTCAACACATCAGTGAAGAGCAGCAGTAAGAGTAGCACTTAGCAGCATGGATCAGTGCAAGCATTTTGGGCTAGACACATCTGACAACAGAAATTAGCTGTGGCGGTTGCCAGAAATCATGTAAAATAAGTGAACAGTGCTGAGCTAGATTAGAGTGCATTCTTTTCTAGTAATCCTGCTCTATTTTACCCCATGACTGTTGAGACCCTGTTCATTTGCCCCTGTACTCAGCGCTGGTGAGGCCGCAGCTTGAGTCCTGTGTTCAGTTTTGGGCGCCCCAGTATAGGAGGGACACTGAGGTGCTGGAGCGTGTCCAGAGAAGGGCAACAAAGCTGGTGAGGGGTCTGGAGAACATGTCTTATGAGGAGCGGCTGAAGGAATTGGGATTGTTTAGTCTGGAGAAGAGAAGGCTGAGGGGAGACCTTCTTGCTCTCTACAACTACCTGAAAGGAGGTTGTAGTGAGATGGGAGCTGGTCTCTTCTCCCAAGTAACTAGTGACAGGACAAGAGGAAACGGGTTCAAGTTGCGCCAGGGGAGGTTTAGGCTGGACATTAGGAAAAAATTTTTCATGGAAAGAGTTATCAACCATTGGAAGAGGCTGCCCAGGGAGGTGGTCGAGTCACCATCCCTAGATGTGTTTAAAAGTCGTGTAGATGTGGTGCTTAGAGACATGGTTTAGTGGCAGACCTGGTAGAATAGGGTCAATGGTTGGACTAGATGATCTTAAAGGTCTTTTCCAACCTAAACCGTTCTATGATTCTATGATTTTCTTCCTGACCTTTGATACTTGTCTTCCATTTCATAGGGCTGCCCATGTTCCTTGAGGATAATATGCTTTTTTTCTCGTCCTCGTTTAAAAAGGCAAGTCAGCCTTTTATTTTTATTTTTTTTTTTATTTTTACAAAAAAGCGTCTCTTGGAGCACTGGACTCTTGGAGTCCAGCCCATTGCAATGGCTAATGACAACCGTCTGCATGTGCCCCCTTCCTGTGCGTGGCTGCCTGGGATGTCTGACATGCAATGCAGGTACCGGCTTACACGCAGCAGCCTGTGGTGCGGCTGGGCTCTGATTTCAACACAGACCTGGGGGGAGGACACCTTTTTCAAGGCTTCTTCACTTCAAGGGCACATAGTTCTGAAAAGCTGCTGGCTCAGGATCAGGCAGGATGCTCGGCACCGGGCCTGGGGCTCCAGCTTATTTGCATTTGCTGCATTTTACACTGAGTTGAGAAGGAAATAATAGTGCAGGAAACGGCATTCCTCTTCACATCCAAAAGCCTCAGTGGTTTTTTTTAGGTCTATTACTTTTTTGTAATGTTGCCATGGCCTTGGATGCCCTTGTAACAGTCCTGGCACAATCACAGGAGGAAAAAGCCAGTCTCTGCCCTGTACAATCTACTCTTGAGTGGCATCCATCTCACCTGGCTTTAGGTGTCCCCTGTTGAGATGTCTCTTGGCTCCTTTCATAGCCAGTGGAGAGAAATAGCCTCTTGAAGGACATCTTCCTCTGACCCATTCTGGTCAGCTCTCAGATGAAGTAAGCGTGCTCCATCTGCAGGCAGTTCAGCAGCGGTCCCACGTGTCAGAAAAGCATCACAAAAATATGAGTGCTGATTTTTTACAACACAACATCGTTTTCTTCAACTCACTTGCCCCATAAGCACTCAGGTGTTTCATACCCCCAAGGTTCCCAGGGTGACAGTAGGGATGAAGAGGGGGCAGTGGCAGGTCTGCAGGTGTTAAGTTGGAGAGGAACACAGAAAACTGCCCTTTCCAGGATGACACTCAAGTGGATTATTCGTCTGATTTTATTTCTCATCTGATGGAGAAATTGCTTCTGAAAACAAGGTCTCTTGAGAAAACTTCCTTTAACTGGTATTTGGAACAGACTTTATTCATGCTGCCAGCAGCAACGATCCCTGCTGATTAAATAGTAGATAGACCTTATTCTTCCTGAATTACCCATTTTTACAAGGCCTGGCACATTTAACAGTCAATTCTAGGTTATATTCATAAGTGAGAGGCCAACACCAAGTTTTATATCAGCCAAGACTTTGTATTGCAGGATACTCCAAGGAGTAATTGTCAAGATAATTCTTTTGTATTTTCAGTAAGTGCTTTAGCTGTGTTATTATGAGGTGTTCAATGTCTTGCTCGGAACGAATGGGAACCATTTCGCACCTTACAGGGCCTGTGGTATTGCTGGCGTGCTGTGTTTGGCTTGGAGCTGAGGCTCTCAAACATTGTTTGCCCAGCTCACCCCTGGCTGTGTCAGCGAGAGGGGCAGGTGACAGTGGCTTTCAGGTCTGTGCCAAGCTGTGCTGATATGCAGAAGGAGGCAGGTCTAAGCCTCCCTTTTTCCCTTCCCTCATTCAGAACACCTCAGCTGCGCAAACTGGCTCTTTGAGCACATCCAGTTTACCCTGTATAGTCATCCCTATGGCAGGAGGCAAAAGTGGATGGTCCTACACCACCACAAAGGAACCTCCTACGGGTCCCACCATCTCTATGGGGATGACGGTCCTGCATCAAAGCTGACTCTTGCAGGGTCATATTACCACCCTACATCCCTACAGAGATGATGGTCCTACACCATCTCAGCAGCTACAGACTTCAGGAGAAGAGTGGCTGGAAAGCTGCCTGGCAGAAAAGGACCTGGGGTGTTGGTTGACAGTTGGCTGAATATGAGCCAGCAGTGTGCCCAGGTGGCCAAGAAGGCCAACAGCATCCTGGCCTGTATCAGAAATAGCGTGGCCAGCAGGACTAGAGAAGTGCTTGGCACTGGTGAGGCCCCACCTCGAGTACCGTGTTCAGTTTTGGGCCCCTCACTACAAGAAAGACATTGAGGTGCTGGAGCGTGTCCAGAGAAGGGCAACAAAGCTGGTGAGGGATCTAGAGAACAAGTCTTGTGAGGAGCGGCTGAGGGAACTGGGGTTGTTTAGCCTGGAGAAAAGGAGGCTGAGGGGAGACCTTCTCGCTCTCTACAACTACCTGAAAGGAGGTTGTAGAGAGGTGGGAGTCGGTCTCTTCTCCCAAGTAACAAGCAATAGGACGAGAGGAAATGGCTTCATGTTGCGCCAGGGGAGGTTTAGATTGGATATAAGGAAAAATTTCTTCACCGAAAGGGTTGTCAAACATTGGAAGAGGCTGCCCAGGGAAGTGGTGGAATCACCATCCCTGGAGGTATTTAAAAGACATGGAGATGTGGTGCTGAGGGACATGATTTAGTGGTGGTTTTGGTAGTGTTATGTTGATGGTTGGACTTGATGATCTTAAAGGTCACTTTCAACCGAGGTGATTCTATGATTCAGTGATGGTAGGGGAGCTCGTTTTTACTGGTGCTGAGACTTGGAGGCTAGACCCCACTCCTCAGTCCTGCCCAGAGCTCACAACAGCTGAGAAATTGCCTCTCTACCTTGCTGGTGCCCTGGAGTGTAGAGCCCACCTTAGACCGACTAGATCATATACCATTGGTAGGACCCCAGCTTAATGGAAGGATGACTTGATGATTAAGAAAGTGGACTGAAACTCCAGTTTCAGTGGCTGGCTTTGCTACGGTACTTGTACATTACCATGGGCCAGACAACAAATCATTCTGCATTTTCCTCTTCCTCTGAGTAAACTGGAGGACAACTACAATTCTTTCAATGCTTTACATTTTGAGGACACCTTGCAGCCCATGGATCACAAGTAGTCCATCACAGTAGCGAGTGAGATGAGCTTATTCGAACCACCAGAGCAGATGGTTTGCGTGGCCTTATTTTATTCTGTAATGCGGTAGCTTGGAGCTGGCCCAGAAGGGGAAGCAGCCCTGCAAGTAATTACGGACATGATTTGGTGCACCTTTCACTCTGATCACTCTGCTGACCTTGTGCATATCAGCTGACCTTGGGAAACTCCTAAAAAGTTTAACCTGGGCCAGCTGATGAGGGTGATGAACTGCAGAGCTGGGGCAAGAGGCAGAACGTGAAGGAATTTCAATCAACTTTGCTACTGAAATGGAGGTATCCTCTATACCTGTGTCCTAACAGATGACAGGAGAAAGCCAAACAAGGTGTCTAACTGAAGTACAAGTGCCCACCTAAGCATACCCAGAGGCAGCTCTAGATTTCCTGAGTGGGTTCATTTTGGTAGGACCTTTAATTATTATTTGTCATACTGCAATGCCAGGAAACACCACCTGAGATCAGAGGTCTCTTATGGGTGCTGTGCAAGTGCATGCGGGACAGTCACCACAGCAGAATTTCAGGCCTGCAATGTGGTGTTTTTGGTGATAAGATGATCCCTAGGTTTGTGACTATTTGGTTAAGAACAGAACTGCTTGAAAAGCTCACAATTTGCTTTTCAGACAAATTTCTTTCTTGAAAATTAAACTTTCTTCTCAAACGATAAAACAAAACCAAAAGCTGAACTTTGGGAGCATGCTACACTCAGATTCGTGGCAGGGGCCCATCTTTTGTAAGAACGGGATGGCCAGATGCAAGTTCCTTCAAGCTTGAGATGATGTTTGAATTTATGGCCATTGTGGCCTGGGCAGAATGCCCTAGATCTGAACTGCAACAGAGTGGATTTAGATTGGCATCAGGGCACCTTTTTCAGGAATAAGGCTAGTTAAGAGATGCGGTAAGTTGTTGGGGGCAGAGGGAGAAATTCTGCCGCCGGAAAGTTTTAAGAACATCCATCTTTTCAGATAGTCTTCTCTCAGGGACAGCTAGGTGATTTCTGCTTGGGGTGGGAGGATGGATGAGTTGATCTCCTAAGATCTCCATGAACTGCATTTTCTGGGCTGCCATGCTTTTTTTACCCAGCCTGTGTCTCCAGCCTCTCCCTGTGACGCATCGTTATTTATTGGACAGACAGGTAGAGTCCTAATCCTATGCTTTTGGAGATCTGGTTCCTAATCCTGTTTGGAGGCACTACGGACAGTATTTCAGCTTGTCAATCAATCTGGTAGTCACTGAGACGTGTGGTTACACCACCGTCCTGTCAGTCCCCTCTGAGGGCAGATCCAACCTGGACTTATTTCAGGCAAGGGTCGCGTTGAGGCAGCAGCGCTCACCCGTCCGGCTGTCTCACACCTTTCCACTTCAGGGGGATCAGGCTTCTCCTCGGGCAAAACAAAGGGCAAAGAGGAAAAAAATCAAATCAAATACGGTTTTGTTCTTTACAGCTCCTCTCTCGCCGGCAGACCCGAGGTTTCCCCAGGGAAAAGGAAGACTTTTTGTCTGCACGGTCGTGGGTTTGGATGAGTCCTTTCAGATCTTTTGCTGGATGTGGGAATCTGACTGCCTGGGTAACTGCTTATGCGAAAAGATCAGTTAGGAAATGCAGACCTACCCAACTGGCGAAATGTTAAATATTCACAAAATTCATGTAGCATGAACCAGAGAGGACCTTGATTATTTTCCCTTGAGTTCTATCGCTCATCGAGAGTCTTGAAATAAAATGCTAATTTGCCAAGTCCTGGTGAATATTCACCGCTCCCAAGCCTTTCTTCCATTAGCACTTGAAAATCACAGGTCCCCTCACAAGCCATCCTTGATGTTTTATAAATGTTATAGCTAAGGCATCGTTTCGCCTTCCTTTGATGCATTTTTTACAGCTGCAGTAGAGATATTATTTCGATTCAGGCTGCAGACAGTCATCCTGAAAGAGACCTCAGTTACCTCTCCCGGGATGTTTCCGAAACAGCAAATGCTACCTAACTTTCAGCTAATAACCTGCTCGAGGACTCTGTTTCACATTTACAGTGCAATCTCAGCTGCAGAGCTACAGGTTGGGAGCATGATACAACCTCGCAGGTACAAAAAAGCCTTCAGAAGAGGGCTTGATCCTCTGGCTAAGTTTCACTGTTTGGATTAACAGGGATGTTTCCTCCTTGGGTGTGCAGGAAAAGGGGTGTTAATGGCGTTGGGATTAGAAATGATGCAAAGAATATTGCAGCAAATAAGCCTTCTTAGGATTCAGAAAGAAGCCTGACTTCAGCCTGGAAACCCCCGTAAAATCTGCCCCTGCGCTAACCTACAGTGTTTCTTCCCAGATATTGCTGAAAAACATCAACTGTCTTAAAACTGTTGGTTGTTACTCTCCCAGCTGGTCTCTGATGAGAAACAGGTACACCCTTTCTTCAGGGTAAAAGTCAAGTGTGGAGACTGGTAGCCTTACAAGAAGCCCAAGAGAGTCCATAATGATCATACTGGAAATGAAATGGGAGGGTGGAATAAAAGCAGTGAGACTTGTGTTATTTTTCTTAGGATCCTTAGGATCCTAGCCAGGAAAACAGACAGTGTGAGTCCCAGCCCAGTACATGATCCAACATGCAAACATTGGGTTTTGTGCTGTAGAAGGCAAATACTGCAAAAGGCAGAAGAACTGATTAGCCCGAGCCAGCTGTTCCTGGAGGACTGGGTGCTGGGATCTTGATTTTGGGTTCAATCCCTGCTTAGTAACCTCCTCTGTTTAAGCAAGAAGTGAAAGTCACAAAGGAAATATCAAGAAGGGAATTTCTCATTTCTCCTGTGACAAGTGACTTGAAATCTGATGGTGGGTCGTAAAGCAAGTTGCTCTAAAATATGCACTTTACTTAAAATAATAACATTACTGTTATTATTTTCCATTCATTATGATATCCAGGGGGTTTCCAAAGCAATGAACACAGTGATGAGGTTACTTAGGCTAGTCCTGTGTTTTCTGAATTCAAGGGGAATGGTTTTCCTGGCTCCAGTTGGCGTTAGATCAGATCTTTAAATCACACAATTAGATGAAGTCTTATACAAAACAATCTCAGTTGAATGAGTCCATTTACTGAAGATCTGTTTTGACATTTTAGTTCCCAAACACTGGACCCATGCCACAAATAGGCAACATACAACTTCTCTTAGTGCAGAAATATTATAGCGTAAATACGTACTCATGCTGAGCTCCTGTCTCCTTCAGTTCTGGAGGGGAGGCTGTGACTGCAGAGCATTGGGTATATTGGTTTAAGATCTTTGACATGTAGACATGCAGTCAAAGTTGGCTTTCTAGGCTTTCTCAAATTGTGTCTCCTCATCCCATGTCTGAATTCAGGGTCTGGAGTGGACGAGAGGATCCTCGAAGCTGTTTACAGGGGAGCCCCAGTGCTCAGCCGGCTCAGCACGGCTTGCAGACCAGGCTGTATTTCTTTCCCTGATTCCCGAGCTCTGCAGTGTGTGGATGCAGAGCTATCCGAAATGCCTAGCAGCTGCCCGGAGAAGCTCTATCCCAGAGGAGTCGGGGCTTTTTACTGCATTTCCATGTTTAGCAGGAGAAGAGAACAATATTTGAAGGAGCAGGAGGGTGGCCACTACAGATGATCATACAAATCCATCCCACCCCACAGTCCTGCTCTTGCTTTCCATAACTGCCTGAAGTGCTTTCCAGGGTTAGTTGCAGGTTTCATTATATTTTAAGGCTTTGATTTCTTTTATTATGTATGATCTTTTTTTTTTAACAGTGTCTGTGAGGACCTTTCCTGCAAAGGTTTCGCGGAACAAACAGGACCAAGATTGTTCCCTTGTTGGCAAGGCAAGGGCAGAAGGTACATCTGCGACTATCTTGAACCTTAGTCAATGGTTCAGGCTGTGTAAGTTGAAAAAATAAACAGCATCTTGATTAAAGCTAGGGCTGTGTTTACTTCTGAGCACTGTCCCACAGCAGTGGGCAAGACACACACCGTGACCTAATTTTGGCCATTTAAAAGTTGAATCTAATCCAAACGAATCCTTTTCTAATCCAAGCTACTCACTTGGGCCTCCTCCAATCAACGGGAGGCCTCTTTGGGCAGCGATTCATCACCCCTCTGCCCTTAGGGAGAGCCTGGGTGAATGCCTTAGGCAAGATGCCTCATCTGCAGACTGTACCAGGTGCCTGGCTGCTGGAGGTGAGGTAGGTCCCAGAGCCATCACCACCAGGCAGTGAGACCCATGAGAAATCCTAGCGTGAGTGGGGTTGGCTTGCAAAGCCTTGGTGGTCGCAGTCAGGATGATCACTCAGAAGATGTAAGGATTTTCTCTAGGGAGCACAGCTGGGTCGCAGCACTGCCCACTTTTTATTAATGACAGCAGCTTACCCAAACCTGGGAGCCGGACTGAGATCGTGGTGACAAAACGCAACATGGAGAGCAGAAATAAAACCAAAGATTGTTCTTTACCCCAGGGAAAGCATCTTTGTGATGGAGCTGTACAAACTTCTCTCTTTCCCTGAATGTTTTTTGGGGTGGTTGCTCGTGGGTGCAGTGCCTACTCCAGATCTGCAGCTCTGTTACAGGCATTGTAATGGTCACGCCAACCTTTTGCATTTGATCTTGCTGCTCAAGATTTTAAATGGAAGTGGCTCTCTCAGGTGCTGGGGCTGAATTTCAAACTGTGCTGCAGGGTTTGGCGCTTCTACAAGGAATGAAGTTTCGGAAAGATGTCACGTGCATCAGTGAATACTAAACCAGGGAGAAGGTTTGAGAAATGTGTGAAGAAACTGTGTTTTCTGAGTTAAAGGTGCAGTTTCAGAGGACTTCTGCAATCCCTCACTTGAGACTTAGCCATGAAGGAGAATGGGGTCCCCAAAAAAACAGGCACTCCAGAAGGAGCTTATGAAAATACTTTGATTTAAACTTAGAAAAAATGATCAGAATTTGCTAGGCTGCAGAACACAGCAAAGGAAGATCACAAGTTTTGGATGGAAAACAACGTAACAGTAGCTTAAGACCAAAAACTAACGCCACTGAGGAGATGAGGAAGCAGGGGAAATGGAAGTCCTGTGGGTAATAGGATACCCATATTTGGATCAACAACGCACAGATATCAGAGGTAGGATCCGTCTCACCTAACCTTACCTGTGGACAATCAAGTTAAACTTGCAAGGGGAGAAAGAAGCTCTCTCACCATGCAGTCCACCTACCCTGGGGCAGATGTGAACTGCACTGCCCTCTGTCAGTGCCCATCTCTCACCACTGACTACTGAGGAAGCCTGGATGCCAGCCTTAAATCCTTGGGTAGCTGCCTTTGATGAGTTGAATCCTCCCTTAATTCTCACTGAGGGAGTTGATACAACGTAAGGGCGTCCCTGGAGGGATGTAGGTAACATCGACATAGAGAAAGTTAATCTTGAAGTATAGAAATAGCTAAAGAAAGACAAATTTCCCTGTGAGAAGAGTATTATCACCAAGAATATATCATGATTAAAATATGTTAATTCTGCTGAAAAATTTGGTGACAAAGCAAAGCTGAAAAAATGCAGTTAAGAAAAGGAAGAGCTAAGGTGGTGGCAGCTATAACAAAGAAGGATGATCGTTATAAGCTCAGCACATTCACTTGTTGCCCCTAAGGAGGCTGCAGCACCTTCAGTCTGCTTTTTTTTTGATGTCCAAGACCATTAAGTACCGTTCTCTTGCTCAGAGCCCAGTATCAGGGGGGTGGGATTCATCTCAGCCAATTTTAGCTGTCCAAAGTTAGACCATTAGTCCAAGTTAGTTATCTGAGCTCCATCCAAAACCCCACGGAGAGAAACAGCATTCTCTAATGAAGATTCATCTCCTCTTAATACTGCTGTCTGAAATAGTGAGACGAATTGCTCTCGGTGTGATCTCCCTCCACTGGGTCTAGACATCTTACTCCTAAACAGCTGCATTTAGTTGAGAAGAACCACAACCTTTGCCCTGTTTTGTCTTTGGCTAGAGATCCCAATTTTTCCCCTTCCAGCAGCTGCCTATCTGATTGCATTGCAACCCCCCCCCCCCCCGGCAATGTATTTTGCCAGATTTGACCCTTTGAAAAACAAGACTTAAACCTCTTTGCAACTTCAGTTTCTATTGTTGCTCCAGCTCATATATCTGTGCATCTCATCTGCTTCCTCTTCCTTTGGCAGCTTTTCATTCCCTGCTACAATGAGGTGCCTAATATTAGATGGCCACGATCTCTCACGGTGTGGGGAATAGCAGTGCTTTCAGGGTAAGGGTGGTGGCCTCCTCTACGCTTTGGAGGGAGCTTTGGTCCACGTAGCCAGAGCTGTACGTGTGTTATGGTTTGAGAAACCCACCACAATTTATTGTCATTCAGACAATTATTCTATCACCTGATGACCCCTCCCTGCCCGGGAAGGTGAATCAGGAAAAAACAAGGAAACCCAAGGACTGAGATATAAACAGATTTAATAGAATAAGACTAGATAATTAACATTAATACTAAAGAACCAGTATTGATCCCGATACCAATATAAAATATTCAAGGATTATACTCGGCCAATTCTATCAGCAGGAAGCCGTGCCCTCCCAGCAGGGGACAGCAAACATCGGACACTGGGAGCGCTACGGCTTCGGGAGGAAGGGAAGGCCGCAGGGGTCCAGCACCGGGGCAAGAAGTTCTCAGGATCACAGCCATCAAGGGAGAGAGAGAGCATCTCAGCAAACTTTCTAATTTATATTGAATGGGCCGTTCGTGGTATGGAGTAATCCTGTTGGCCACCTTGGGTCAAGTGCCCAGGTCTCACTCCTCCACATTCCTGCACCTGGCCAGGCTTGAAAACACTGAGACCTTGAAACCCCCACACCATAGCTAGCGATAAAGTAAATATTTTCACAGATTCAGACACTAGAGTTTTCTAAAAGTACAGTTTTCCCAAGCATTAGAAGAGAAATTAGACCTGTGTCGCTCAAAGCAGGACAACATGGCTTCCAGGAGAAGCTGAACTGTTCAAGGCTAGAAGGGATGGGTAAAACCCTGAGACAGAGGGTTGACTTCATTGTGAAAGAAGGACAAAAACGAAGCCTGCCTCTGACAGAATGGAAACACTTACTTTACAATGTGACACGGTTTGTAATGGGAATTTATTTTATTTATTTATTTGCTTGCTACTTGGACAAGGAAGATGCAGTATCGCCATCTTAATGGCCTGTTTAAGCCACCAGGGACCTTTGCTTGAAGACAACCATGCCGTAGGTAAGCGGTTCTGTACCCACACTCACAGCTCCCCAGCAAACACTCCTGGGCTCTGCCAATTGGTGACAAATAGACATTGATTTTCTGATCCGGTGTTTGCTCCCTGGGGAAGCTGAGCAAAGGTTATTCTATTTAGGGCCTGATTTGACATACGGCTCGTGGAAGCTGAACAGTGTCTGTAGGTAAATCAGGGTTTATTGCCAGGGTGGTTCATTCAGGAGCAAAATTAGGTGGCCATGCACATGCACACACATGGAAAGATGCCCGTAGGCTTTTCATAAACTGTGCAAATAGCATTCACAAGGTGCTTTTTCCCGTAGTTGGTTCAGAAGGAAAAGCCTGAATGTGCTTTTCATAGCATAACATAGCAAGGAGTTCTTTTTATAACACAAAGTGGCAGGAAATTTATGTTGGTCAGAGTGATTTACAAACCCCCAGTCACTGTGCGTGCCTGAGACCCGCTCTGTTCTTTAAAAGTTTTTCTAATGGTGTTGCATCAGCGACGTTTTACCACCATCTTCCTGTGATACATGCAGTGGAAAACAAGGCTTTAACTGACCTAAATTTTACTCATTGCACAAGAATCGTAACTCTACAGGCTGGAAACCTGTTTTTTTGCTAGGAGATCTGTGCCTAGTGACTTTTGCCATCTGTTCCCACATGACCTCTGCCGAGATCTTAGCTTTTGGCATAGGTGGGGTCCCAAAACTGAGATTTTTTCTCTTCGCCTGGGAGGAGTAAGCCTGTTATTATATATCATTCAATAAGTATTTACTCTTGAGTTCAATGCGTTTTTCAGACTCATCCTAAATGGTGTTTCTAATTCTACTATTTCTTCTACTTTTGCCCTTGCCTTACTAAAAGGCTGCTGTTGTAGCAGGTGACCTGTTAGCTTAATGCTGACTTAGAACATATGTTCTTGTCCTTCCACCTCTTCACTTCTGAGTGTTACAACTGAAACACAAACCCCTGAAGGCCAGAAGACATCTGCTTGCTATCCCAGATGTTCACAAGTTAACACAGGGAAGAAAAAATATTGGTCAGTGAGATTCAGAACTGACTCAAATTCCTGAAATCAGCCGTAAAATTATGCTTTGATGAAGAATTCAACAGGGATGAAAGAGCTGCAACATAGTGAACAGTAAGAAGAGGAACTTGTTCATCATGATGGAACTGAAATATCAGTAGCTTTTCTCCTCCTGAGCCACCCCTTTTGGCGACCTTGGACTCACAGGGACACCACAGCATGGGCTTGAGTCCACCCCAAGACAAAACCCCACCATATAGGCACTGCAAGGACACTGGGGGACTCCTACTGAGAGTTAGCCAGGAGAAGCTGGGCATCTAGCTTAAGCTTGTTGTCTAGGCGGCTCTTCCAGGAAAAGACATACGTGCCTCCAGCACGTAATTCCTCCTGTGTGGGACAAATATCTAGAAGTGCTTGGGATCCCTCTCTGGAGGTGCCCGTTTACCCATAACGGCCATCTGGGCAGCCAAAATCAGGCACTTATATACTAGTGGAAGGCTGCAGCGGTGAATTTAGGACGCGAGCTTGTGTGTGAAATGGTCCTAAATAATCAAGGAGTCTTTACATCACAGAGCATCATTTCAGAAGACAACGGTTGCCAAATATATCTCTACCATTCAGCCTAGAATGAAGACACCCAAGCTAGCTCGGTTACAGGAACCAGTCTTGCTGTAGCAGGAAGAAATGCCCACGTGGGGTCATTTTACTCTATTTTCAACAGGGAACGTATTACAGCAGCTTTACGGTTTCTGGATAGGTGTGTCTGCACCGGGGTGCAGCACGGATGCAAACATGAATCGGGAACCTGTAGCAAACCTACCAGATGAAATGGAGAGTGGTGGCTCAGGGATGTAGTGCGTGGAAAAGGGAGATGTGGCAGCAGAGACGAGTCCCAAAGGGAGATCTGAGTGGCACAAGTGTCACCTTTGCCAGGGAAGCCAGCACAACCACCATCAAGAAAGGTGCAAAGTGAGTTTGTCTCTCCAATAAAGCTGGTATTTTCTCTTTCCGTAAATAAAGAGCATGTTGTTCACTTGCTGTATCTGTACTGAACGCCTCAAGAAAGCATCCTGTTTTTTCAGCAGGATCCTATTGGCTAAGGCAAAAATCATTCCAAAAATCATTTATTTCTTTAGAAAATGTGGGAGCGCTTGTCCCTGCTGCTGTCAGTTCTCATCCATCCCTTTTATTGGGCAGTATCAACGCACACTTTTCCAGCGAGGACTTTTCAATGGCACACAATAAAATTGATTCATTACTCATTTTCTTCTTATTATCTTTCAATTGCTCCAGCTCTTGATACCACTTAAAGTGGACATTAGCTCTTCGTAACCAGTGTACTGCCGCTAATGTGATAACGCTTCTCGGAGGGAATGCTTTTCCTCCAAGCTTTCATTACATATATTTTCATTTAGTCTCATTACACCATGTGTCTTTCTCATGAACTTCTTATAATGCCTTTGTACAAGTTTGCTTTACCTGGAGGTAGACCACCACGGTAAGGAGTGAGAACACAAATGCCTTTCTGGGAAAAGCTGGCCCAGGGGCTCTGTGGGTGTAAACGAGAAACATTTAGTGGTTTTATTCACAGGAGCTGGCTCTCGAGCTCTCCAGAAAGGAAAAGGCTGAAACCACTCAACTTTCGTGCTCCGCTTTGACATGAAAGCAACACTGTTTAAATTCCACGAGAAGCAAGACTTTCTGTTTATAATCGGCCTTGAAAAATGCAGATGGGAGTTGATAGCTTTGTCTTGGGATAGGGGGGAGGTTGATTTGAACTTCTGTATGCATTGGGAAGGATTACAGCGACAGTGAATTTAAAGTAGTTTTGCACTATCTAGTTTGTCTTCTGGGAGGAAAACTCCTCCCAGTTATGGCTCTCGTTTAAGGTTTGAATTAAACAGGTTCAAAGCCATGTAGATCCAGTGCAGCAAAACTCTTAAGTACATGCCTAATTTTGTCATATGAGTAGTGACCCTATGGGGAATCTCTGCTCCCTACTGGAGCCTGTGGGACCGGGATTTCTTCTCAGCTTTGGGTTGGATTTGGGTCTTTTTTCACCTGAAGGTCCAGACCAAGGGGCCTCCCAGACTGCTTTGGTCCTGCCAGCCAGTTTTGCTTGCGCTGAGACAGGGCATGACCCAGAGTGAATACTCAAACCTGGGAGCTAGGCAGTCTCGAGCATAAATACAACGTTTGCTATTTACTGTGGAGTGACATGAGTTTCCTCTGCAGGTCCCTACAGTCATTTTCTCCACCAATTACAAAGGGGATTAATACTTCAGAAGCAGTTTTCTCGATATAGCCTAATTCAGACAGATAAATGCAACCTTAAACATTTTATGGGATCAGATTTCTTCTTAATTAAAGGAGACCTTTGTTTCACAGTACCTTGAAAAGTCTTATTTATCATTACATTCTTTAGGAGTCTCTCAGGAAAATGATTTCCTGCTACTGTTTTTACTCAGTCTTCGGCTCTCCTATCTCTTGTCACCTGTCACAAAGTGCTGTAGGAAGGAGCGCTGCCGTATTGCTTTCATGTTCTCCATCAGCCCTGATACGGATGGTTGTGATAAAGCTTCATACATAATATATGCCACGTCTTAAAGCAGCCCTGAAAACAACTGTACAACTGTAAAGGTTTCTTAACTCAACTAGCCTCCAGCTACCGGCTATAAAAAGGCATTTAAGCAGATTAGCATTAGAACTACCAGGTGAGATGAAAAATGGGGAGGCAGAATGGCCTAATGGCTGATCGGATCGTTAAGCTGTGACCAGTCACGTGGGAAAGCCATCTATCTGTGCCTCCAGTGTGCAAGGGCTGGCACTAATCTTTTTTGGAAATTGTTCTGTACATGCGTGGTTTGCCCTCACAAGGGCCATCTTTCTGAGCGCACATAGGGAGGATTTTCCAAGCAGCCCAAAGGAAAGGTTGCCTCTCTCCCACTGGGTCTGAATCTGCTCTGGCTCCTTTGAAAATTCTGCTTTTGCTGTGCAAACGCCTTTGAATGACTTTACATGCTGCGTTTTCTGCATTTTTCCTGAAGCAGAGTGCTCTGAAACAGTTGGAGAAATGCCTTTAGAGCCTGTTCTGCCAGGAGGTGGAGTCCCATCCATGCCTGGAAAGGTATTTCTTGTGGCTCAATTTTTTGAAAAGTTGAGCTGAAAATCAAGTCCATTCTAAAGCTTGTCAAGAGGAAAATCAAATTCCTTCCCTACCTTGGCTCCTGCTGTGACTCAACGGAGGAAGAAAGTGAATTCTCTGCCCTGCACTGTCACATTCATCAGATCAGCATCTCTCTCTGTGGACATAGCTCACCAGTCCCAACCTACCATTGAGCTGGACTCAAGTCATTTTATGAGAATAGAAGAACATAAGAAGAGCCTGATCGAAGGCCCCAGATACTTCTGTTTCCTGATTTCCCACAATGCTCACAATAAATTACAATTATACATTGACATTTCCCCAGAACAAAATTCCATTTCCTGCATCTGGGCTGTGGTCTTGGGTACCCCAGAAGCTCTCAAAGGTGTTATTGAAGTGTGTAAGGCATAAGATTAATCTGAAGAATCAACTTGAGATGTCGTCATATGAGCTGGATGCCTGAGCTCCCATTATACTTGGTAGATACCTGGTCAATGCAGCCAGTTAAGTCCCGAAAGCAGTTCAGCTCACCCCTGAGTTTGGTACCTGCACTTGCTCAGCATTGTTGTTCTACAGATCCCACTGACCAACTGGCTGCTGGATCTCCATTGACTTTGAGCTTGGACATCTTGGGGTAAGTTTCAGTGACCTGAACTAGAAGACTTTCTAGCAGATGTGGCAGAAGACATGTCAGAGATCCAACCCTTTTGGAGCAGTAATTGCAGACCAAGAGACCCTGAGACAAATCAAATGGCACCGAACATCTCTGTTGAGACATTTGAATTCATCTCCTGACCTACATGGGGATGCCTACATTGGTGACAGCTAGAATTAGGTGTGCTAATCTAGAGCTGCATCTCAGGAAACTCATCAGACTAATTGTCCAGACTGTAGATAGCCAATGGAGGTAGACAGGCAATGCAGAACAACCTGCTCACAGCCAGTATCACCCCCTTCCCTCACTGCCTGCTCTGCCTTGCTCTCCAGAAGGATTTCCTGGGCCAACTGGGGCTGGTCACGCTAACAGAAAAAAAAACTTCTTTCCTGGTTATAAATATGTGAAGCTTGTTTGCTGCTTATCACAGAATTATGCTCGGAGAAGCCTTGTTAAAAGGCATCATTACAAACACTGGCAGGGTTTGTAGATACGCTTCTTGTAAAGCCAAAGGGGAGTCAAGAGCACTGGCTGTGAAGCCTGCGTTGTACTGATGGAGGGAGGCACAACGCACCCAAATAAACCTTTCAAGCACATCCATTGGCATGTTCTAATTCTGCCACAGTGACATTACACTTGCCAGTTTAAGAAGGCATTGTCACATGGGCTTTCATCCCTGACATTTCCAACAGCTTGCTTTTCAAACAGAAAATATTCGCCCTGGCCCTGTCCTGTTGGCACCTCTTCTGAAGTCCCCCTTTGCCATGGCTTGTGCTTTGCACTCTTTGTTTGACACTGCAATGAGCTGCCTTTTGTGGATCTTGGATAAATAGCATATTTCATGGACAGTAACGTCATCAATTAATGCTAGACTGTGAGCATGATTTGTTTACCTACACACTACTTTAAATCCAATGTTTTTCAGCAAGCGGTTCCTCTTGACAGGACAGGGCAACGTCCTTTTGTTTGTAAGAAGGCAAATAAAAGGACATTGAGACGAGCACTAAGAAGATTTGTCAGGGTAAAACCTTCTCTCACTTTACAATATGAAACTGTAGACGTGAACACGAAAACAGAAGTTGTTTGCATTGAGGAAAGAAAATGTGATTCCCCTTGTGTAAAGAGACATGTTCCTTTAGATAAAAACTTTTCAGAGTGGTAAACCGTGTAATTTTCTCGAAACACTATACCAAAAAGGTTTTACGTTTATACATCACATTTATAATGCAAAGTGGTCAAAAAGTTGGGAGGGAGGAGAAATTTTTCATGTTAAAACATCATAATTGTTGGTAGCACACCTTCCCCAGTGAAGACCCCCAAAAACCCGTCCAGTGCCAGGGAAACATTAACGGCATCTACCCTGCTTGTGTGGTTTGGTATGAGGAGAGATCTCCGGCCTCCAGGCCAAGTCACATCCATCCAGCTCATGGCTGGCCCCTTCCCAAGACCACTGAACATGTTCACCTTGCATTGGCACTTGGCCATGGTCTCCTCTGGAATTCACGTGGCATCTCTTTGCTCCTAAGAGTTAAATTTCAGTGCCAAATGCTTGAAAAAGCAGTCCACCGGAGCGGCACTTTCATGGCTCATCCCTCCCATGGGATCCTGGCAGACCGTCCTGAAGGTACTTGGGGCTGAGCCATGCTGGGATGACATTGGAAAACCATGTAGGAGAGAGAGAGGTAAATTTATGATGGGTCATACTGCCTATGAAAGAAAATCCTTCAAGTAACCCCTGAACACACCCAGGTTTCATCTCACAGGGAACTGGTTGGTTCCATCCAAATGAAAACCTGGGACAGAGTTAATATTTACGGTCTGTAGCTGGTCAATATTCATGGTGTAAGAGCAGCAGGAACAAGCTGGGAAAGTAGCTTTTTCACAGTACAGCTGAGCCCATGGAAAAGTAGGACTAGCACAAATGTCAGAAGCTGCTCCTGCCCTGCTCCTTGGCTTTGAGGCATGATTAAGGAGACGGCCAGATGTGCACACTGGCCAACTGAAAAACAGGTGGACAAACAGCACTGTCCCGAGATCCTGCTGTCATTCCTGGCTTCCAACCATGCCAGTTAACAAAAGCAAAAGGGAAGTGGCAATATGATTGAACTGCACAAAATCTGTATCTTATTAAATGTCTGCAATTCTTGCTGACTACGTCCTGTGCCATGTTTTAGGATATCAGTGCCACCATATAAACCAGAGTGGTTGACTCAGATGGCACAGCTGGGTGACTGCTGGCATCTTCTTCTGCTGACACCATGGGCTCTGGGTGAGGGTGTCTGTACACAGCCAAAATCCGCCTTTCTTTCCATGGTCCTTTCAGGGTCTATGGGTGGGTTATGGGAGAGCACAGCCTTCATTGTGCCCAGTGAGGTCCAGCAAAACCCAAGTCACTTGTCACTGGGGGCGTACGTGGGAAGGAGTCCTGCATTTGGGGGTGAAGAAGTATCTCTAACAGAGGTTGTCCAGGGTGTGAGGTTGGCGTTCATCCCCTTCTCAGGTATTTTTGAGCAGCCAGGATGGGTGTTGTAGACTTTCATCCCCCTCTGGCTGCCTGACTCTACATGTGGCAGCACCTACAATTTTTTTTCAAGCTTTAGTTTTTCGGGTCTGACTGCAACTTTGCACCAAACATCGGAGCTGAGTCTCTCTGCATGATTTCAGAGTGACTGCGAATTTCAAATAGACCAGATGGTGCTATACAACCAAATCTTACTAAGGTTCTGTACAAGCCTGGAAGTGCTTGAACGTAACCAGTCTTGTTCTGGGCAGGCTTATTGAGAGCCCAAGAGTGGAGAAAAGAGTACCAATGTCATAATAAAAGTAGGGACTTTGAGGAACTGTCTTGAGCAAAGATGCTTGCCTAGAAGGTGAGATCCTGAAGTCATTTCCCCAGCTGGTTACAGCCTTTTGTGTTTCTTAAAAATGTTTCTACATTCTGAAAACCTATTGTTTACAACAACAAAAAAAAAAACAAAGAAGGATTTAAATTCTTAAATACCTCTATGGACTTGGCTTTTAATTTACTTAGATTTCAGTCTCCAACCTGTACAGTGCTTCCTTTCTACAGGCAAGATTTTGGGGGAAGCAAGGATTATTCCTTCCTTTGGGTCCAAGCAGAATCAGGCTCTTGCTGCAAGTGTCTTTTACCGTATTTGTCACTGAAAATAAATCCATGTGGTTTGATTCCCCAACAGTCCCTAGAGAGCTCCAGGGCACAATGAAATGGAAGCCCCAAACTGTGTAGGTACCTGTAATGGATGCCACCCCTTCTGCTGCGTATCCTCTAGCTTCAAAGGAGAACGAGAAAACATCTCATTTAACAGGGATGTACTTTATTTTCTGTCAAAAAAAAAAAAACAACAAACCATGTATGGGGCTGAAAGCTGATGTGGGTCATCATAACTGCTACCTTCCTCATCCTCACTGACCTCCCCAGCCCTGCACACCTCAACGAGTTGCCCAGCAGCCAGCCTTCGCCAAGACTGAGGAAGAGGAAAAGCAGGACAGCAGAAACCATGGAATTATAGAGTGGTTTGGGTTGGAAGGGACCTTTCAAGGCCATCTAGTCCAACCCCCCTACAATGAGCAGGGACATCTTCAACTAGGTCAGGTTGCTCAGAGCCCCGTCCAACCTGGCCTGGAATGTTTCCAGGGATGGGGAATCTCCCACCTCTCTGGGCAACCTGGGCCAGGGTTTCACCAGCCTCAGCGTAAAAAATGTCTTCCTTATATCTTGTCTAAATCTTCCCTGTTTTCATTTAAAACCATTATCACTTGTCCTATCACAGCAGGCCCTGCTAAAAATTTGTCCCCAAAATATAATTTTTATTTTTTATTTTTTTTTTCCCCCAATGACAAGAGTTTATTAGTGGACTCACCTCCACCTGCAAACCGAAGCGAAATCACCGTGCTGCGGCTGGGGATTATCTGTGCATGCAAGTTGGCTTTTAATATCTTTCTTTTCAAGAAGCTGTATTTTTAAGGCTGGTGCGTTATCAGAGGTGCAGGTAAGACCTAGGAACGCAGGGTGTTTTTAAAAAAGATGTGGCCTTGGGACTATTTCGGAATATTTCAGAGATTTTGCATAATCCCAGGAGGGAGTGGACGCTACATAGCTGCATCTCTGGAGAGTGAAGAGGGATGTGACGGGAGAGGGGCCACAGGATTTGCTTTGGAGTAAAAGGCTCACTGGGTTGGCAAGATTCAATTATCAGGTACAGGATACTGGCGTTTGTCAGCAGTGAATTTTTCAAGCAGTTTGTAAAGCCGGGGCACTATTCCTCTCTCCATTTCAGAGATGGGGAAACTGAGGTACAGAGGCCATCACTTGTCAGAGGTCAGCCAGGGTCTGGTATCAGTCTAGAGTAAAACCAAGGTCACCCGTAGGGAGGACATGAACTACCAAGGGGATATGGTCTGAAGTGAGATCAAAAAATCTACTTCATAAGAAAAAGCTTCATTTCCTTCTTTATTTATTAACCCACAGCCATGTCTTGCTCGACACAGTCCTAGTAAGGAAAGTATTTATTCCCTTTCCTCCCGATCCCTGGACTGAGATACTCTGTCCCAAGCCCATTATGACCTTAAATACGTTACCTATTACCTTTAACGGCACATTGTAGACTCCTCCACTCATACACATTCTTATTACATGTGCTTAGCAACCTGGCAGTGAAGAAATAGAAGCGTCAGCCTCTTCAAATTAAAATAAAAAATCAATTATGCTCTTAAGGGCAGATGGAGATTAAGGCGAATACAATGTACATTTACACTATTGTGGAAGCCGGGGCCTTTATGTGCAATTAGTGGCATTTCATTCTTAATCTTCCTCCTGAATATAGGAGTAGTCCTAACAAGAGTAAAAGCCATCCACAAGCCCGTTTCACAGTCAGCTTCAGAGAGGTGCTTCCAAATACATAATTCTCACCTTTTTTTTTTTTTGTCGATCAAAAAATTTACTGATATGCCTCCTGAATTCTTCACTGTTATTTTGGGGGTGCCAGTGAACGGGGGCTGGAAGGAGGGAGGAGAAGGTTGAGTGTATAACTGGAAGATTAGTTTTTGTTGCGAGGGGAAATGTTTGCCAGAGAAACTTGAGCACAAAACGTGTCAGGGATGGGCTTTCGGGCTGTCGTGGGAATGTGCCAGGACATTGCTGCCCACAGCTGACCAGCTCATAAATCTGATTCAGTACCAAAACCGTGGAAGTGCTTTGCCTGGCTTTCCGGTCCGCTGTGCAGGCAGGGCACACAGAGAGCCGGAACGACTCAATATTTTGCCTGCTATGATCCAGAATTCACTCAACGTGCAGCAACTGCTCTGATCACCCATCAGGGTGCCGCAGCAGTGATGAGAAATACAGGTGTGAGGCACAATTTACATTTTTTCATAAGACACGAGCTCCTGGTCATCCTTGTCAACCAGAGGTTTTGGGTTTGTTCTGCCACTACGGAGACTCCTGTACTAAAGGGAAGGGAAATGGAGAAATGACTTGTTTAGCATCACAGAGTTGGGTGGAAACACCCCTGCGAATGAAAGCTGTGCTGTGCTGCTCCACATCTGAGGTCTACATCTATTGCCATTACCGCAGCCTTTCCCTGGGACTGCACGTCCGTGCATGACATCTCAGCTCCTCCTGCCTCAGTTTCCCCAGCCTCCCTTCCCAACACCAGCTCATAGAGGCTAAACAAACCAGGAGGTGTTTTCCTGCTGAGGAAAAGCCAAAATAAATAAGGAAGCTGTTAATAAATGGTAGAAATGAGCTAGTTCTTGATATGGGAGTGGATCTCTTCCGTAGTGCGGGCATGATCAATAAGGCTCATAGCTATGAGCCTCAGTATTGAACCTCAGCGCTGTGATTTATTGGATGTAACGTGCACTTCCTTTTCATTTACTGCTAAGGGGGAAGAGCTATTGTTTAGCGCTGAGACCATGCTTTCAAGGCATTCTTGAGCTGCAGGCGTGGTGCACTGGCTCAGTTTTTCCAGTTAACGTTCAAGCCAATCATTGCCCCTCGGCTGGGTCGTCACAACTCCTACGCAGCGATTTCTAGTCAACAGACAATAAAAATAAATACAATTTGGTAAGTAAGCTGCGATGAAGACTGTTTTTGCTTTGGGTTGCGGATCTGCAGGTGCTGTGTGTGTCCCAGGCAGGGGTTCGCAGGGGAGCTGCTGCTGGAGGCTGTGGGGATGCCTGGTCCTGAGACCTCTCATTTGAGAGGTGCTTGATCCCTTTGCCACGGCATCCCTTGAGCTGCTGCAGGAGAAGGGGTACAGCAAGGGACCGATTTTTTCACAGAATCATAGAATGGTTTAGGTTGGAAGGGACCTTAAAGATCACCTAGTTCCAACCCCCCTGCCATGGGCAGGGACACCTCCCGCTAGACCAGGTTGCTCCAAGCCCCATCCAACCTGGCCTTGAACATCTCCAGGGATGGGGCATCCACAGCTTCCCTGGGCAACCGGTTCCAGTGCCTCACCACACTCATCATAAAAAATGTCTTCCTTACATCTAATCTAAATCGACCCTCTTCCAGTTTGAAGCCATCACCCCTCGTCCTATCACCTATTCGTACCTCTGCAACCACTGCACGTAGGGCTGGTGTCGTGAAGGAAGAGGAGCAAAACCAGGTGAGTCCATAACCCGGCGAGTGTTTTATGAATCCCAAGCCAGTAATCTCGCTGCTGTTCACAGCGTTTAAGAAGCAAGACTTCTACTGCGAAGCGTAACGAGGGAGTTTAAATTTTGGATTAACTTCACTCATGCTAATCTCTTCTTTAGATCATGCCTTAAACACCTGCCTTCAAAGTGCCCGGCACTCCACGGTCAATGGGATGAAAAAAGGTACCTGTAAAATGCAGCCTAAATGTGATATTCTTCTCCAGGAGATGGCACTGTGAAACTAGGCTTTCAGCATCCTCACGCCAGCTTCCAGGGACCGACTTCTCTCCGAATTAGGGCCGCTGAATAAAAAGAAGACAAAGGTGTAAGTGACAGCCCTGGCCCTGAGACACAACGCCAGCATCATCTGGCATGAAATAAAAGGCCTTATGGTGTCTTTTCCTCTTGTAAAGATTGAGTATAAGGTGGGTTGAATACTGTAAGACTTAGAAGCTGAAGGTTCACTGCATGGAGGGGGGAAAATGCAGAGTAGTTTCACCAGGAACCCAGGAGCAGCGCCTCAGAGAGGAGATGTCTACGGCAGAGGAATGAGTAACAGTCTCCCTGCTTCAGCTCACTCAGGTTTGATACCTCTAACCGTCCCCAAAACATAGAATCATAGAATGGTTTGGGTTGGAAGGGAACATTGAAGATCATCTAGTCCAACCCCCCTGCCATGGGCAGGAACGTCTTCCACTAGACCAGGTTGCTCAAAGCTCCATCCAACCTGGCCTTGAACACCTCCAGGGACCGGGCATCCACAGCTTCCCTGGGCAACCTGGGCCAGTGTCTCACCAATAACGCACCAGCCTCAGCTGCGCAGTCTTGCCCCTTCTTGCAGCGCAGTGTGACTTGATGGCAGCATCCCAAAGCAGGCAAATATCTCCCCGAAGTGGAGCTCCTCCGGTTATAAACCCGGCTACTACCAAATAACTTCTGCCCAGTGCGATAGTGTTTATCGCAGGGGAACCTCCAGAGCCTGAGTTTTGCCATTTTACCTATGCAAAGGTTGGCTCAGGTCCTACCGTTCGCACTACCTGCAAGGCTAATGCCATTTACTCACGTTTACGAACACGTCTAGACACTGTGTGCGAGGACAGACCTCATGCCAGCACCACGTTAAGCTTACGGGATACTCGGAGTCCTTCAGCCACCTGCCTAAATTGGGGCCAGAAATGGATACCCAAATGCACATCCGTCTACAAATCCGATAATATCCCCCAGGGCATTTATCTTCCTGAGCCAGGAGAAAAGAGAGAAATTAGGGGTGTTAATGTTGTAACATTTATGTGCGTGTACGTGCTTGTGTCGCTTTGTGGAGGGGATCTTTTCACATCCCCACCTCTCCTCCAAAAACCTGAACCTGCTGAAGACGACAGCCTAGAAAATGGGAGAGGTTTTGTGTATTGATAATCTACCCCGGAGATCAGAAACTGCTAATATCTGATCTAAAGTCATGGGACGGGCTGAATTTCACTGGGTTGGACACATTCCTCTTGTTCTGCTATGGAAAACTTGGGCTGTGAGCAGCTATATCCTTTGGGGGTGATCATCAGAGGCAAGGGCAGATGGACGATCATCGCAGCTTGGGTGCTCAGGTAAATCTCATTTTTTAGCACTGCTATTTGCATAAGAGTGTTTTTGTTAAAAACAACAACAACAACAACAAATTCCAGATGTGAAACTTCTGTTCCCGAGTTCGGGCGTCACGTAGCTGCCGCCAGATGTGGCATTAAAGAGCACGGATAGCAGTGGAATCAGTGGAGTCAAGTTGCTCTTGATCCGTTGGAGATCCGTCCCTGAGAACACAGGGTCACTGAGACTAAAACTGGGGCTAACCTCTGCACGGTTTTTTCACCCGGGACCAAAATCCATTTTATATCTTGGGATACTATACCGGGACAATTCGGGGTTTCTCAAAACGCTTTGTTTTTTCCCAGTGATGCTCTAAAAGGTAGTATTAAAACGAAATCTCTCAGCTGTTACTGCAGTTCATGTCCACTAAGCCAATTTGTATTCTCAGCTGTGAACACGATCCAAAGTCTCTGCTGCCAACGGGAGCCGTCACCACCATCTTCAGATCAGACCTGCTCTAAATCTGCACCTTTTCATTCATATCTGAAAGTCTCATCGTAGCAGCCGCTTAGAAAAAATTCCAAAGGGATTTTCTTCCTCAGCCTTGATTTTTTTTTTTTTTTTTTAATTTTTTTAATCCACCTCTTTGGACACCTTCCACAGAGCTAATTTAGATCACAAACTCTCCGGACGAGGCTAATGCTTTCTGCTACATCTCTATGTACAGGGCCAAACGCGCTCTCGGTGCTTCAGAAATAGTCCCTAAACAAGGATAAAAGAGGGCAGGGCAGGGAAAACCAAGGCCAAGAGGGAAGAAGCAGCTCCGGAGAGGTCAGTGGAACCAAAGCTTCTGCAAAGAGCACTTAAGTCTGAATGGAAATAAAGCACAGAGGCATCCGCCGTTAACGGAAAGGAGATGGAGAAACATCTGAAATGCTGTGAGAGCCGCTGGGGCTGTGTCCCCAAGCTGAATGACGGTGGTGTCACCTGCCACCAGCTTTAGACTGAGATGTGCCGCAGCGGGAGGTAGCTCAGCCTAACCTGATTTAGGGCAGGTTAAACGGGGCGAGAACACAGACCTCGTGTTTGCAGAGCATCTTCCTTCCCAAAGTATGTTGAAAAATCTGAAATGTCACCGCGCTGAAAATGTCAACCGCTTCCACGATCATCTGGAGAAACAGGACTTCAGCACTTCCCTGGCATCTGCTGGGTTTTTGTTCTTATCTTTGAGGTACCGACAGCGTTCCCTCGCCGTTTTGAAATCCCATCCAACCCAAAGCCTGAAAAATATGGACTGCTTGATTTGTCTGTTTTACAGGAATTCTGCTGGAACGGGGCGGGGCGGCTGAACCCATCTGCATGACCTTTTGGAGATGGACCGTGAATGGCAAGAAAGCGGATGGTGGTGAAGAAATGCGTCATCTGCAATATTTGCTCTTTCCTGCAGTCTTCAGTACCTTCTCCACAAACGTATCCCAGGAAAAAAAAAATAATATAAAAAATTCACACTTTTCTTCATCTCTATTGCATTCCTCACTTGTCTTCTCGCACAAAACCCCTGTGGTGGGCTGATGGCTCCATGAGAGGCTGGTGGAAAAGAAAGGGCATGGGGAGAGAGGAAGAGAAAGGGGATTGGGAGGTTCAGGGGTGAATCCCCAGGGAGAACCAGTGCGAAGGGCGCTGGTGATTGCTACGGGACACAGGACAGCTGGGGCCACGAGTGGGGACATCAGTGCCACCGCTCTGCAGCACTCCCCCCTGCTCCTGCAAGAAAGGATGCTCGCCTGGAAACTTCGAACCTGGGCTCAGAAATGACCGGAGAAAGGCCAGCGGAGACGAGCGATCGCATCTGTGGGGCGAGAAGCGAACTCCACAGCCCGGGCGTGGGGACAGACCCGTGCCAGTGCTCGGGATGAGTTTCACGGGTGGAAAGGACAAAGCCCGGGACCGGTTGCTTCCGACCTGTTGAATACGCGTGGGCTGTACCAGCCCCCATCCCTGAGGATGCTCCAAAAACATCCACTTGCATCCCCAGCCTTATTCGGGGATGCCACCCCTGCCTGCCTGCAAGGAAAAAGGATTTGGGGCTCCCAAAATCCCCAGCAAGGGGTATTACGCAGCCTCTCGCATAAAGAGCAAAATTCCTGCAAAAACTACACCCACAGCCCCGCTGCTGAGCAAACCCGGGGAAGGAAAAGCTCCGGAGTCGGCCGGGAACCACCGGGTGGAGCATCCCGAATAATCCCGGCTGCGAGGGGGGAGGGGGGCTTTTATCCCCATCCCATCCCGCCCCTGGGGATTTTTCTGGCACCCTCGGGAGCAGGAACAGTCGGGGCGGGGCAGGGGGGGGGGATGGACAATGGTGCCTGGCCAGGCTTTCCAGCCC